>OX463759.1:40980532-41294434 GCA_949824845.1 Rhingia rostrata
ACTATGTACAGTGATAAAATCATAATTAGAGACATTTTCTTGTGAGTTTTTGTGTAAAACGGTTTACAAGTCGTGTAAATTGATAGCTGCGCAAGCTCAATAAGTTTCTCGCGCAGCGAAATTACTTATTGTCAAAAGACTGCCAGCAGAATAATAAAGGTGAGTGAGTAAGCCAATTTAGCAAATTGTATATATATTTTACCATATTTATTTGCCAAATTGTCAATATGAGTACACCAAAGGAGCTCAAACTTTAAAAAAAATACGCTTGCAATCCTCAAATTCGATTATAAGAGTTGTTCTGCGACTGCCGAAGGTAAGCGTACGAAAAATAGCGTCAGTAGTCGTTTGTCTAGTATAAAAGAGGCATTCCAACAAAGCAGGAGCATAGTTGACAAACTAATTACATCGTTGGATGACGAAAACGATCGTTCGCTTTTTTAGGGAATCATAGAGAGTATTCGCGAAGTTTACTTCGAATATAAGGCAGAATTGTTGGACTGCTTGGTAAAGCTTGGGGAGTCGTCTATCAAAAGGCAAACGGCCAGCAGTTCAAATCAGCAGGTTATTCGACTTCCAGAAATGTCTCTTCCTTTATTTTCGGGGCAGTACGAAAAATGGAGACAATTCAAAAGCAAATTCGAATCAATGATTCACAACAACTCTGGATTAACGGAAACCCAAAAACTTCACTATTTGAAGTCAGGTTTGTCCGGAGAAGCAGATCGCTTATTGCATCATTTGGAAATTGAAGAGGGAAATTATAAAACGGCATGGTCGATTTTGTGTTCTCGGTACGACAACAAGCGTTTACTAGTTAATACGCATCTAAAATTGTTTGTTAACCAGCCGACTATTTCAACTGAGAAAGCACTCGCGCTCAAAAGAATACTCGATACTTCCACAGAATGTCTGCATTCGCTTACAAATCTTGAGGTTCCTGTTAAGCAATGGGATTTAATCTCCATTTATATAATGTTGCATAAATTACCATCTTCAACACAGCAGCTATGGGAAGAAAGACTTGGTGCAAGGAAGGAATTACAAACGTTCGCAGAGTTTTCTGAGTTCTTGCAAACTAGGTTCCGAACGTTGGAAATAGTCGACCAGGATAGACCAAAACCTGCAAAAGGATTTAACGGCGGTTCCATTCAACGACAACCCACAACGAAGAATGCATTCCACTTGCAGCAGAAGTCAAAGGACAAATATAGCTGTAAGGTATGTGGTAAAGGACAACACTCGCTTACCAAATGCAACCAATTTGGAAAAATGAGTCCATTCGAACGATGCAACATAGTCGGTCAAATTGGTTTTTGTAGTAACTGCTTGGCTTATAGTCACACAATCCAACAATGTGTTAGTCAGGGACGTTGCTACCAATGCCAACAAAAACACCATTCACTTTGCATTGCGTGTCAGGTCAAAATCACACAAGCAATCAATGTTTACCAAACCCACAGTCACAATACCCATACAACCCCACACAAAATACAATCACCAATACACAATCGTTTCAAACCTCTACAAATTCTCCGCCACTCCATAACCAACCTAGTACAAATGTTCATCCAGTAGGCCAACATATGCAAACTGCGTACCCCGATGGTATAGATCGACCGAGCACTAGTTTAGCAGTTCACAACTACCATGCTCAACAATGTACGAACTCTCAAGTTTTGCTAGCTACTGCGGTAGTAAAGGTTAAGTCTTCTAGAGGGAAGTTTATCAATCTGAGAGCCTTGATTGATCCAGGATCTGAAGCCAGCTTTGTAACGGAAGCAGCAGTACAAATTCTCAACCTGGGGACTCGGAGTACGTTAGTTGAAGTGTCAGGGTTGGTAAAGGTCAGCAGCGGAGCATGTCACAAGTGTGTTGACATAACGTTTGCGTCTCTGCGCACCACTTTTGAGACCAGCACACGAGCCTTTGTATTTAAGTCCCTGACTGGGTTTTTCCCGGCCAAACAGCTGACATTCAACAACTGGAAACACCTCAACGGCTTGGACTTAGAGGACCCTATGTTTTACAAGCCGGCTACAGTGGATCTGCTACTAGGAAGTGACGTATTTCCGGACTTCATCCTTCCGGCGATTATTCGTGGCGAAAATACCATGTCACCTATAGCGCAAAAAACGGAGTTAGGATGGTTTTTGTTAGGTAAAGTACCCATAGAGACACAAAAGTTCTCAACAAATTGTTTCTTGCAGGTCTTTGATATCGACACCCAATTACGAAAGTTTTGGGAAATCGAAGAAGCACCCTACGTCGATACGGAGACAGACGAGAATATTACTTGTGAAAAGCATTTCGAAGAGACGACCATTCGTCTACCCGATGGAAGATACGAAGTATCTCTTCCTTTTAGGGATGGATGTAAACCCGCGCTTGGACCCTCGAAGCAAGGTGCCTTGCGTTGGTTTCATCAGTTGGAGAAACGGTTCGAGACTAACCCAACACTTTACAGGGAATATTCAACATGCATAAAGAATACCTGGAGCTCGGACAGATGTCAGAAGTTGATGGCTTCAATGATGTCGTTCTTAATACACCATATCATTACTACGTTCCACACCACGCTGTTCTGAAGGAGTCTAGCACGACAACTAAACTGCGAGTCATCTTTGATGCTGCAGCAAAGACACAGGCTGGCACATCCCTCAATGAGCACTTATTGGTTGGACCTAAAACTCAAAACAACATTAATGATATAGTGCTAGTATGGAGAACGCATCAATTTAACCTCACTGCAGACATTGAAGAAATGTTTAGGCAGATACGAATGAGGCAAGATGAGTCGTATTACCAGCTGATCCCTTGGCGTGACAACCCTACTCAACCGATACGGACTTATCGTTTGCAGACAGTGACCTTTGGAACTGCTAACGCACCGTATCTGGCCAATCGCACAATCCAAAGAGTTGCTGCTGACGAGGAGCATCGTTACCCTATTGGTGCAAAGGTCGTACGTAAGGGAATGTACGTTGACGATCTGATTGCTGGAGCCGATACACCGGAAGAGGCGCGACATTTGCTGGCATTTGCTGGCTTCAATCTGCGGAAGTGGACTACTAACCACGACATACTGTTGGACGGTATTCCGGAGGACCAAAGAGAGTTGGTATTTTCTTTGCCTTTTGAGCAGTCTGCTAATACACAAATAATGACGCTAGGTATACGATGGCGCCCCTCTGATGATTCCTTTTCTTTCGAGAATGTCTCGGTGGACTCTAAATGTCCAACAAAAAGAACGATGCTGTCTACTATCGCCAAACTCTTCGACCCTCTGGTGTGGATTTCGCCGTGCATCATTTTGGCAAAAATCTTGATGGTGTCGTGGATTAGCTTGGGATGACCCGATTCCAACGGATCTTCAATGTCATTGGGAAGATTTTCGACGGGAGCTGCCAGCTATTGAGACCATCAAGATACCACTCCCCATCTGGGAGACAATCGAAGAGACCTGGAAATACACGGGTTTAGTGACGCATCAGAAAAGGCATATGGCGCAGTAATTTACTTACGTGTTTTGGATGACGACGGCAGCATTCACGTTCACCTCCTGATGTCAAAGACTAGAGTGGCTCCGTTGAAGACCGTAACCCTTCCCAGGCTTGAGCTTTGCGGAGCGGTCATGTTAGCGACACTCTTGGACTACACAGCAAGGACTTTGAAGTTAGAAGATGTCAGGACGTACGCTTGGTCAGACTCGATGATAAAGTTGGCGTGGATAATGGCACCTCCAGCTCGGTGGAAGACGTTCGTCAACAATCGCGTTGCGGAGATACAGCGTTTAACAAATAGCAGCATTTGGCGATACATTCCAACGCAACAAAATCCTGCTGATCTGGCATCTCGTGGTCTTTTGGCATCGGAGCTGAACAATAACACAATTTGGTGGAATGGACCAGAGTTCCTATAGTCTAATTGGGACTTCGAAACACCAACTCAACAGTCTATTGGGACAACGGATGAAGAAACGCGGAATGTCCAAACACATTCCGTTAACACAGGAACAAACGAAATAGATCTGCTTATACATCGCCACTCGAATCTCAGGAAACTGCTGAGAATATGGCATATTCTCTTCGCTTTATAGTCAAGACCCGCCGGAAAAGTACGCATACTTCGACCTTGACACCGATGGAAATGGATGCAGCATTGAAGACCCCCTTAAGGACTGCTCAAAGGAACATGTTCTTCGTCGACGATAAGGAAACACAACCTAATACAAAGGGGTTAAAATCGTTACAACCTTTTGTCGATGATGTTGGGATCCTGAGAGTAGGAGGTAGGTTGCAAAACGCCGATCTAAATTACGAACAACGACACCCCATTATAATGAAACCCAGTTAAGGATGCGCATTCTACAACGTACCATGGAGGTAACCAACAGATGATCGCCCAAATTCGTCAAAGGTTTTGGGTGCTAAATCTCAAAAACACCGTGAAGAAAACGATTCATGGCTGCAACGTTTGTTTTAGGCAAAAGGCAAAATCAACTTGCCAGCTGATGGGCAATTTGTCAGCTTCACGAGTAAAGATGTCTCGTCCCTTTACCAATACAGGTGTTGACTATGCTGGCCCCATTCAAGGCATATTTTGCGGTCTTCGTTTGTCTGGCTACCAAGGCTCTATATTTAGAACTAGTCAGCGACATGACGACTCAGGCTTTCATCGCGGCCTTTTCTAGGCGAGGAGCCTGCAAAGAAATGTTTAGCGACTGCGGAAAGAATTTCGTGGGTGCTGCTAAAGAGTTAGAGAAACTTCGAAAGGCAGCCAACTTCAGTCAAAACCAGGTATCGGAAACTCTACTCCTAAGCGGTACAAAATGGAGCTTCATCCCACCAGCATCGCCACACTTCGGTGGATTATGGGAAGCAGGTGTTAAATCGGTAAAGTACCATTTAAAAAGAGTTGCAGATAACTCTACTCTCACCTTCGAAGAGTTGTAAACCCTTTTGACACAAATAGAAGGTTGCCTCAACTCAAGGCCTCTGTGTCCACTCACCAGCAACCCGGATGACTTCACCGCTTCAACCCCAGCACACTTCCTAATAGGCGAACCAATACTAAGCCAGACACCACAGAAGAAAAATTATGCTGCAACGATCGTTGGAAAAGTATACAACAGATGTACCAAACCTTTTGGAAACAGTGGAGCTCCGAGTATCTTTCACGTCTCCAGCAGCGACCAAAATGGCTGAAGACCGAGGAACAACCGCAAATAGGGGACCTGGTTTTAGTGAAGGACGAGAGGATTCCAATGTCTAAATGGATAATGGCCCGAATCATCACACTTCACCCAGGAGCAGACAACTTGGTTCCCGTCGTGACCCTGAAAACACAAAACGGGGAACTAAAAATACCTATTACCAACATATTTTTGCTTCCAAGCAACAAAATAGCAACCGATCAATCCCATATATAAATCTTTAAAAAAACTCACCCTACAAATACATAGCCTATTTACCTCACACATACATACCCTATTTACTCTGCAATAAATCAAAGCATACATTTACAAACTAAATCATCACACAAAATCCACAACACCCTATACCGAAATAGCAAACCCGCGCTAAAATACGTATGAACATTTAT
Source organism: Rhingia rostrata (assembly GCA_949824845.1). NCBI lineage: Eukaryota > Metazoa > Arthropoda > Insecta > Diptera > Syrphidae > Rhingia > Rhingia rostrata. The sequence goes on from OX463759.1 coordinate 40,986,137, forward strand.
TAAAAACAAAACCATAAAATGACCTTAAAAAAAATAAATAAATAAACACCAAAAATTTTAAATGAAAAATACACAAAAATTATATTTGGGAAATTTCCCACATGAATTTCCCTTCCCGCACGCAACACTACACATCACACGACACTATTAACATCCATACAGTCCACTCAATGAAGAACATACACACACACACACACACACACACACACCTACACGTACTCATCAACTCATTCATTCATTCAATTCTATATCTAATTAAAACACAAAAAAAAAAAAAACTTACCTGCACGATACCAGGAATAATTCACCACATAATGCACAATAATAATGCGAACATAATCACACACGCGAGAGACAAACTATTTTCGCGAATTGTAAAAACAATAAAAACTCGATTACAACACGACACGAGATAACGCACGCCTAGCCAGCCAAATGATAAGCATATCGATACCACAAAATGATTGCTGTTGCGGTACAGCGGAAAAGAGAGCGGCTTACGCATGGCAAAGGAAAAAGGGCAAATTATTAGCAGTGTGCTGCACTCAGTGCTACACATGCTTAGGCTACTCACTTCACTGTTGTTCACGTAGGGTGTTTGTTTATGTGCATTTTGTTTGTAATTACATGTGTCCCTTTCTGTTACACTAATAGTCTCTTTAACAGAAAAGAAACTATTGCAGTGATAATGAAGGCGAATTCAGAAGACAAACCAAACTGAGTGGACATCTTGCAGTTTCGGGACCAGAAGATTGTTGCGAACAGAGTTCACGGCGGGGGTGAATGTTGCGGTTATTACTAATTAAATAACTATTCTATTACCATTTTAATAATTTATTGATATTATAATTTGCATTAAAAACAATTTGTTTGTACCCTTAAAAACTAGTACATTTTTCATAAAACACTAAATTCAACAACAAATTATGACAATACAAAATGTCAATTATTAATGTCAAAAACAAATGTGTCAAAATTCAATTCATTATTAAACGCATTATAACGTGGATCGAAAAATACTGTTTTTTTTTTAAATACGGAATATTAAAATTACGGAGTTGAAAAACTACTGTAAAAAGGCGAACAAAGGGTTTGTGCAAAAAAGAGGTAACCTTAAAAACCCATACGTTACAAATGCACGTAACAAACACCATATAGAAACCAAATTCCAGTCATGTGCGATTCAAGGGATCTCCATAAGAATAAAAACGAACAGTGGGCAGATATCAGTTGCATCAGTATACTGTTCCCCTAGCTATAGAATACAGAAAAATGACTTTAAAAGTCTTCTTGAAATATTTCACAATAGATTTATTGCGGGAGGAGATTTTAATGCCAAAAATAAGTATTGGGGATCTAGACTAACGAATGCTAGAGGAAGAGCTTTACTTGAAACAATTAAAGAATGTGGCAGTAAATATCATTCGGCCGGAAAACCTACCTACTGGCCAACAGATAGGAATAAAACCACAGATCTTGTCGATTTCTTTATAACAAAAAATATCTCCTCAAATAATATAAATGTGGAAGAAGGGCCAGACCTACAGTCAGATCACTCTTCAATACTTTTCACACTTGGCGATAAAATAATAATGAAAGAACAAAGTCTAACACTAGTTAATAAGCTAACTGACTGGAGCTACTTCAGAGAGAAGTTGGAAGAAAATACCCAAATGATAGCTATTGAAACAGAAGAGCAAATAGAGGAAGCAGTGCAATTATTTACACTCAATACACAAAAAGCTGCATGGGCTGCAACTCCAAAAATAAAAAACAAAATAAAACAAAATTCATACCCTCCTGTAATATGTGAAATTATTGCAGAAAAGAGAAAAGCTAGAAAATGTTGGCAACAAACACGGGCTCCAATTGACAAAAACAAACTAAACAGACTAAATAGTAAACTCAGAAAATCAATAATTGAATTCAGAAATGAGTCACTAAAAAAATACCTTACAGGCCTAACAAATGATGCTAGTACTGACTACTCACTCTGGAAGGCAACAAAGAAAATGAACAGGCCAACAGCTCACATCCCATCAGTGAAAACCAGAGTAGGAAACTGGGCAAAAAGCAGTCAAGAAAAAGCAAATACTTTTGCTGAGCATCTTGAAGGCGTCTTCCAACCATATGAAGATAAAGACTATCAAGGAATCTAAGAAACGTGCCAGGAAGATGTACCAATTCGACCGGTTACGTCTAAAGAACTTGCCAAAGAAATAAAAGAAGGTATAAACATAAAAAAAGGCCCCAGGGTTTGATTTAATAACGGGGAAAATTTTAAAACAATTCTCAAAAGAAATACTGAAACATCTAGCGCAGATCATAAACGCTGTATTTAGATTAAGATATGTGCCAAAGATATGGAAGGTCGCGGAGGTTATAATGATTCCAAAACCAGGTAAACCACCTAGCGAAGTAACCTCATATAGGCCAATATCGATACTACCAATGTTGTCCAAGCTATTCGAAGAGATGCTGGTAAAACGCCTGCAAAATATTATTGTAGACAAATCGCTAGTACCGAGCCATCAATTTGGTTTCAGGAATAAACACTCAACAATTGACCAAGTGCATAGAATCACTGATAAAATTGAAAATGCTTTTGAAGAGAAAAAAGTATGCTCTACAGTATTTCTTGATATATCACAAGCTTTCGACAAAGTATGGCACAAAGGACTGATCCATAAATTACAAAAGCAACTGCCGAAGCAGTATTCAAAAATACTGGAGTCGTATATTCTACAGCGATTTTTCAGAATTAAACAAGAAACAACGTACTCAACATTAAGAGAAATTAAGGCTGGTGTACCTCAAGGCAGTGTTTTAGGTCCAGTACTATATCTCTACCAGAAAGTGACGAAACCACTCTAGCTACCTTTGCAGATGATACTGCTATACTTTCTGTAGGAGAAACTGTCGAAATAGCTACAAAAAAGCTTCAAAAGGCAGTAAACAATATCTCAGAATTGTCTAAAAATTGGCAGATCAGATTAAATGACCTGAAGTCAATTCATATAAATTTTACGTTAAAAAATGTCTGTATTTCTTTTTGAGCTTTAGTGATATTATTAATCCTCTCATTGTATAATTGATTTATGACAACTTGCTTGTTATTTATTTTAATACTTCTGTGTCGTCATGGTCTGGATTGCCGGCAATCGATTTCCATGCGCTACCAATGAAATCTAAAGAACGTTTTGTTATTCACGGTTTCAAGTTATGCAAAAGATTTTTAATTTGTTGCAACTCGTATTAGTTTAAAGTTTCCGTCTTGTATCTTCGTCTGTCCAACGTGAAAAGTTACTATTTGTGCGTTTGAAAAGTCCAATATTTGCATGGTTGCCTGGCAAGTGCAGAGCGCACATCTGGAAAGATAAAGTTTAATTTCTGATGTTACTTTTATGAACTACTTTGCCGGATTCGGTTATGACAGTAGAGTTCTTATTTCCCTTAACTATTTCTTGCCGGTATCTGCCGGTTAGTATCGAACCTAGCCGTTTATTATTTTTAACATAAATATTTTTTCCTATTTGATAATCTTTGATCGGTTTCCTTTTCTTGTTGTGGTATTTAGTGTCATTCTCTTGTTTAATTCTAAGTCTTGCAATATAAGTCAACCGTGTTTTTTTCAAACTGTTCGAGATTAAGTCTAGGTATTCGTCCGTAAAATAGTTCTATTGGTTTCTTACCTGTCGTTGAGTGAATGGTGAAATTGTATTCGTTCACAGCCCGTTCCAAGAGTTCTTCAAAAGACCGTGCAGGTCCGTCTGATTTTAGACATCTCATGATTTCGGCTAAAGTGGAGTGAAAACGTTCAACTTGACCGTTCACTTTTCTTTTGTATGGCTGTGTTTTACAAATCTTTACTTGAAGGTCGTCTTCCAGCATCGAGGTTATTAAGGCTGAGTCAAGCGCCTTCTCATTGTCTATTACGACAGCTTCGGGGACGCAGAAGAAGAAGATGATATCTCTTAATGGTCGTTTGATATCTTCGATTGATCGTGATGAGATAATTCTGGTTTGAGCGAATTTTGTGAATTTATCGACGGCTGTTAAGACAAGTTGTTTTTCGGTGGAAAAGATATCGATGTGAATGGTGTGCCCAAATAATTAGGGATGGGTGTAGGACTCAGTTGTGGCTTATTAGGGTGCCTGTCGTATTTGTTTTCTTTACAGGTTATGCAACGGTTTACTAAGTTTTTGATTTTGAAGACATTTTAGGAAAATAGAAGTTTTCTAGCAATTGCACTCGGTTTTCTTCGGCGTTGCGATGGGCTTTACGATGTATCTTTAGAATTTTTTCTTCTTGCTCTACTTGGCTTGGCACGTCTTCAACCATTTTCTGGGTCAAACGAATACGGTAGTCTTTGAAGTGTAAAGCATAAATTTCCTGTACTCGTCCCATCTTCATTTCGTCTGTCAGAAGTCCGTTTATATGATTTGGATTGAGATATCTTTTGAAGATATCAATGATGTCGTTTTCCGAGTAGTCTTGTCGTATCAAAATATGTCTTGTGTAATGTTCGAAAGGGTTCTGGATTTGATAACTATTTTCATTTCCTATTTTGAGTAAGATTTGGTTTCGGAAAACGTTTATTGGGGTTTCTACTGATGATATGAGGTTTTGCGCAGAGCTATCTGCACTATGTTCAGTTGGGGTCATTGTTATTTTGGGAGGCCTTGATAGGGAGTCAGCAACCACATTTCCTTTTTCCGGTTTATATTTTAATTCGTAATTATACTCCTCCAAAATGGCTTTCCACCTTTTCATTTTGGAGTTTGTATTTTTATTGCTCAAGGCATAGGTAAGGAGTTGGTTGTCTGTAAAAATGTTAACTTTTCGGGATCCGTAAAGGAAGTTTCTCAATTAATTGAGGGACCAAATAATCGCCAGCATTTCTTTTTCATTTGTGGCGTAACCTTCTTCTGTTTTACTTAAGGTTCTGGAAAGAAATGTGATTGGCTTATCCTCTTGTGAAAGAACTGCGCCAATGGCGTAGTCAGAAGCGTCGGTTGATAGCTGAAGGCTTTTGTCAAAGTCTGGGTATTGAAGAATTACTTCTTGAGAAACAAGAGAGTTTTTTAATTTATTGAATGCTTCGATTGCTTTTTGATCTAACTGAACTAGTTTTTTCTTTGACATATTTATGGACACGTGTACGTCTTCCCCTCTTAGAAGGGATGTCAGAGGTTTCGCCAGCTTTGAGTAATCTCTCATAAAGCGGCGATAATATCCAGACATTCCGAGAAAAGATCGAAGCTCTTTGAGGTTTTCGGGAACAGGCCGATCAACTAACTATAGCCTGCACTTTTTTTGGGTTAGTTTTTATTCCAGATCAGCCAATGATAAATCCTAAAAATTCAACTTCCTTCTGAAAAAATTCACACTTATCTAGTTGAATTTTCATGTTTGCGGCTTTTTCTTTTTCTAGATTCAAAAAATGTTCGGTTTCGTCTTTCCCGAAGATGACAATATCATCGATAAAGACGTAGCAACATTTTCCAATGAGATCTTTTAGAATGTCATCAAGGGCTCTCTGAAAAATGGAAGGGGTGTTTTTAAGCCCAAATGGCAGGCGAGTAAACTCGAACTTACCGTTATTTACCGAAAAGCTAGTTTTTTCTATATCAGATTCCTTAAGTGGGATCTGATGAAACCCACTTCTTAAGTCTACAATGGAAAACCATTGATTTTTACTGAGATTACGGTAGTCGATTACCATTCGAATTTTTTTTTCTCCCGAAGCATCCATTTTTTTGGGGACAACCCAAACAGGAGAATTGTAAGTAGATTTTGATGGTCTTATGATTCCATCTTCTAGTAATTTTTGTATTCCTTTTTCGATTTCATTTTTAAGTGCCATGGGATAGGGGTATGATTTTGAATACACGGGATCTCGATTTGTAGTTCAGATTTCTCCTTTAACTGTGGTGGTGTACGTCAATTTTTCGTTTGGTTCCGAAAAAACATTGGGACATTTATGAATGATTTTAATAAGTTTGGAATGTTGCTCTTTAGTCATGTGATCTGCTCAAATATTTATGTTATTGACAAATTGTGTTTGATGTTGCTTGAGAGGAATTCAAATTGGGTAGGTTTGGCCAGGGTGGATAGACATTTGATTTTTACTCGTATGGATAGTTGCATTTGATTGTTTTAGGGTATCATGTCCTATGATCCCATCAAATGAAATGAGACTGGGGAGAATAAACATTTTTATTTTGTCTGTTTGAAGATTGAAAAGTTGAATTAGTTCATGATGTGTTATTTTGATGCTACCTCCAACAGAATGAGCGTAAAAGGGTTTATCATTCAGTAAAGGTTTCTTAATATGACGTGGTTGGACGTAATTTTTTTTTTAGCCGGTGTCAATGAGGAATTTTAGGGTCTCTCCACTTCTAGAAATATGTTCGAAAAAAGGAAGTGAAGGGGATGCTAGTCTAAAAAATAAATGTCGTCGAGTTCTTCAGGTTGGTCAAAGTCAAGCTGATCTTGAGAGTCAGTGTAATTCGTCAATGTCTGTTCATGGTTTTCGTCTTCTTGTTCTATATAGTTTTCGTATTCTTCCGATGTCATCTCGTCCGGTTCGTGCCATTCAGTGTTGTAGACTCTCTGCAATTTCTGTGGATGATGGACCTGTTGTGAATATTGGCGTTTCTGTGGAACTAACTGTTGGTTGTGTGGTCTGTTCTGGTAGTTCGCATTTTGGGATCTGACGGAATAGTCAACATCTATTGGCTTCGGAGGAAGCGGGCGTTGATGTGCTGGTGGTCGTTGTTGTGGATATTGGTAGTTCGGCTGATTCCTATAAAACTGTGGTGGTTGAGCATTCCGTGGGTTATGGAGTAACTCGGGATGATATTCTCGCCTCGGAGCGGAAATTGGCGCTGGTCCTGAATGTGAAAAATGGTTTCCTTTAGGTGGAGCTGGAGGCGCAGTTTGTTGAAATGTTTTCCGGGTGCTAGCTTGCGAATTGTTTGCATGTTGGGTTCGAAAATCGATACTCTGCAGTTTAAAGCAAAGGTGTAAAGCTTGGAATAGGTCAGCAGGCTCACGGATACTGAGTAACCTAGGCAAGTCGCCTCTAAACCCTCTGACGAAGGTATCAAGAGCTTTGTCCCGGTAACATTGAGTCATATTATTCATGGACTCCTGACTCATATCCATTGATCCTAGCTTATTTAAGATAAGCGACAAGTGGTGGTAGACGGCCTGATACAACTCAGGAATCGTACTACTGCCTTGTACCAAAGTTGTCATTTGGTATTCGAGGGTTCCTAAATCCCTCTTATCCGCATAGTGGAGGGTAAGACATTTTTATATCTTATCCCAGTTTAGTGGGGTATTGTACGACTCTAGGGCGACGTCTGCGTAGCCCGTTATTTTGTTTCTGATGACCGATAAAATCCCATAATACTTGGGGGTACCCTTTAGATGTTCATAGATTTTGAGTATCCCATCGACGCTCTTTCTTCATGAGTTAAATTCGTGTGATTGGCTAGAAAATTCTCTTAGGCTTTTCACTACGTCGGGTATTTTGTCCATTTCGGAAAAATTCCTATCGTTAGCCAGATTTATTGGCTGGTCTATATCATTATTATTGTCGGACGCAGGGGTCATGATGGAATTGTCGCGCCCTGTATTTGAAGGGTTTGAGTTACTAATTGTGAGATTATCTGAATCATGTCGTCGTTAATTGCATTAGGAATAGGGTGAGGAATGGGAGCAGGAGGTTGAGGAGCTGCAGCATTATCTGCAGGGACTTCTAGTCGAGCCGGTCATATTAGATTATTAGGGTTTGACATCTTTCGAAATATATATATTTTTTAAATAAATGAGAGAATCAACTATATCACGAGTTCGAGTAAATAAAAGGGATGTTTTAATCAACGCAATAATTTAGTAAAACCAATTAATTTTATAATTAATTCTTTAAGTTATATTGAACAATTATAAGGGTAAAACGGGTAGTTTGCTCTTATTCAAAAATATGTAAATTTTCGTTACTTAAGTTATTTACTATTGACTTACAATAATGTTAACATAAATTCTTGCAGCATTTCCTCTTAACGTTGTTTATTTTGTGGGTTCTGGGCTGCTTCCTGCTGGTTAGGGCTTCTGTCAGTGTTTACTGACTCCTTTTTGTTCCTTTGGTTGGTAGAACTACTCGGGGGCCTTCGTTTTCCCTATTACTACACTGTTATCGTGGTGGTTTTGTTGCCACTCTTTTGGTTACTTCATTAAGCTTGGTTCTTCACTGTTTATTTATTTCATCGTTGTTTTTTTTTGGTGGCTTGGTTGTCCACACTTTATTGATTTCACTGTAATGTTGGTGGCTTGGTTGTCCACGTTTTATTCACAAACACTTTTCACTGGCTTAAGGCTTGGTTATTCCATGAGTTCAGTCGAGCGTTATGTTAACAGTAATTTTACAGTGTTGCAGAATGCAGCCCCACGTTGGGCGCCAGTTAATTAAAATCTGCACAAGAACTTCAAAATAATATTTTCAGAGCAGATTGCTCTGACCTTTATTGTTCAACGAGTTGATAAAAACTAAATTATTACATGTTCAACTTAATTACCAATGCTTGTGTCAGGACAGCTGAAAAATAAATTCCGCCGGAATAAAAAAAAATCTGTTTTACGGTAGTTTGGTGAATTTTTATTATAATAAATAGATACATAGGTATAGAGGGGAATGAAAAATATTAAGGTCTGCTCACGACGACGGTTGGCACAGAACTGCTGAACAAACAGAAAACAACAGGCGAGGCAAACCCATGGACTCATTTCATGACAGATTTATTTCATGACAGCTCGGCCCTTCCTGACAAGTAGACGTCCCGGCTACGGCATCCTCGTCTTCCTCAGAATCGGCAGAGTAATCGTCTAGTTCCGGAGAAAGTCGACACCAGGGTTTCATAAGTCCGGACTCAAAAATTGAGCTAAATGGGCGATGTTTTCGTCTAGCATCTTCCAAATCTTCGATCAAATAACGGTCATGACCGAGAGACTTCTTCACTTGATACGGTCCTCGAAATTTCGGCTCCAACTTCCTTGACTCACCAGTTGTTGGTGGAACATTCTGGACCACAACGAGATCTCCTTCTTGGTATTGATACGGCGGTTTATGCTTGGAGTCAAAACGTAACTTCCATTTTAAACGTTCGGCATCAATATTTTCGGCAGCATCGGATCGACGAGTCATCATATCGGAAGTATAGTCAACGTGGACATTCGCTTGAAGAGATTGAAGAAGATGATTCTGCAAGCGATCGCGTAACTGGAAATCGTTGTTTCGTTCCTTTGCGAATTAAGAGACCATTGAAGAGTAGGCAGTTTAATGTCCCAATCGGATGGGTGCTCTGTGGTGGTCCTTAAAAAATTTAGGATGGATTGATTAATCCTCTCCACTTGGCCGTTTGCTCGTGGAGTTCGTACGGCAACCTTAATATGAGCGATTTGATGATCGTGACAATAGTCCTCGAATAATTTGGATGTAAAGGCGGTACCTCGGTCGGTAATGACACTACACGGCAATCCAAAGAAACTTGTCAATTCGTCCAATGCTGCTAACACCGGTTGCGTTTTACTACTTCGAACGGATTTCAAGATACTGTACTTCGTGAACGCATCTACAATCCCCAGTACGTATAGATGTCCTCGGCGACTTCTTGTGAAGGGACCTAGATGATCCAAATGTAGTATACGGAACGGCATCGGAGTGACGGAGTTAACGTGCATCTGGCCTTCCTTCTTCCCTGCGACGTTCTTATTATAGCAGCATTCCACGCACGATGACAAATAAGATTTTGCGTAACGTCGCATTCGAGGAAACCAAAAGTTCTGCTTAACCCGCTGAATGGTTTTCTCCAAACCAAAATGTCCCATGTCGTCATGGCAAGTTTTTAAAATACGCCAACGTATGGCTCGTGGTACGACGAACAACAATGCGTCGTCTTCCTTTCGGGAGATCCGATTATTTTTCACGACAAATTCCTTTTTCCATTGCTTAGCCTTTTCGTGTGGCAACTCACCTTTCAGAGTATGGAACATCTCCTTTAATTCAGGATCCTGGTGTTGCATACCCATCACCCAATCTTGTACGTCGATTTCGATTTTAAAAAGATTTTCCATTACCACATTCGGAGTTGAAGCTCAAACGGCGCTCGGCTTAAGGCATCTACGTGCGGAATTTTAATACCGGCTCGATGAATTATGGTAAAATCGTATTCCAATAGTTTCATCCACCATCTTGCTACGCGCGATACCAATGGCTTCGACAATTTCGTTGTACTAATTGCGCCACAGTCCGTGACAACGGTAAACGGCTTTCCCAACAGATAAACTCGGAAACGCTCGAGAGTTTCCACAATGGCCAAAACTTCTAACTCATGACTGTGGTATTTCTGTTCATCGGGATTACAATGTCGACTATAATAAAAAACTGGTTTAAACATACCTTCGTCTTCTTCTTGCTGCATTAAGACGCCAGCCAATCCCAATGAGCTTGCATCCGTGTGCACTTGGTGTTTTCTTTTTGAATTAAAGATCGTTAATGTTGGCTCACTGCAAAGTTTGTCCCTTAGTTCGCAAAATGCTTCTTCCTGTTCCTTATTCCAGACAAATGGTTGTTCCTTCTTCAACAGAGCAGTTAACGGACGTGAAATTCGAGCGTAGTCCTCGATGAATTTTCGGAAGAATCCTGTTAATCCGAGGAAACTTCGAACCTTATGAACGTTATTAGGCCTAGGAAATTCTTTCACAGCTGCAAGTTTATTTTCGCTCGGACGTATACCATTCTTATTAATTCGATGTCCAAGGAACACAACTTCTTCGGCAAGAAAAACACATTTTTTAATTTAAGAGTCAATCCCGCACCGCGCAACACTTTAAGGAAACGTAGAAGGCGATCCAACCCTTCTCTTATCGTTTTGCTCGGAATAGCAAAATCGTCGATATACGAAAACACTTCACCTTTGGGCATTCTATGAACCAATTCGTTTGCTGTCTTTTGAAATTCACTCGGCGCGTTTTTGAGTCCAAACGGCAATACATTAAACTCGAAGTGTCCGTCATTCGTTACAAAAGCCGTGTATTTCTTTGCGTCTTCGACAATTGGAATCTGATGATAGCCCGACATAAGATCAAGCGTTGTAAAATATACGTAACCCGAGAATTTCGTCACTTCCTCTTCTACCACTGGCATACAAAAAGGATTCGATACGGTTATCGAATTGAGTTCACGAAAGTCCACGCAAAAACGGTCGCTACCATCCGATTTCTTCACCAAAACTATTGGCGACGCGTACGGAGAATTGCTTTCGCGAATAATGTTGTTTCGTAACATTTCATCGATAATCTCACGCACTTTATCACGTTTAGCGAACGGTATTCGATACGGCTTTTTATTTATTATAACGTTTTCTTTTAGAACGATATCTACCGAGCTTACTGTAGATTTTCCGAGTTCTGAAAGCGATTCTGCAAAACAGTCGTTGTATTCGTTTAACATATCTAAAAGTTCATTTTTTTCGGCAACCGATATGTTTTCGTTTACTCGCACTTTTTCGTTTACTGTTTCTATACGACAATCTGAACCTTCGATAATAACGCGCAAGGCTCCACTACACAGAATATTTTGACCGATCAAAATATCATCTGGTATGAGTTCGTCTCTCACAACCAAAAATTCTGCGTTAACCGTTTGATCGTCGATTTTCAACTCAACGCAACATTTCAATTCGCATTCCAAATGTCCACCCGCAAATCCATTTAATTTTACCTTTTCGCAGGGATGTTTTAAGAGATTTGAGGCCGCTTTTTCGGAAATTAAAGAACATTCACTTCCCGGATCAATGAAGCAATTGAACGTATACCCATTGATCATCCCGCGTTTGAAAATTCCTTTCGGATCGTTTCCATTTTCAATTTTACGAACGTTCGCTGACGTTGACGGAGACGATGGACAATTTCCGGATTGATGTCCAGATCTATTACACGTAGTACAACGCTCCTTGCGTTGCGGTTTTGTGCAATTAACTGATATATGACCGTATTCAAAACAGTTAAAGCACTTCGGATTCGAATTTTGATTTGGATTTGGACTATTACGTTTCGCACTACGACTATTTTCCGAAGTCGATTGTTCACCCGACACAACTTTCTTCGATCCAGTAACGTTATTAGCGAAAAATCGTTTCACTATCTGGAGAAGTTCGTTCGTTGTTGTAATGTCCAAACCCGAAATCGCGTTTTGGAGGTCCGTGTACCTCATTCCGCGTAGAACGTACCGAATAATGGCGCCTTCGGATAGCGCACCTTTTCTTCCTTTCGCGAGCATGCGGTAAAAATACTCTTCGACCGTTTCTGTATTTTTTCGAAATGTCTGCATCATCTACATATGTACGTCGGCTTCGTTTTCCATCGCCGGAAAATATTTTTGCAATTCGGCTGCAAATTCGGACCATGAAACAAAGACAACAGACATTGAGTCAACCCATAGCTTGGCGTGACCTTTCAATTTCGTTTGAACCGCTAACACTGTTTGGAATTCCGACCATCCATACGCAGCTTTTAATTTGTTAACGCGATCAACGAACTGCGCACTGTTTAACGAATTCTCGTTTCCCGGATCGAAATCTGGAAGCACCGACACTATTTCCCGCATATCCATATTTGTACCTCGCGACGTTTCGCTTACACTTGCTACTGGAACACTTGAATTAGCTAGACCACTCGTACCAGCCATTCCTACGCTTGGTTCTTCGTTTTTATTTTCATTTACCGAACTCATAAATGTCCCGAACATATAAGTCAGCTTCGCCAACTCCCCGCGCAACGATTCAATATCGTCCTTCACTTCTACCGTGTTCCTGCTATCCATATCTATATCTATATTATTGTTTATCACACGCAATACAAGCTCCGACTTCGTGCCGTCTGTTGGGAGACCGTGTTCCCGCAACAGTTGCTTTAACTCCTCGTTTTTCCACTTTTTTAGAGTATCTTCCATTACTATACGAGTAAATGGACAACAGAACAAAAAAAATCGACAGACAACAGACACCAATAACAACAAAAACCGATTTCGATGTGTCTACGTGACACAACCTATACCTATATTTTTCGACGAACAGGAACAACACAACAACAGCTAACAACAAAAACCGATTTCGATGTGCGTAGACACAATAGTCCGAACGTGTACATATCTATGTGGACGAGAAAGATCGACCGACAACGGCTGCGTAACACAAACAAAAAAATAAACCGAATTCGACGTGCCTATACGTGACACGAAGTGTATATTCTTCGTTTTGTTTTCTTTTTTGTCTGCTTTCTGCGTCGCACTCGCGTATGCAACTCTAATCTACACACACACACACTTTTGCACAGCTGCACTTTTTTCCCGTTGTCTCGTGGTTGTTTGGATATTGTTATTCCGACACTAAAACTGAGTTCTCGATATATACAAATATCTGTATCACACTTCTGAAGCTGTCAGGACAGCTGAAAAATAAATTCCGCCGGAATAAAAAAAAATCTGTTTTAGGGTAGTTTGGTGAATTTTTATTATTATAAATAGATACATAGGTATAGAGGGGAATGAAAAATATTAAGGTCTGCTCACGACGACGGTTGGCACAGAACTGCTGAACAAACAGAAAACAACAGGCGAGGCAAACCCATGGACTCATTTCATGACAGATTTATTTCATGACACTTGCATTTTTATTCTGAATTCATTGCATCAGTTGTCTACATTTTGACGTTTAAAAGAACAGGCGGCAGACAAGTGTGTGTGAATCAAATATGTGTGCACCTGTTTGGGCAGTGGTGAGTAATTTATCTGTCAAAATCCTGGAAAACTCTAATATTAGCTTGTAGGCAAAACGTATAGTCCTGGAAAGTTTCCTATCTCTTCCTTACTTCATCACTGATGGATACACCGATAGGGATTTGAAGTATGTGACTACGTTAAAACGAAACTTAAGAAATTGGTCGATGAAGGAGAAGACGTACGAAAGTTACCTATCTCTTCCTTACTTGATCTCTGATGCTTTGCTGATTTGTTATTGTTTGATTGTCCATGTCCTTGGTTCTGGAGTGCTGGGATGAATTTGATGGAGCTGGGACTGATGAAAACACATCTTAAGAATCGAGATGAGCTGGTTGGAGTAGTTCAACATTTACATTACTTCTCTGCCGTTTACGTCGATGGCGAAAACTCTGTCATTTATTCCTTTCAGAATTTTGTGTGATCCCAAACTTAGCTGCTGGAGAGTGCGTTTTGTCATATGCTGCCGAAGGAATACGTGCGTGCATGAATACAAATCCTTGAAGCTACATGTTTTCTGCCGACATTTATGAGCTATTGGAATTGGCTTCGCGTTCCTCATAATCATGAGAAAGCCTTCGAGTAAGTAGTGTGGATCTTCCGTCTTCGTGAATGAAAAGTTCGCCAGCTATTCTTAATGTTGTTCCATACAGATATTATGCTGGTGTACCGTTGGCAGTATTTGCGTCCAAAGCGGATTCTGATGACACATAATTGCCGTTTTCGACGTCCGATGCCACCTCTCCACCATACCGTTTTCCTGGGAATGATATGCATTTGCCACAAACCAGTCGATAGAGTGATGTAAATAAAGCACTTTCAAATTGAGTACCTTGATCTGTAGTTATTATTTTGGAACTTCCGAAACGTGCAATCCAATTTGTGAAAAAGGTGGTGGCTACGGTATCTACTGTTGTGCCCTTTATAGGTATTGCTTCTAGCCACCTTGTGAAACAATCGACCATCGTCATAAAATACTTAAATCCATGGAACTCTGACATGGGGCCCACTAGAATCTTTGGTCTGGGTCGGTGAATGTGGCTGGACGATTGTGAACATGACGTCCTACCTTTGATCGTTGGAATGGTATGCAGTCGTGTGCCCATTGTGTTGTTTTTGTTCATTGATGGCCAGATGTAACGTTGCGAAATGATTTTGTTGGTCGCTCGTCTACTTGGATGTGCCATGTTATGAAAACTTTTATAAAACTTGCGACTCAAAATTTGCGGCACAAAACCTCTTACGTCATTGGTGGAGAAATAACAGTAAATAGCCTGTTGATCTGGTCCGTCGGTAATCTTTTGAAGCTTAAGTGAGGTGTTATTGTGGTTCAGGATATGTAATTCGTTGTCGGTTTGTTTCATTATTGATAGTTCCAAAAAATCTATTGTTGATGGTGGGTTGATGGCATCAAGGCGAGACAATGCATCTGCTAAATTGTTTTCTATACCGGTTTATGGTAAACTGACTAATGAAACTTAGTTTTCTGACTTGACGAGGTGAAGATTTGTCTGCACGCTGTTGAGAAGCAAATGTAAGTGGATTCGATCCAGTGATGGATGTATTTGATGACTTCGTACACGACTATTAGTTCTCTATCATACGTGCTGTAGTTTTTCTGTGCAGGTGAACGTTTTTTCATCAGTCATCAATTTAAGCATAGACGAAGTCGAGCCCCGTGAACGCTTCATTTATGAAACGCTGGAACGATTGGGCAACATTTCGTAGCCTGAACCGCATGCTGACGAATTCAAAGAGTCCGAACGGTGTTATGATGGAGGTCTTTTAGATATCTTCCTCGGCGACTGGAATATGGTGAAATGTTCTTCGGAGGTCTATAGTTGAAAATATTGATTTACCGGCGGCAACTGTAACATGATCCTGCAGTAGGGATATTGGAGCGCATCCGGGTAAGGTCTGAACGTTCAGTCTGCGGTAGTCACCACAAGATCGCCAGTCACCATTTTTCTTCTTTGTCATGTAAAGAAGAATAGCCCAAGGACTTTTGGATGGTCTGATGTGTCCTAGCTCCATCGTAAAACTGAATTAAGCCCTGGCTACTTTAAGTCGTTCCGGACACAGCTGTCTGACAGCGATGCAGAATATCCAGCGGTTTCCAGTTGATGATGGGAGGAACAACTGAAATATCCGCGCCGGTGTCGACGGGGGCATATGACACCATCAGTATCCGCAGAGTGCACTGGTGGTAATTGATGTTTCCATGTTTTTGCGTCCATGAGCATGGCGTAGTACACTTCTTGGCATTTTCGAAGCATCGGCGATGGTATTAGCAGATTGAGGAGGTTGGAGATTTGCTCTCATTCACCTTGGAACTGTTGCAACGTACTGAAGTAATACTGCGAGAACGGTTGTCTCTGATACTTGCCATGAACCGGTCCTTCTGCGATAGATTTTCGACTTGCCTGGAGAGCTCCTGAAACTGTTCGTCCATGTCTTGTCGTTCAGATGATCGGGAAGTAGGCATGAGTTGTCCTATATTTTGGTAATGTTGAATGTCTACGGTACTATCAGCTATTGTTTTCGAGGCCGTCAGCCGTGGCAAGACCAAATTGAACGTGTGGTGGTAAGCAGTCGAGCCAGAGGGTTCTGGTAAAAGTGGTGTCTAACAAGTTGCCACCTAGTCGATGCATCACCATAAACAGATCTGTTTTACGTCTGCTACCCACTTCTAAACCAGACACAAGAGTTTTGAACTGCCGTTCCAGATAAATTGAAAAACGGTTCAGAAGTTCCTCTTTGATAGTTTTATACTTATCTTGAGCAGGTGGTTTGATGATGATGTGCTAAATTACATATAATGTATCCTGAACGAGGCGGGCGATAACAGCGTGGTACTTCGTCGTGTCTGCAGTTATTCTTCGGCTATGGAATTGAGATTCGATAGACGCGAACCATAGTTGCACTTTGGTGTTCTAGAACGGTGGTAGTTCGACACGCTCGATTCAGTCTACTTGTGTGTGTGCTTGCTCTGCGGTGTTTACCGAAGAACTTTCTTGATGCTGATCTGCGTTGAAGAGACTTATCGGTGCAAATCATCCTTGTTCCTTTTTGGTGAGTGCACGATTTTGTTTTTGTGACCTATTCATTTTGTTAAAAAAAATATTTTTTCACGTCGGGGCTTACAATTGTGATGGTTTCTGCCTTCAAAAAATCTTTAACTATTCTTTACACAAACAACTTTATTTTTAATTATATATATATATATATACAAAACAATGAAATTATAAAAACCGAAAATAGCGTGCTTCCGTTGTAGCGAACGAAATATAAATGAATCATGTCGATTCATGTTTCGGTACCAGATACTAAATAACTGCAAATTTGAATTATTTAAAAAGATTGGTAGCATTCCATTTCAGTGATGAGATTGTAGTACTGTAGATGCGCCTTTCCTCAATAGACGGCCAGTGTGTCCCCACAATAGTAAGGACCTATTTTACATCTCGGGCAATCTGACAGTATAGATTGACCTCGATCAATAATATAAATGGAACAATAGATATACATAAATTACATAAATAAGCTTTGTTGCTGAACAAGAAACGAAATTCATAAAATGTATTACGAATAAATAATTGTTAATAATTAATAAGTTAAAATGCGATTAATTGTAACATTATGTTTCCACCTTAACATTTAGTACAAAATTGATTGTTTACATTTTGATTATTAACGTTTTGACATTTGTGGTGCAAAGCTATTAAAACTGAATTTTATTTTTCACATGAAAATATACGCTATTATAACGTGGTCGAAACCGGTGTTTTACTTCAAGAATTTTACGGAATAATTAACTGTGGTAATTAAACAAAGAAAATCACGAACAAAGAAATCTTAAAACAAAGGATAAGTTTGGACAGAACATTTTGGTCCTTCGAACCATACTTGAACAAGTGTTAATAATTTTCCAATAAAAAACATTTTCGCGGCGCGTAAAGAATCATTCATTATCCAACAATTACCAGCAAAGCTGTACAAGAAGCAGAATTACAAGCGGTAAGTGAGTAATTTGCCTATTTTATTGCCCGATTTGCCAATTTAATTGTCATCCCAAAGCCTTCATAATGACATTAAACAAAGAACTAAAACTTTTAAAAAACACCCTATCGATATTAAAAAACGATTACAAGAGTTTTAGTTCGTCAAGCGAGTCCAAGCGGACAAAAAACATGCTAAGTAACAGGCTGACTATACTAGAGGATCTTTTTCGACAAAGTAAAGTCATCAACGAAAGATTAGTGAGTCTCACAGCTGATGATGACGATGGTAGTAAAGATTTCGAAGGTATCGAACAGCAAATAAGGGAGCTTTACATAGAGTATAACGCTGAACTTAGGGACTGTTTGGACAAGGTGAACGCGTCTGCATCAAATGTGAATACTGCAGAGCATAGCAGTCATATGCAAAGCAACATTCGCTTACCCGAAATTGCTCTTCCAGAATTTTCGGGAGAATATGAAAAGTGGCGACAATTTAAAAGTAAATACGAATCTATGATTCACACAAATACGCGTTTAACGGAAATTCAAAAATACGAATACCTTAAAGCGTGTATTAACAAAGATGCCGAGAGGGTTGTTCAGCATTTAGATGTCGTATCCGGTAATTACGACAAAGCATGGTCACTTTTGTGTGATCGATATGACAACAAACGTTTTCTTGTCACAACACATTTAAAAACATTTTTTAATCAACCTGTGATGCAGAGTGAAAGCGCTTTCGGATTGAAACGCTTATTGGATACCACCAGAGAATGTCTTCATTTGCTCGAAAATCTTGATGTACCTGTAAAACAGTGGGATACAATAGTTAATTACATTGTTTTTCAAAAATTAGCAATTCATACTCAGCAGTTATGGGAAGAGCGCTTAGGGGGAAAACGGGATTTACCTAAATTTTCCGATTTCTCGGAGTTCCTTGAAACGCGGTTCCGAACTCTGGAAGTAATGGAACAACAAAAACCCAAGGTCAGTCAAAATTATTCCAAACTTCCAAACCAGAAGGCTCCTGTAACAAAAAACGCTTTTCATGTTAGGCAAAACAAACAAAAGGAGCAATTTATTTGTAAGGTGTGTAGCAAGGGCCAACATCCGATGAGAGTTTGCAATCGTTTCATTCAAATGAATATCCATGAACGATGCAATATAGTTCAAAGTGTACGAGCTTGCCTCAATTGTTTGGCCTATAGTCATACTATACAAAATTGTCCCAGTAATGCGCGTTGCTATTTTTGTAAACAAAAACATCATTCACTTTTACACAATTCCGATTTAAACACCCAACACATTAACCAACCACATCCTTTCGAACCACAAAACCCCTCACCCAATATGTCTGCAAATATATACCAAAACTCTCACTCTAATTCAACCCAACACTCATACACAACACCTCAATTCAATAACCCAACACAAAATCAAAATTCACATGCTCAAGCATACCAGGTTTCAACAAACAGTTTTACTCAACCGCTTCAAGCTGTCAATTTGCAGCAAACACCTCATACCACACAACAACCATGTAATGGTGTGCAGCAATTTAACAGCGGTATGCAGCAGCCATCTACTAGCACGCAACAGCAAACAAACATTAGCGCACAGCATCCACCACCTGGGGTATCTGCTAAAGCACCAATTCAAAATTATTTTTCACAACACCACACTAACCCACAAATTTTGTTAGCCACTGCATTGGTAAAAATTAAGTCATCAAAGGGAAGATATTTTAACTTCAGAGCTTTGATTGATCCAGGATCAGAAGCGACCTTTATTACGGAAGCTGCAGTACAATTACTAAACCTGAATGCTCGAAGTACGTTTGTTGAGGTGTCGGGGCTGGGAAAGGTCAGCAGTGGAGCATGCCATCGGTATGCTGATATTTCGTTTGGATCTCTAAACTCACAGTTTGAGACCACCACACGAGCCTTTGTGTACAAAACCCTGACTGGGCTTCTTCCGGCCAACCATCTGGCAATCAATAAATGGAACCACATCAGCGGATTAAAGCTAGCAGATCCATTATTTTATCAACCTGCGACAGTCGACTTACTATTAGGTAGCGACGTATACGCAGAATTAATTTTACCCGAAATTGCAAGAGGAGACGAGCTATCTCCTATAGCGCAAAATACACAGCTGGGCTGGATATTACTGGGGAAGGTATCTACCTATACAATGCCAATTCGAAATTTTCACCAATCGCTGGAAATAGACGAACAAATGCGAAAATTTTGGGAAATAGAAGAGGTACCTTTTCAGATTGCAGAGACGGAGGAGAACTTAAAATGTGAAAAACATTTTATGGAAACAACGAAACGTTTATCAGATGGGCGATATGAAGTTTCGCTTCCATTTAAGGACGGATGTCAACCTGCGCTTGGACCCTCGAAGTTAGGAGCCTTGCGTAGGTTTCATCAATTGGAGAGGCGTTTCGAAAATAACCCGACACTACATAAAGAATACTCCAAGTGTATTGAAGAATACCTGGAGTTGGGCCAGATGACGGAAATCAATGTCTGCTGTGATGATGTTCTCAGGGGTCCTAGACATTATTTTGTACCACATCACGCAGTAAGGAAGGATACCAGTTCAACAACAAAGCTGCGTGTCGTCTTTGATGCGGCAGCTAAATGTTCGGATGGAACATCTTTAAATGAGCGGTTAATGGTAGGCCCAAAAATACAAAATAATATAATCGACATTTTATTGAGGTGGAGAACTTACCAATTTACATTTACAGCAGACATTGAAAAGATGTATCGGCAAATCAGGATGAATCCTCAGGATGCATATTACCAGCTCATCTATTGGAGGAGTAGGAGAACGGATCCTATTAAAACATATCGCCTGGACACAGTCACCTTTGGCACTGCGAGTGCGCCATATCTTGCCATACGCACATTAAATCAGCTGGCAGCTGACGAAGCAACACGATTTGCCGAGGGGGGGAGGACCGTTCGGGAAGAAATGTACGTGGATGATTTGATATCCGGAGCTGATTCAGTGGAGGCTGCTGTACGAAAACGAGATGAGGTGACAAAACTGCTTGAGACAGCCGGTTTTCATCTAAGGAAATGGACAAGCAACTCGAAGGATGTTTTAAGCGGCATTCCCTTGGATCAGCAGGAATTAGGATTATCGATGCCTTTCGAGACGTCTGACCATGTTAAGGCCTTGGGTATTAAATGGTACCCCGGTGACGATGCGTTTTCCTACGGAAATATATCCATTGAAGCAGCACAAGTAACCACAAAAAGGACGATGCTTTCGACCATTGCACGTCTATTCGATCCATTGGGTTGGATTTCGCCATGCATATTAAAGGCCAAAATGATGATGCAGCAACTTTGGTGGCGTGGACTTGAATGGGACAAGCCAATTTCATCCGAACTTAAGCTGGAGTGGGATAAATACTCGCAGGAGCTACCACTCATCGAACAAATTCGGATGCCACGTTGGGTCCATTTACGAGAAAAATCTGAAAAGGTAGAAATTCATGGATTTAGTGATGCATCGGAAAAAGCTTACGGTGCGGTCATATACTTACGGGTTCTAGATGAAGATGGTACGATTCAGATGCATATCCTTATGGCGAAAACTAGGGTAGCTCCATTAAAGACGGTAAGTCTTCCTAGACTGGAGCTTTGTGGAGCGGTGATGCTGGCTACCTTGCTAGAGTACACCACACGAGTTCTTCGGCTGGGAAACGTCAGAACGTATGCGTGGTCAGATTCGACAATCACTCTGGCTTGGATCACTGCACCGCCGACAAAATGGAAGACCTTCGTTGGGAACCGAGTAGCAGAAATTCAACGCATCACAAACTGCAGCATCTGGAGACACGTACCCACGTTACAAAATCCAGCGGACCTCGCATCTCGTGGACTTCTCCCTTCCGAGCTAAAGGGAAACCGGCTTTGGTGGAATGGTCCAGAATTTTTAAGGTCGGAATGGAAATTTACGATACCAAAACAACCGAACGGCATTGCAACTGAGGAGGAGAGACGAATAATTAAGGTTCACAGCGTCAAAACAGACGACAACTCAATAAGCGAACTGATTACTCGACACTCAAATCTTCAAAAGGTGCTAAGGATTTTAGCGTACTGTTTAAGATTGGCTCAACCAGCATCCACACGGCAACACATACACAGATCGACAACGCTTTCACCGGTGGAAATGTACAGTGCATTAAAGATGGCTGTACGAACCGTCCAACGATGTATGTTTTCTGTTGAGCCAAACAAGAAACATCCAATGGTTAAAGGATTAACATCCTTGTGCCCCTTCGTAGACGAGGAAAAAATACTGAGAGTAGGAGGAAGATTACAACATGCGGAGCTAGATTATGATCAGCGACATCCAATAATCTTGAAGCAAAATCATCATTTTACCCGTCTCGTTGTAATGGATGCCCACGAGAAGACATTCCATGGGGGTACGCAACAAATGATTGGTTATCTTCGGAGACGATTTTGGATTGTCAACATTAAAAATGCTGTAAAGAAGGTCATCCATGGCTGTAACATCTGTTTTAGACACCGTCCCAAACTGAGTAATCAGTTAATGGGTAACTTACCTGCGCCGAGAGTTCGAGTTTCTCGGCCCTTTAGCTTCACTGGGGTGGATTACGCTGGTCCCATAGACGTGAAGGCGTGGAAAGGGAGAGGAACCAAAACATTCAAGGCATATTTTTCGATATTTGTCTGTTTGGCTACCAAAGCCATTCACATTGAGCTGGTTAGTGACATGACTACTCAAGCTTTCATTGCTGCTTTGAGGTTTTCTGCACGACGAGGAATATGCACGGAGATATTTAGCGATTGCGGAAAAAACTTCGTTGGTGCAAACAGAGAACTGGACAAGTTAAGAAGGGCAGCAAACTTCGACCAGAAACAGATCGCTGAATTGTCAACTAACGAAGGCACAAAGTGGAACTTTATTCCTCCAGCTTCTCCTCACTTTGGAGGGTTATGGGAAGCGGGTGTAAAATCGGTGAAGTATCATCTTAAAAGAGTAACTGGAAATTCAACACTCACATTTGAGGAGCTTGCCACACTCTTAGCACAAATTGAGGCATGTCTTAATTCAAGGCCGTTGTGTCCACTCACCAGTAACCCAGATGACTTCACCACTTTAACACCGGCACACTTCCTCATAGGAGAACCAACGCAACACATTCCGGAACCATACATCACCGATGAACGTATCTCATATCCTGACCGCTGGCAGCTGATACAAAAAATGCATCAAACATTTTGGAAGCAGTGGAGTTCAGAGTACTTAGCCCGTCTTCAGCAGCGACCGAAGTGGTTAAAAACGGAAGAACAACCACAAGTTGGAGATTTGGTACTAGTCAAGGATGAAAGAACACCGCCATCCAAATGGATGATGGCTCGCATCAAACAACTCCACCCGGGATCAGATAATTTAATTCGCGTCGTCTCACTAAAAACACAGAATGGTGAATTACGACGACCCATCACGAAAATCTGTGTTCTACCAAGCAATAAAACCGCCGCGGAAGAAACGATCATATAATGCGAATTCGAATATCAGCACTTTCTCACAAAATAAATAAAATAAAAAAAAAATATTTTTTAATAGTAATTATAAATAATTTACCCCACACATGATTTCCCATACAAAAACAACCCTTAACACACGAAATCAAAACAAAATTTACCCAACACATATTTATCTACACGACTCGTATAAATTACAGTCCACAACCCTACAAACAAAGACCACAAACAATGTACACAACACATACAATATCATTTACAAAACATCAATTACCTTAATTATTACACCAAACTATCACTTAACTGAAGAATTTTTCAATCATACTCACATTTAATAACATTAACAACCGCTCCACAAAAAAAAAAAAAAAAACGAAATTAAATTTCAAACCGACGCTGGTCTAAACAATAACAAACAATAACAATCGAAACAGGTCAATCGAAGATTGTAGATCGCGCGGTGAGTCAAAGGGAGATAACACTACGTCGGCTAATAGGTAAACAACTCCACAATGCTTGGCATTTAGCAAAGGCAGTTATTAAAGGCTTTACTCACTTACACTACGCGATATACAGATCTTATTCATATTTTGTTTGTTCTGTTCTACTCTTTCGCACTAATCATTTCTTTCATAGAATCAAAGACGAGAAAACCCAGCACATATCAACAACTGGAAGCGAAGCGAGTTCCAAACAAAAATCAGTGATGCCAATTTTCTGTTTTGAAGCAGTACTGGAAAACGTGGTGAACATAGTCCACGGCGGGGTGAATGTTGCTGAACAAGAAACGAAATTCATAAAATGTATTACGAATAAATAATTGTTAATAATTAATAAGTTAAAATGCGATTAATTGTAACATTATGTTTCCACCTTAACATTTAGTACAAAATTGATTGTTTACATTTTGATTATTAACGTTTTGACATTTGTGGTGCAAAGCTATTAAAACTGAATTTTATTTTTCACATGAAAATATACGCTATTATAACGTGGTCGAAACCGGTGTTTTACTTCAAGAATTTTACGGAATAATTAACTGTGGTAATTAAACAAAGAAAATCACGAACAAAGAAATCTTAAAACAAAGGATAAGTTTGGACAGAACAAGCTTAATGAAATAATACAAAAAAACCTGCCCCTCTAATCGTAACTTGCATTAGTATGTGGAATGGTATATATAGAGATGAAGTGACAACCACCGAGTCAGTCTACATTGTATCCTGAACGTGATTTGAATAGTGTTGACTGAGTTAATTACCTAAGTGAATTTTTTAAAGTGATAATAGTTGGTATTTGATCTCAAATAATTGTGATTGAATTGTAAAACGAGAATAAAGTCATAACCCTTTTGTTAATAATAAGATTCTAGAAATACGAATGTGCTTAAATAAATTATTGTTTAAAATAATACAGTTAAGTATTTCATCATTCGAAGCCCGGCTTCATTCTACAATGTGTATATTTTGAAAGAATTATTTATAAAAGCATTTCAGAGATTGCTTAAGTTTAATATACATCTGAGTATCACTTAAGTGCAAAATCATTATCTATAGTAGATTTTTTTAATTAAAGGAAACTTGCTTAGAATTCGCTTAAATTTAAAAAAAGGCCTTGCTTGAAGTTATAAAAGATTAAAATGACTTATACCTGAGACCTCCTTAGAGCTGAAAAAAAAACACAATGTGATTCTTTTAACATCTAAAAAAAAACGTTTTTGAGTATAGTCACTTATTTCGGACTAACCTCTCTGCACTTATTAACATTAGGTTTTTCTTATTAACAAAAATTGAAATTACAATTATTTAATTTTATAGTTTAATAAACACCGTTCAGTATTGATTAATCAATTAAATCATATTCAAAATATTACAAAATCAAAATATATTTATTTAATTTTTGTGTTATGGTTAAAAAAATATTCGTACCAAAAAAACCTACTGAGAACAATGAAATAGAATTCTTATTTTTCCTGTGCATTGAAATCATTAATACTTCCATTAGTTTTGTGTTTGTATTGTTAATGCATATGTAACTAAGTCCATATGTTTGCGATAAATCGTTCCAATTTTCCTATTTATTTGTCTAACTCACTCTGTGATATTTTGATATATTATCTATGAAAAAACGGAAAAGGCTTTTATTACATTTACCTACATGCAATTAAAACAATGTGTGGAAAAAGGATATGAGTTTTATTACGTATATCCGGCTGTAGCATAATCATAAAAACGAAAGATGTTCTTAATTAGGAAACTTTTTGTTGTTTTTTTTTCTTTTCATATTAATTTTCTTTTCATATGTATATATTGACATAAGTTCGAATCGATAACATCGTAAATGGAGGAATATATATTGAAGTGCGATGAGAAGTTTAGCCAATTGATTTATATTGCGGGTTTATGCCATACTAAAACACAATTTTCACTTCTATTCAAACATAAATCTTACTACGAAAATAACTGGCACTAGGATATTTTACTAGATATACATGCTTTGCTTAGTTATGCCAAAAAATAACAGGAATATAGACTGTGACACAACTGTTGCAGCCGTATTAATAAAAAAATTACTATTTATTATCTAGTCTTTTGATTAAAAGCTAATTCATGAATTAAGAATTTGTTTAATAAAAATAAATGCCCATCTAATAGCTAATTGACGTTAAGTGACAAATCTCTTACTAAGTATATATATTAAAACCAGTCCATATTCCGCTCTTATCCTTTGTTGCTTATGTTATTTTTATTCTATATATGCAATATAGTTTTCAATTTCGTGTGCAGAAGAAGTCACAAATCAATCACAAAAAGTAAATCATTCAGATTATCAGATAAAAACCAAAGAGCATGTATTTTATATCAGAAAATGTAATAAAATTGGATATTTAAAAAAAAATGGGTCTTAATATGTTATGATTACATTTGCTTCTGTTGAAAATAAGAACAAAATGTAATTTATATTGCAAAGTAGCATGTAAAGAAAGGAGTTTTGTTCCACTTCTTTTGAGAAAATATTAAAAATAGTATTTAAATAAAATCCCATATAATCCAATTGACACAGAAAAAAGCCAATTCTTTTCCCCCTGCAGAAATGCAACAAATTAAATAGTGGATCAAATTTAACCCACATATTAACGCAATTGACAGATGGACTAAGAAGATTTCTCATTAAATCCATTAATAATATAACTTATAATAAGTCTGAGCTGGAAATATACTTTCTTCAGAATCTTGCTTATCAAATTACGCAACACCCCATCATTCCGAAGTAGGAATCGACTGCGAAAACTCGTAGGGGATTATTAAATTAATACATACTCTCGAAAATCATCTTGTTTAAAAATTAATTATTACAATTAAATAGTTTGTTTCTGTACTTTAGGAGGAGTTGAATACATTCAATTCATATAATTTCCAAAAAAAAATATTTACTTCACTGAATACATTCAAAAACATATGTTTATATTCACCAAAACATAAAATTCTGAGCTGTCATTTAATTATTTGGTTTGTTTACATTTTTTAACTGTTCTCGTTTGTTTGTGTAAAATTGAAACAAAAAACATAATTAGCATTACACAAAGACATAGTTTTAAAGCAGATAAAATTTAAATAAAAAATATGAGCTTTAGTGAAAAAATTAAAGTGTCTGAATGTGTCTTTGGGTGTGCTTGTTATACACATTTACATCGCCCTAAGAAGGAGTCCAAAGATTATATATCAGCTAGGTTCCAGAAATCGAGTGAAATGAAAGTGAAATTACTTTTGTAAATCGAGTGAATTCGTTTTCGGTGTTCCACATTCCGACCGATTTCATAACTTCGAAAAGTTTTCGAGATCACTCGGTGAAATTAAAGACAGCTGATACCATCTGTCATATGGGACATTGCAAAATTATTTTTATTTTGATAAATTGTTTTGTTTACAAATTCTGTTCATTTTTAAGATTTATAATGAGTGCTATTTTTATTACTGTGTTGCGAATGGAAAAACAAAAGTATGCAGAGGAAAAAATAAGAAGGCGTACGCTTAGAGACCTTTCTAATCCTTTAGAAATTGCAGATGCTGCGTGCCTCAACTTTTCCACATTTTTTTCTACCAATATATTTGAAATATTGTACACAGATTTTTGAAGTTTCCTAATGGTGTGTTCGATGTTTCTTGCTACACGGATACTCTTAATTGAAGCCTCCACACCATTCTCAATTTTGTCTCCAATCTTAGAAATGGCTTCATTTTGTTGATTTATGAGCTGATGCAGACTGTCGTTCGCTGAGGCCGCACTTCTTCTTTTTCTGCATGGTGTAACTTCGAAAAATGTGAAATTGAAATCGGTAAAAGTGAAATGTGGAACCCGAAATTTCACTTTAGACCGATTTCAATTTCATTTCGAGTGAAAGTGAAACGTAGAACCTTGATGTATAAAGCCACACAGATGAAGCATTGAGAACAAAAACAGAAACTTTTGCTCAACAGCCTCTTGGTACGGGCGGGCGGTGTACACATATGAGAATCGAGATAAAAATATATGGCGGGCTCTGCCAGTACGACCCGCCATAGAACTATTTTTCTTGTATAGATAACTTCATCTGCATAGCTTTATAATCTTTGATTAAAACATTCTAGTAACAAAAACTATTCACCGCTATCCATTTTTTTGTTGATTGTTCCCTTTACCAGATTTTGAAAGAGGGGTTATTGTTTTTCGTTTGGTCCACTATCATTGTTTTAGCAGTAGCTCAATATCCCGGCACTAGGTCGGTTTGTTAAATGTGTTTATTGACACGACTTAGTAGGACACAGGTCAATTTACACAGGTAACCTAATGTTGATTTCAGTTAAGAATATATGCGTTTCATGACATTTTATACAAGTAGAATGAAAACAGTATTAGTGTTGCTAAGGGGAATACTCACACCTAGCTCACACTATTTAACTCCACACAGACCCACACATGAACACTGATTATTTTTTAAGTTAACATACGACTTTCGTGCCAATTTATATTATCTATTGATCCTATATCAATAAATCAATTTACTTATTAACTTACTTAAGTGGTGCTGCAGTCCGGAATGAACCTGGGCCTCAACCAACATGCCTCTCCAGTTAGCCCAGGCCTTAGCTTACTGTCTCCAGTTGCGAACTCCAAGTTGGTTGAGATCGATTTTTACTTGTGCGCGCCATTTAAGGCGATGTCATCCTCTACTGCGTTCGAGGTATGTCTAGGAGATCAATTTGGCAGAGAAAATTTATAGTAGGCGTGTTACGTTAGTCCGCATTGCTGCAATTGTGTTCTTTGGTTATCGCGAAGTAAGTTATGTAATTCAGGGACTCAGATGTCGTCGAAAGTCTCCATATAAAGCTGTACATTCACTGTACTTTAGACCAGCGCTGGCTTTACGCCTAGGGCGGCATGATTTTAGGGGCGGCAAAATTTTGATAACCCTGAATACAGTCAAAATTCGATAACTCAAACTACTATTATCCACAATAAAAGCTCGACTTATCAAGACTTCGATTTATCCAAATTGTTCCTCAAAATTAAAATAATCAAACAATTCAATATGTATCTGAAATACATATGCAAACACATTTTGTGCTTTTATTAAGTCTAACACATTTTACATTAATGTAGTACATTAGTAATTACAACATACATAAAATTATTGCCTGTATTTTTTTTTTTTTTTTTTTTTTTTTGATATTCATTTTTATTTTACTTTATCTTAAAACTAACTTACATGCTAGACAAAAATTCATGAAAAACTAGCTTACTTATCAACTACTTAAATAACTTACTGGCCCTATGCGGGCGCCCTAAATTAAATGATAACAACTTAATTCTAATGCCTTTCGGCCTATTATCTAATAAGTAAATCTAATAGTAATAAAATGATGTTTACCAAGAAACATTTGAGAAAAACTTGGTTTCTTGTCTTTTTTTTGTAATTTAAACTTACATACTAATTAAAACTACTTATCGACTAACTTAAACTACTTAAAACTACTTACATCTAACTTAATAAAAAAATTTAACTTAAAAACTAGAACAGCCACAGCAAGCATTTTGATTTTTTTTTTTTTTTTTTTTTTTTTTTTTTTTTTTTTTTTTTTTTTTTTTTTTTTTTTTTTTTTTTTTTTTGGTGCCACCACGACTGTTTCCCTTAACATAACCTAAACAACTATGCAAGTCGGCCATATCTTTTCAAAAGTCAAAACTAACTATAACTACGTTAACCACCACAACAGGTTCTCCTGTTGCAACCTACTCCGGCGGTCCCAATCGGACACACTCCTGCTGAACCGCAGGCGCTCTCCTCCGCTCTGAGTGACGACGTCTCGGTCGTACAGGAGCCGCCTATCCACAGTTCGTCGGAAGACGTGGTAGATTAGCGGAAGCGCCGATCTATCCTGTATCAGCCCTCGACTATCCAAATATAGGAAAGCTTCGGGCGGAATAAAGCCGCTTAAACGCGCACTCTCAAAATATTCATCATTGGGATTATTGCCTGTATGTACATATATGTATGTACTTACAACTTCCAACCAGCAACGAAACATGTCGGTAATAAAAAAGTCAAATTTCTTAAACCTACATCATTATTTTTTTGTGTATGTAGGTAAGTATCTCATTTTCTTTTCAAATGAAAATTCGCTTCAAAAATTCGAATTTAAAATGCATACGTGATGTTGTTATTTCTTCTCACTAAATGGGAATTCCCCTAAAAAAGTTCGACTTGCTTGATGCATATGCGATTTTTTTGTTCGAGTTACCAGGGAAAAAAATGTATGGGATTTGAACTCTAAAGCTTGTTGCCACATAATTTTGTTCGAGTTATAAAAAAATAAGGTTGTCCAAGTTTGACTGTAATTTGAAATTGATAATTTTTATGGATTAATTTACCTTTATATCTATGAAAAATTTTGAATATAGGTAATTCCGACTTTACCCTTTAATTTGCCGGTGCAATACAAATTTTTTTAGATCAACATTATTGGCCGTTGAAAATAATACACTAAAAAATCGGCAGTGAATTTCTCAGTTTTTTTCAGTGAAGTGATTGCGGAATGCAAAATTTTTGTTCATCAGTTTAAAACAAATTCAAATTTACAAGTAAAATTGTCGCAATTCTGATATAAATTTATAATCAAATATGAGTGCATATCGAAATAAACTCAGTGGTGCTGAATATCGTAAAAGAAAGGCAGAAGAATCTACGAAAAAATGTAATTTACTAAAGAAAATCCCAAAAATATCTAATTTTTTAACAAGTTCGTCAAAAACTTCTAATAATGATCAACAGCCATTATGTTCATCTACTGTTAGTATTTTACTATAATTATCAACATTTTTTTTTAAATTGAACGTAACGTTGTTCTTAATCTAAGGGCGGAATCACATTTTTAACGTGTGGTTTGTTGCTATCACTCCAATGAATTTCATATGCGTAGAAACATGTTTTTGTCGTGTGGTGCAGTGTGGCGCGTTGAGTCGATATCGCTCCTAGTACGACTGCGCCACACCACAACGATCTATGGAGCAATAAAACGAGACAAATATACTATCTGAAATTGGGTATGTGAAAGATCTAGAAATCAGAATTCATTTAAATAAAAACCACAGCACACAATCCAAGTGTGCACAGAACGCGACAGGATACACCACACGTTACCTTTCAAGCGTGGTTCCGGCTTAAGAAAATAAGAGAATAAGAAAAAGAGTTATCAGTTGTTTAAAAATAATGTATTTTTCTTCAGCAGAAAATAGACGAGATTTCAACACCAAATATCGAAGAAAGACAGTTAAGCCCTCCTTCACCAAAAGATACTGAAGAAATACAGTCAAGTTCTCCTTTAACTAATTTATTAGGTGACAGTTCAATTGCAGGTAATGTTTAAGGAATCAGTAGTGATCCCTTCTTATGGAATTTAAAAGAAGAAAATCAAGAATATATCATTTTAAACGGTGCACCACAAAATAATATTCATATTATTGATTTTAAAAATTCTAAAAATGTTTATAATGATAAAACAAGATATTGCTCCAAAAATTTATTTCAACTAACTTTGAAGAATGGAGAGATTCAACGCCGTGACTGGTTGATGTATTCAGAAACTAAAGGATCGGTATTTTGTATTCCATGCTTACTATTTAGTAGATGTGGTGAAACAAATGCTTTCACCTGCGAAGGGTTCCGAGACTGGAAAAACTCAAAAGCACGCGTTGAAGGTCACGAAAACTCTGACGTTCATAAAACTAATGTTAGTAACTTAAAAGCTCGAGCGGTAGCCCAAGGACGTGTTGATCAACATTTATTAAAACAGCTCGACGAAGAAATTTCGTACTGGAAAAAAATATTGTATCGGATAATTGCAATCGTTAAATCACTTGCAATAAGAGGACTGCCGTTTCGAGGGCATTTAGAGAGAATTGGAGATCCCCGTAATGGAAACTTCTTAGCATCAGTAGAACTTGTTGCTGAATTCGATCCATTTCTATCTCAAGATTTAAAGTCGTGTGCGCATCCTGGTCGTGGCAACATATCGTACTTATCAAAAACAATCTACGAAGAAATTATATTACTGATTCAAAGTCAAGTATTAAACCACATTTCTACTGAAGTGCAATCCGCTAAGTACTTTGGTATTATTGTAGATTCTACGCCTGATATTGCTCATGTCGACCAGTTAACTATAATTATTAGATATGTACGTGCAAATGGTGAACCCGTTGAAAGATTTTTAGAATTTATACCTAGTACTGGTCATAAAGCAAAGGATATTGAAGACGCTGTATTAAACTCATTAAAAAAATTGTTTGGACATTATGAACTGTCGTGGTCAATCGTACGACAATGCAAGTAATATGTCAGGGCTATATTCAGGAGTTCAAGCACGAATGAAAACAATCAATCCATTAGCAGATTACGTTCCTTGCGCCGCCCATTCGCCAAATTTCGTCGGCATTTGTGCAGCTGAATCTGTACCTGAAGCAGTTGTTTTTTTTCTACTTTGCAAGAACTGTATAATTTTTTTACGATATCTACACATCGTTGGGAGGTCCTGGCGCAACAGACAAATTTAAGACTCAAAAGCCTTTCTCAAACTCGATGGTCTGCTCGACATGATGCATGCTATGCTTTAGAAAAAGAGTGGTGTGCAATAATTGAAGCATTGGACTTTATTGGAGAAAGCAATGACGAGAAACCGAGTACACGATCTGAAGCTATTGGATTAAAACAGAAATCACAGCATTTTGAAACAGCAATACTAGTCATAGTTTGGAATGTAATTTTAGATCGTTTTAATGCTGTTAGTAAGAAACTTCAGGATTCCCAAATTGATTTATCATCCGTAGTCCGACTCTACGGTTCGTTGGCCTCTTTTCTTCAGGATATGAGACATAAACAATTTTTAGAATATGAAGAAAAAGCTAAAGCGCTGTCTGGAGTTCAAGATTATTATCGCTATGGTACTCGCCGCAGAAAAATCAGAAAACTTCAGCCAGACGAGTCACGGGTAAATGAAAGAGCACCTATTTCTGGCGAAGAAAATTTTCGTACAAATATTTACTACCCTATTTTGGATACTTTAAGTACACAATTAGCTGAACGTAAAAATGTATATGATAAGCTTTATGCACAGTTCAATTTATTTGATAATCTATCTGAAATTGATACGAATGAGTTGAAAAATGAATCAAATAAACTAGTCAATAAGTATCCTGACGATTTAGAAGAAACATTAGGAAATGAATGTATTCACTTTCATTATTAACTTAAAGATTCATTGGCAAATTCTGAAAATGTAAGTTCTGCGAAAAATATATGCAATATATTGCATTCACAAAATCTTTGTGATGTTTACCCTACTTTAGATATTGCTCTACGATTTTTTTTGAGCATCCCAGCAACAAATTGTTCTGGAGAAAGATCTTTTTCAACTCTGAAAAGGGTAAAAAATTATTTACGTGCAAGTACAGGCCAAGACCGACTTAATGCCCTTGCATTATTATCTATTGGAGCTCAGTTGGTACAAGAACTGGATTACGATGATATAATTGACGTTTTCGCACGAACTAAAGCCAGAAAAAAGAACATGTGAACTCAAAAAAGCTATATTAAAATTAATAATTTATATTTAAGACTTTATACGAAAAGTTGTACATATGTTAACTAATTAAATGTTATATTGAAGTTAATAAATTTGAATTCATAATAATTTAAATATTTACGAATTTTATATTTATTGTTAATAATTTTTTCTCCATACAGCAAAAAGGGCGGCATATCTCACGGGGCCTTGGGCGACATCGAACATAAATCCGCCACTGCTTTAGACGAATGAATATTCTAAACGCTGCAGTAGCCGTATAGCCGTTTTTGGTAAACTATTAAATGAAATCCTTAAAGTACTAATTAATATAAACTTTCAATTAACAAACCTATCGGATTTGCTCGATTTATGTTTTTTTTATTCGTTTTTTTTCAGCCATTTGTTTTTCAGTTTGGGAGTTAATTGGTGGCCTGTTGGACATCGATAGGTTTCAGTTTCAGTTAGGCTAAGTTCAATGTAAATACTTTTAACTGATGTAGAAATAAGCCAAATAAAGACAATATTAATTAAGTTAAGATATCCTTATAGTTAACTTTAGTTTCATTAGATTAGTTAAGTAAAGTTATCCTTTATAGTCACACAACTAATCAAAAAAATAAAAATACATTTATGGCGCAACAGGCTCGTTGGTACCCAGCGTCTAGAGTTTTTCTCACAACCATTCATGTGTGCGTGTGTACTTCTTAGCACGATGGCGGGACCTCATGTTTTATGCCGAATCCGTACGGCTAAGATGCGATTTAGATCTACGGCTGGGTATCGAACCCAGACCTTCTGCGCGGCAGTTCATCGCACTAACCATAGCGCCACTGAGCCCGTCACAACTTAACACAAATGTATAAATACGCAATAGATGCAAATATCTTAATATTAATTTAGAACTTGTTTATATAAGGGAGAAATGGAGGAACATATTGGGTCCTGCAGAATTTAAAAAATCAGGTGGATTGTGCGACAATCATTTTTGCTATAGCATGTTTGTGTCACATAAGCGATGTCGTTTGATTCCAAATGCCATGCCCCGGACACTCACATATAATGACAGCACGTTTGCACCTCCCAAGCGACCTCGTTTGATCGAAAACGACTCGCGCAGAGTTTTATTTGACAATTATGTACAGGTAGAGCAAGAAGCGTCAGCAAGTGCTACTACAGATGTAGCATTATTGGAGGATATCGATGATTTGCAAGACAATGTTTGCGTGGTCAGCGATTGTAGCACACAGACGTGTAAGTTTCTTTCGTCTGCGATCAGGGATCAAACTTTCGTGGCTTAACACTATTCTTAGAAATAAGCGATGTTTTTCTTTTTTGATTCTCCCCATTTAATTAAGAGTAGTGCCTGATTCAAAATGACGTAACTTTTATCTTTTTCAATTCGTCATCGACAAGAAATCTAAACAAATTTAAAAAAGCATTCGTTCAGAACGAGGAACAATCGGAGTTCTAACGGCAAGCAACCAGGACTTTAAGGTCGATTAGAGTGCTCGATCATAGAGGCAATGGCATTACAAATCAGTTTAGCTTTATTTAGGCCTGGCTCCCTAATATATCAGCCCTGAAGTCTTTGTGGCCATACCTACAGTCATGCCACTTTCAATTTCTTCTGACTAGGTACCCTAATCAGGACTGTTTGGAGCAATTTTTTGGAGAAGTCCGATGTTCTTTTGGCAATAACAGATGTGTCACTGCTTCCAATTTTACTAGTTATTTTCAAAAGCGTTGGAGTCTACAATATTTTAAAATAATTAAGACCGGCAATTGCGAACCCGTCCAAGCTGAACAGTTGAATGCTATACGCAATCAACAATTAATAAAATCAACTAGTTGGATTGCACCTAATGTTGCTGCAGGTTCTCATAACAAATTCCCTGTAAATCTGATTGATGATGCAAATGTCACCAATTTCATGAAAGAAAATAGTTTCATTTACGTTTGTGGTTGGCTTTTTCGAAGATGTTATGAGAGCCACACGTTCAATTTGCCTTTACCAACTCTTGATAATGCAGATTAATCTTTGGGCTTACTATTCACTTCTTTCAAACTGCAAACTTCAACTGCAACTTACTTGCTCCACCTTAGCAATTTGTAGAATATATTCTTGAACTCCAAGACCAGTTTTGTGAATTGTTCTACTAATCTTGTCATTTAAAAGCCACATAAAGCCAAAGTGCAACTATACTTGCTGTGAGAATCTCCAACGTAATTTTATTTTAGAATATTTTATTAGAATTAGGGTTTTATTATGTATTTAAATTTTGGAATATGGATTTATCAAACCCTAATTTCAGCAACAAGACATTGTGGGTGTCCGCGGTGTAGTGGTAATGTGTTCGTCTATTGAGTGGAAGGTTGCGCGTTCAATCCCAACCAAAAATCCATTTCACTTTTATTTAAAAGAAATAAAAGGTCGGTGTTATACCTAAAGGTATGCACACCATCTTGAATTTCTTCAAATTTAACGAACACAAGAAAAAGTGACTCCCCGAAGCTAGTTCGGACACCACCCATGGAGTTTAAGTCTCCACTACATCCAAAATCTTTCCTATCCTCTCTTTCTTCCCCTTATCTAACGCTCGTACTATGGTAACATATAAAGGGTATTCATAACCCCTTGAGTACGTGTAAATTATAGAAAAATTGTTTCACACTTATAATTTTACATCTTTATTTCATTTTTATAAAAACTTATTGGGAACGTACATATTAATATTTCTTTATTCCTAGATCGGGTGCAATATTCCTACTGCGGAAACCGAAACCACGAGGAAAAAATCGGTTAACGCACCTTAAGGCATACCGCACGGATGGTGTGGAAATACTTTCATAAAGAATATAAATATAAAAAAAACACTCTTCATGCTCAAGATATACGGATACTCCGTATTGTCCTTTCACCATATAGTTATACAAATACAAAAAAAAAAATTTGAACATTTTACAGGTCGCTTCTATTGTACCATAATAGGTCACCACAGTCTCTAGGTCAGAGATCATCACGATTATCACAAGAAGCGAAGCAGGGTTTACAAGGATGCAAGGGATGAATATCCAAGGTCACCAACGGTTTACAAGTCGTGTAAATTGATAGCTGCGCAAGCTCAATAAGTTTCTCGCGCAGCGAAATTACTTATTGTCAAAAGACTGCCAGCAGAATAATAAAGGTGAGTGAGTAAGCCAATTTAGCAAATTGTATATATATTTTACCATATTTATTTGCCAAATTGTCAATATGAGTACACCAAAGGAGCTCAAACTTTAAAAAAAATACGCTTGCAATCCTCAAATTCGATTATAAGAGTTGTTCTGCGACTGCCGAAGGTAAGCGTACGAAAAATAGCGTCAGTAGTCGTTTGTCTAGTATGAAAGAGGCATTCCAACAAAGCAGGAGCATAGTTGACAAACTAATTACATCGTTGGATGACGAAAACGATCGTTCGCTTTTTGAGGGAATCATAGAGAGTATTCGCGAAGTTTACTTCGAATATAAGGCAGAATTGTTGGACTGCTTGGTAAAGCTTGGGGAGTCGTCTATCAAAAGGCAAACGGCCAGCAGGTCAAATCAGCAGGTTATTCGACTTCCAGAAATGTCTCTTCCTTTATTTTCGGGGCAGTACGAAAAATGGAGACAATTCAAAAGCAAATTCGAATCAATGATTCACAACAACTCTGGATTAACGGAAACCCAAAAACTTCACTATTTGAAGTCAGGTTTGTCCGGAGAAGCAGATCGCTTATTGCATCATTTGGAAATTGAAGAGGGAAATTATAAAACGGCATGGTCGATTTTGTGTTCTCGGTACGACAACAAGCGTTTACTAGTTAATACGCATCTAAAATTGTTTGTTAACCAGCCGACTATTTCAACTGAGAAAGCACTCGCGCTCAAAAGAATACTCGATACTTCCACAGAATGTCTGCATTCGCTTACAAATCTTGAGGTTCCTGTTAAGCAATGGGATTTAATCTCCATTTATATAATGTTGCATAAATTACCATCTTCAACACAGCAGCTATGGGAAGAAAGACTTGGTGCAAGGAAGGAATTACAAACGTTCGCAGAGTTTTCTGAGTTCTTGCAAACTAGGTTCCGAACGTTGGAAATAGTCGACCAGGATAGACCAAAACCTGCAAAAGGATTTAACGGCGGTTCCATTCAACGACAACCCACAACGAAGAATGCATTCCACTTGCAGCAGAAGTCAAAGGACAAATATAGCTGTAAGGTATGTGGTAAAGGACAACACTCGCTTACCAAATGCAACCAATTTGGAAAAATGAGTCCATTCGAACGATGCAACATAGTCGGTCAAATTGGTTTTTGTAGTAACTGCTTGGCTTATAGTCACACAATCCAACAATGTGTTAGTCAGGGACGTTGCTACCAATGCCAACAAAAACACCATTCACTTTGCATTGCGTGTCAGGTCAAAATCACACAAGCAATCAATGTTTACCAAACCCACAGTCACAATACCCATACAACCCCACACAAAATACAATCACCAATACACAATCGTTTCAAACCTCTACAAATTCTCCGCCACTCCATAACCAACCTAGTACAAATGTTCATCCAGTAGGCCAACATATGCAAACTGCGTACCCCGATGGTATAGATCGACCGAGCACTAGTTTAGCAGTTCACAACTACCATGCTCAACAATGTACGAACTCTCAAGTTTTGCTAGCTACTGCGGTAGTAAAGGTTAAGTCTTCTAGAGGGAAGTTTATCAATCTGAGAGCCTTGATTGATCCAGGATCTGAAGCCAGCTTTGTAACGGAAGCAGCAGTACAAATTCTCAACCTGGGGACTCGGAGTACGTTAGTTGAAGTGTCAGGGTTGGTAAAGGTCAGCAGCGGAGCATGTCACAAGTGTGTTGACATAACGTTTGCGTCTCTGCGCACCACTTTTGAGACCAGCACACGAGCCTTTGTATTTAAGTCCCTGACTGGGTTTTTCCCGGCCAAACAGCTGACATTCAACAACTGGAAACACCTCAGCGGCTTGGACTTAGAGGACCCTATGTTTTACAAGCCGGCTACAGTGGATCTGCTACTAGGAAGTGACGTATTTCCGGACTTCATCCTTCCGGCGATTATTCGCGGCGAAAATACCATGTCACCTATAGCGCAAAAAACGGAGTTAGGATGGTTTTTGTTAGGTAAAGTACCCATAGAGACACAAAAGTTCTCAACAAATTGTTTCTTGCAGGTCTTTGATATCGACACCCAATTACGAAAGTTTTGGGAAATCGAAGAAGCACCCTACGTCGATACGGAGACAGACGAGAATATTACTTGTGAAAAGCATTTCGAAGAGACGACCATTCGTCTACCCGATGGAAGATACGAAGTATCTCTTCCTTTTAGGGATGGATGTAAACCCGCGCTTGGACCCTCGAAGCAAGGTGCCTTGCGTTGGTTTCATCAGTTGGAGAAACGGTTCGAGACTAACCCAACACTTTACAGGGAATATTCAACATGCATAAAGAATACCTGGAGCTCGGACAGATGTCAGAAGTTGATGGCTTCAATGATGTCGTTCTTAATACACCATATCATTACTACGTTCCACACCACGCTGTTCTGAAGGAGTCTAGCACGACAACTAAACTGCGAGTCATCTTTGATGCTGCAGCAAAGACACAGGCTGGCACATCCCTCAATGAGCACTTATTGGTTGGACCTAAAACTCAAAACAACATTAATGATATAGTGCTAGTATGGAGAACGCATCAATTTAACCTCACTGCAGACATTGAAGAAATGTTTAGGCAGATACGAATGAGGCAAGATGAGTCGTATTACCAGCTGATCCCTTGGCGTGACAACCCTACTCAACCGATACGGACTTATCGTTTGCAGACAGTGACCTTTGGAACTGCTAACGCACCGTATCTGGCCAATCGCACAATCCAAAGAGTTGCTGCTGACGAGGAGCAACGTTACCCTATTGGTGCAAAGGTCGTACGTAAGGGAATGTACGTTGACGATCTGATTGCTGGAGCCGATACACCGGAAGAGGCGCGACATTTGCTGGCATTTGCTGGCTTCAATCTGCGGAAGTGGACTACTAACCACGACATACTGTTGGACGGTATTCCGGAGGACCAAAGAGAGTTGGTATTTTCTTTGCCTTTTGAGCAGTCTGCTAATACACAAATAATGACTCTAGGTATACGATGGCGCCCCTCTGATGATTCCTTTTCTTTCGAGAATGTCTCGGTGGACTCTAAATGTCCAACAAAAAGAACGATGCTGTCTACTATCGCCAAACTCTTCGACCCTCTGGTGTGGATTTCGCCGTGCATCATTTTGGCAAAAATCTTGATGGTGTCGTGGATTAGCTTGGGATGACCCGATTCCAACGGATCTTCAATGTCATTGGGAAGATTTTCGACGGGAGCTGCCAGCTATTGAGACCATCAAGATACCACTCCCCATCTGGGAGACAATCGAAGAGACCTGGAAATACACGGGTTTAGTGACGCATCAGAAAAGGCATATGGCGCAGTAATTTACTTACGTGTTTTGGATGACGACGGCAGCATTCACGTTCACCTCCTGATGTCAAAGACTAGAGTGGCTCCGTTGAAGACCGTAACCCTTCCCAGGCTTGAGCTTTGCGGAGCGGTCATGTTAGCGAGACTCTTGGACTACACAGCAAGGACTTTGAAGTTAGAAGATGTCAGGACGTACGCTTGGTCAGACTCGATGATAAAGTTGGCGTGGATAATGGCACCTCCAGCTCGGTGGAAGACGTTCGTCAACAATCGCGTTGCGGAGATACAGCGTTTAACAAATAGCAGCATTTGGCGATACATTCCAACGCAACAAAATCCTGCTGATCTGGCATCTCGTGGTCTTTTGGCATCGGAGCTGAACAATAACACAATTTGGTGGAATGGACCAGAGTTCCTATAGTCTAGTTGGGACTTCGAAACACCAACTCAACAGTCTATTGGGACAACGGATGAAGAAACGCGGAATGTCCAAACACATTCCGTTAACACAGGAACAAACGAAATAGATCTGCTTATACATCGCCACTCGAATCTCAGGAAACTGCTGAGAATATGGCATATTCTCTTCGCTTTATAGTCAAGACCCGCCGGAAAAGTACGCATACTTCGACCTTGACACCGATGGAAATGGATGCAGCATTGAAGACCCCCTTAAGGACTGCTCAAAGGAACATGTTCTTCGTCGACGATAAGGAAACACAACCTAATACAAAGGGGTTAAAATCGTTACAACCTTTTGTCGATGATGTTGGGATCCTGAGAGTAGGAGGTAGGTTGCAAAACGCCGATCTAAATTACGAACAACGACACCCCATTATAATGAAACCCAGTTAAGGATGCGCATTCTACAACGTACCATGGAGGTAACCAACAGATGATCGCCCAAATTCGTCAAAGGTTTTGGGTGCTAAATCTCAAAAACACCGTGAAGAAAACGATTCATGGCTGCAACGTTTGTTTTAGGCAAAAGGCAAAATCAACTTGCCAGCTGATGGGCAATTTGTCAGCTTCACGAGTAAAGATGTCTCGTCCCTTTACCAATACAGGTGTTGACTATGCTGGCCCCATTCAAGGCATATTTTGCGGTCTTCGTTTGTCTGGCTACCAAGGCTCTATATTTAGAACTAGTCAGCGACATGACGACTCAGGCTTTCATCGCGGCCTTTATAAGATTCTCGGCTAGGCGAGGAGCCTGCAAAGAAATGTTTAGCGACTGCGGAAAGAATTTCGTGGGTGCTGCTAAAGAGTTAGAGAAACTTCGAAAGGCAGCCAACTTCAGTCAAAACCAGGTATCGGAAACTCTACTCCTAAGCGGTACAAAATGGAGCTTCATCCCACCAGCATCGCCACACTTCGGTGGATTATGG
Source organism: Rhingia rostrata (assembly GCA_949824845.1). Taxonomy (NCBI): domain Eukaryota; kingdom Metazoa; phylum Arthropoda; class Insecta; order Diptera; family Syrphidae; genus Rhingia; species Rhingia rostrata. Next base: position 41,027,540 of record OX463759.1, read on the forward strand.
GAAGCAGGTGTTAAATCGGTAAAGTACCATTTAAAAAGAGTTGCAGGTAACTCTACTCTCACCTTCGAAGAGTTGTAAACCCTTTTGACACAAATAGAAGGTTGCCTCAACTCAAGGCCTCTGTGTCCACTCACCAGCAACCCGGATGACTTCACCGCTTCAACCCCAGCACACTTCCTAATAGGCGAACCAATACTAAGCCAGACACCACAGAAGAAAAATTATGCTGCAACGATCGTTGGAAAAGTATACAACAGATGTACCAAACCTTTTGGAAACAGTGGAGCTCCGAGTATCTTTCACGTCTCCAGCAGCGACCAAAATGGCTGAAGACCGAGGAACAACCGCAGATAGGGGACCTGGTTTTAGTGAAGGACGAGAGGATTCCAATGTCTAAATGGATAATGGCCCGAATCATCACACTTCACCCAGGAGCAGACAACTTGGTTCCCGTCGTGACCCTGAAAACACAAAACGGGGAACTAAAAATACCTATTACCAACATATTTTTGCTTCCAAGCAACAAAATAGCAACCGATCAATCCCATATATAAATCTTTAAAAAAACTCACCCTACAAATACATAGCCTATTTACCTCACACATACATACCCTATTTACTCTGCAATAAATCAAAGCATACATTTACAAACTAAATCATCACACAAAATCCACAACACCCTATACCGAAATAGCAAACCCGCGCTAAAATACGTATGAACATTTATTAAAAACAAAACCATAAAATGACCTTAAAAAAAATAAATAAATAAACACCAAAAATTTTAAATGAAAAATACACAAAAATTATATTTGGGAAATTTCCCACATGAATTTCCCTTCCCGCACGCAACACTACACATCACACGACACTATTAACATCCATACAGTCCACTCAATGAAGAACATACACACACACACACACACACACACACACCTACACGTACTCATCAACTCATTCATTCATTCAATTCTATATCTAATTAAAACACAAAAAAAAAAAAACTTACCTGCACGATACCAGGAATAATTCACCACATAATGCACAATAATAATGCGAACATAATCACACACGCGAGAGACAAACTATTTTCGCGAATTGTAAAAACAATAAAAACTCGATTACAACACGACACGAGATAACGCACGCCTAGCCAGCCAAATGATAAGCATATCGATACCACAAAATGATTGCTGTTGCGGTACAGCGGAAAAGAGAGCGGCTTACGCATGGCAAAGGAAAAAGGGCAAATTATTAGCAGTGTGCTGCACTCAGTGCTACACATGCTTAGGCTACTCACTTCACTGTTGTTCACGTAGGGTGTTTGTTTATGTGCATTTTGTTTGTAATTACATGTGTCCCTTTCTGTTACACTAATAGTCTCTTTAACAGATTACAAGCCAAGAAGAAAAACTATTGCAGTGATAATGAAGGCGAATTCAGAAGACAAACCAAACTGAGTGGACATCTTGCAGTTTCGGGACCAGAAGATTGTTGCGAACAGAGTTCACGGCGGGGGTGAATGTTGCGGTTATTACTAATTAAATAACTATTCTATTACCATTTTAATAATTTATTGATATTATAATTTGCATTAAAAACAATTTGTTTGTACCCTTAAAAACTAGTACATTTTTCATAAAACACTAAATTCAACAACAAATTATGACAATACAAAATGTCAATTATTAATGTCAAAAACAAATGTGTCAAAATTCAATTCATTATTAAACGCATTATAACGTGGATCGAAAAATACTGTTTTTTTTTTTAAATACGGAATATTAAAATTACGGAGTTGAAAAACTACTGTAAAAAGGCGAACAAAGGGTTTGTGCAAAAAAGAGGTAACCTTAAAAACCCATACGTTACAAATGCACGTAACAAACACCATATAGAAACCAAATTCCAGTCATGTGCGATTCAAGGGATCTCCATAAGAATAAAAACGAACAGTGGGCAGATATCAGTTGCATCAGTATACTGTTCCCCTAGCTATAGAATACAGAAAAATGACTTTAAAAGTCTTCTTGAAATATTTCACAATAGATTTATTGCGGGAGGAGATTTTAATGCCAAAAATAAGTATTGGGGATCTAGACTAACGAATGCTAGAGGAAGAGCTTTACTTGAAACAATTAAAGAATGTGGCAGTAAATATCATTCGGCCGGAAAACCTACCTACTGGCCAACAGATAGGAATAAAACCACAGATCTTGTCGATTTCTTTATAACAAAAAATATCTCCTCAAATAATATAAATGTGGAAGAAGGGCCAGACCTACAGTCAGATCACTCTTCAATACTTTTCACACTTGGCGATAAAATAATAATGAAAGAACAAAGTCTAACACTATTTAATAAGCTAACTGACTGGAGCTACTTCAGAGAGAAGTTGGAAGAAAATACCCAAATGATAGCTATTGAAACAGAAGAGCAAATAGAGGAAGCAGTGCAATTATTTACACTCAATACACAAAAAGCTGCATGGGCTGCAACTCCAAAAATAAAAAACAAAATAAAACAAAATTCATACCCTCCTGTAATATGTGAAATTATTGCAGAAAAGAGAAAAGCTAGAAAATGTTGGCAACAAACACGGGCTCCAATTGACAAAAACAAACTAAACAGACTAAATAGTAAACTCAGAAAATCAATAATTGAATTCAGAAATGAGTCACTAAAAAAATACCTTACAGGCCTAACAAATGATGCTAGTACTGACTACTCACTCTGGAAGGCAACAAAGAAAATGAACAGGCCAACAGCTCACATCCCATCAGTGAAAACCAGAGTAGGAAACTGGGCAAAAAGCAGTCAAGAAAAAGCAAATACTTTTGCTGAGCATCTTGAAGGCGTCTTCCAACCATATGAAGATAAAGACTATCAAGGAATCTAAGAAACGTGCCAGGAAGATGTACCAATTCGACCGGTTACGTCTAAAGAACTTGCCAAAGAAATAAAAGAAGGTATAAACATAAAAAAGGCCCCAGGGTTTGATTTAATAACGGGGAAAATTTTAAAACAATTCTCAAAAGAAATACTGAAACATCTAGCGCAGATCATAAACGCTGTATTTAGATTAAGATATGTGCCAAAGATACGGAAGGTCGCGGAGGTTATAATGATTCCAAAACCAGGTAAACCACCTAGCGAAGTAACCTCATATAGGCCAATATCGATACTACCAATGTTGTCCAAGCTATTCGAAGAGATGCTGGTAAAACGCCTGCAAAATATTATTGTAGACAAATCGCTAGTACCGAGCCATCAATTTGGTTTCAGGAATAAACACTCAACAATTGACCAAGTGCATAGAATCACTGATAAAATTGAAAATGCTTTTGAAGAGAAAAAAGTATGCTCTACAGTATTTCTTGATATATCACAAGCTTTCGACAAAGTATGGCACAAAGGACTGATCCATAAATTACAAAAGCAACTGCCGAAGCAGTATTCAAAAATACTGGAGTCGTATATTCTACAGCGATTTTTCAGAATTAAACAAGAAACAACGTACTCAACATTAAGAGAAATTAAGGCTGGTGTACCTCAAGGCAGTGTTTTAGGTCCAGTACTATATCTCTACCAGAAAGTGACGAAACCACTCTAGCTACCTTTGCAGATGATACTGCTATACTTTCTGTAGGAGAAACTGTCGAAATAGCTACAAAAAAGCTTCAAAAGGCAGTAAACAATATCTCAGAATTGTCTAAAAATTGGCAGACCAGATTAAATGACCTGAAGTCAATTCATATAAATTTTACGTTAAAAAATGTCTGTATTTCTTTTTGAGCTTTAGTGATATTATTAATCCTCTCATTGTATAATTGATTTATGACAACTTGCTTGTTATTTATTTTAATACTTCTGTGTCGTCATGGTCTGGATTGCCGGCAATCGATTTCCATGCGCTACCAATGAAATCTAAAGAACGTTTTGTTTTCACGGTTTCAAGTTATGCAAAAGATTTTTAATTTGTTGCAACTCGTATTAGTTTAAAGTTTCCGTCTTGTATCTTCGTCTGTCCAACGTGAAAAGTTACTATTTGTGCGTTTGAAAAGTCCAATATTTGCATGGTTGCCTGGCAAGTGCAGAGCGCACATCTGGAAAGATAAAGTTTAATTTCTGATGTTACTTTTATGAACTACTTTGCCGGATTCGGTTATGACAGTAGAGTTCTTATTTCCCTTAACTATTTCTTGCCGGTATATGCCGGTTAGTTTCGAACCTAGCCGTTTATTATTTTTAACATAAATATTTTTTCCTATTTGATAATCTTTGATCGGTTTCCTTTTCTTGTTGTGGTATTTAGTGTCATTCTCTTGTTTAATTCTAAGTCTCAGTCACCGACTAACACTCGACCCGGCAACATCGTTCTGCTAATCGTGTTACTCTCTGATCCCTTTTCACTCGTGTGCGAAACCGGTTTCATTTCACTGAACAAACGGTTGATCTATTTACCATTTCGGGAGTGAAACAAACTAGTGTACATATAACCCAAAGATAAAATCTGCTCTACTATGGCCGAAGGGCCACGTGTGCTTTCGGGCAATCGCTTTAGCGATCTGACACCAGACCCACCCCCTGATTATAAAAATAAAAAGCGTAAAAAACAAAATTCTTCTCCTTTTGACCCAACAAATTTATTCTCGTCCAACTCTCTTCTGGACAACCCAAAATATATAGTAATTTCCTCGACCAATACCGAAAAGCCTCTGACATCATTCAGTGTTTTCTTGCTTAAGAAAGCAATTGATGGTATAAGCACAGCCTACGAACAAATAACACAACTGCGCGACGGCAGCCTACTTATTCTCGTTAAAACCAGAAAAATAGCTGACCTCTTTTTATCTAGGAAAGCACTCTCCAACCTATGCCCGATCTCAGTAACCCTACACTCCCAATTAAATGCATCAAAAGGAACTGTATATGCACCATACCTTGTCAATGTACCCGAAACCGAGATCATTGATGAAATGAAATCGCAAGGTGTCACGGACGTTTATAAATTTAAAAAAATGGTAGATGGGAATCATCGCCCAACAGGGCTGGTTCTCTTTACTTTTGACCTGTTCCGACCACCAAGCACAGTCAATATCGGATGGTACAATGTCCAAGTAACGGAATATTTCCCCAACCCTATGCGCTGCCAAAACTGCCAACTTCTGGGCCATACTACCAAACGTTGCAAGGGTAATCCCTCATGCGTCAACTGTAATCTTCCACCTCACGCCCCCGAAAAATGTTCACGCATTTCATGCGCCAACTGCAATGATGATCACCCCGCCTCATCCAAATCGTGCCCACGTTACCAACAAGCTAAAGAGACTCTTAAAATAAAGTCAGTAAGAAAATGTAGCATGGCTGAAGCCAAAACAATTTACAAAGAACAAAACCCCACTGCTCCCCTTCCATCTTCGTACTCAGAAATTGTAGGCAATTCAAAAACACAAAAATCAACTGTTGCAGTAATCGACACAAGTCGAACAAGCAACGGCACCCAAATTCCAGAAACACCAACTGTTCCTATCAATCTGGTTAATGGCATTTCAACGCCAATTCCGCTACCTCTTTCTCCACTCTCAACCATTAATCAAGAAAAAACAATCACACCTAAACACATTCTCCACCAACACAATAAAAAAATAGCATCTTCACCACATCATACACATAACAACTCCGCATTTGCCACCACAGTAACCAATACCCCTCCACTGCCTGTCACAGCTGTACTTACCACGGCTCCCCCTCCCACGTCCCACTCGCATAGCCCTCATGCACAAATTGCTAACTCAGCAAAGGTTAATCCACTCAACCGACACTCATTACCACCAAACACTCCCACTCACAACGGTATCCCACAATCACCAATTTCATCTATCACTCAATCTTTAATAAATAACAACAAATGCTACACACAACCACCCAGCAATGACAAAGAATACGTCATTCACACCATGGAACCCGATGCACAACCCACCCACCTCACCGCAAACAATAGCATCTCACCTATATCCAAAATAACCCAATCTTTAATAAAAAACAATAATTACTACATCAATGCCCCAGAAAGCGAAGATGATAGCACACAATAAAACAATATGCCCCAACAAAAACGACTCCGCTGCACAGAGGCTGAGACACCCGGGACCCTCACGAGCCCCGGATGACTCAGGCTCTGGACAGCGGAGCCGCAAGTATTCGTTAACCAACAATCTTCCCACCAACACGGGCTTTCCATAATATAACGCAGCTTATATTAGACAAAAGCCCTCCGCCACAACGAAATCGTTCTTAAAGGTTCTCCAATGGAACCTAAATGGTTATTTTAATAATTGTCACGAATTACAATTATTAATTAAAGAACAAAATCCCTCAATAATAACCTTACAAGAAACCCACCTCCAATCCAATTTTTCACCCCACCCCCCGAAACAATATACAGCGTACTTCCACAACTTACCATCAAACAACTCAGCAAAACAAGGCACTGGATTACTGATCCTCAATTCTATCCCTCACAGACATCTACCAATCATCTCGAATATCTCCATAGTAGCAGTAGAAGTTAGTCTTGGCATCAAAATTACAGTATTATGAATCTACATCCCTCCCTGTCAAACTTTCGTAGCCACAGATCTAATTAGCATAATAAACAGCGTACAAACACCTGTTTTATTAACAGGAGACATCAATGCCTGGAACCCCATATGGGGTTCTCCTGTAATTAATCCCAGGGGTAAGGAATTTGAAAATTTTATATCAATCTCCAATCTGGTAATTTTGAATGACGGCAGCCCAACGCACTTCTCGACCCATAAAACATTTACGCATGTAGACCTGACAGTAATTTCTCCTCAGCTATTTACCAAAGCTACGTGGAAAATTTTAGAAAATCTGCATGGAAGCGACCATTTTCCAATATTAACTAGTATCGACCTTGGTAATAAATCTGATTACAAAAAACCGCCGGCCAAATTTCAAATTGAGCGCGCTAACTGGAATCTTTATAGCAACAAAGTACTCGATTTTGTTAAAAATAAACACCAATCCACAAATATAAATAAAGAAGCGGCTATAATAACCAAAGCGCTACGCTTTGCAGCTAACTTATCAATACCCCAAACAAAAAACAAACCTCACAAATCGATAGTGCCGTGGTGGAGTACTGAATTGTCTACACTACGAGCAAATAAACAGCTTCTATGGAAAGAGTTCAAAAAACACCCAACTGATCAAAACCTCGTAAACTATCGAAAAGCAAATGCTTTGTTCCGTAAAAAAGCTAAAATATCAAAAAAAGAAAGTTACCAAAAATTTACATCCAACATCAATCCGAACTCTACAAGTAAGAAAATGTGGGCGGATATAAAAACACTTACAGGTAGCTACACCCCATTTATTATAAGTTCGTTAATGACAGAATCAGGAACACTTACCAACTCACCCGACATCTGTGAATATTTTGGCAAGGCCTGGTCGTGTTACTCCAGTGACACAAACTTCTCTCAAAACTTCCTTGACTCCAAACAGCTTGCAATAAACAGAGTACTCCCAGAATTCATTATAAGTACATCCGCCAATTGCATCGAAAAACCAATAAACATTATCGAACTAGAAAGTTGTTTAAATTCGCTTAAAGGTACAACACCAGGCTACGACCGCATCTCATACCCAATGATAAGAAATTCACCGTTTTTATTTAAACAACGAATTCTGAACCTATTCAACAATATTCTTGCCCAAGGAATATTACCATACACTTGGAAAGTTGCTAGCATAATACCAATTCCTAAACCCACAAAAGAATTGACAGATCCTAAAGGTTACCGACCGATCTCTTTACTTCCTTGTACAAGCAAACTGTTAGAAAAAATAATCTCTAAACGCCTACTTTGGTATATTGAAAAAAACAACTATGTAAACCCAAACCAAGTTGCGTTTAAACATGGACGTAGTACCATCGACTCTCTCCTTCACATTGACGAAATCGTTACTTCAGCCCTGTCACATAAAAACCATGTTTCCATCCTGTCACTCGACTTCGAAAAGGCATTCGATCGAATTGGTATCCATATCATCCTGAACAAACTCATACAATGGAAAGTTGGTCCCAAGATGTATTCGTACATAAAAAGTTTTCTAACAAACAGACAATTTAGAGTGAAATCGAATAACCACTTTTCAAGTATATATAAATTGGCTAATGGTATCCCCCAAGGTTCTCCCCTCTCCGTAACATTATTTATAATCGCTTATAACGATATAAGCGAAATTATATCAAAATATAATAAAATAAATCATACACTGTATGCAGACGATTTAATCCTACTATCAAAGGGAAACGATAATAATCGTTCCAAAATTTTATTTCAAAATATCCTGGCAGACTTAAACGAATGGTGCACCCGCTCAGGATCCATCATTTCACCTGAAAAGAGTAAACATTTACATATCTGCAAAAAAAGAAATTGTAACAGTTTTTATATTAATATACTCAATACACAAATCCCAAATGTAAATAGTTTAAATATTTTAGGCATTATATTTGATGCTCACTTTAACTTTAAAGATCATTGTATTCAACTTAAAAAAAAGCTTTCCACCAGGTTAAACATTATCAGATTCTTATCTTCTAAAAATAGCTTTGTTCACCCAAACACACTTATTTATATAACAAAAACAATAATTTTATCAAAGATTGACTATGGATTGGTAATATATGGAAAATGTGCAAAATCAACCTTACAAATCATCAAACCATCTTATCATGCAGCAATCAGAACTACATTGAAAGCCTTTGCTACGACGCCAATAAAAAATATGCTAACCGAAGCCGGCCTTCCGTCCATTGAACACCGCAAAGACCTCCTTACAGCACGGCTTGCCCCAAAAATCTGTCAGTCATACAAATCACCAATCACCGCAGCTGCCAAAAAAATGTTGGTTCGAAAAAAAGTACCAAAATGTCCCTCCAGTATGTACAATGCTTTAATTGCAGCAAGTAACATAGGCATCCCTCTATCAATCAAAACACTGACACCTGGAAACATCCCTCCATGGCTAATACCAACCAACAACATCAACACCAAGCTTGCAAAATTCAAAAAAAGATTCCACAGCCAGGGAAACCTACTTGCAGCTTTTCCATGAAATCATAAGTGAATTCAGAACAAACCAATGGGATATTTTATATACAGACGGCTCTAAATCTGCCAATGGTAATGGACTCGCAATAGTCACAGAAGTAGGCGACATAGTATACGCCGAGAGACTACCAAACTACTTCTCAATTTACACTACAGAAGCTTATGCAATCCTCAAAGCTACTCAGATGGCAAGTAAATCACCCAAAAAAACTGTTATTTGCTCTGACAGCCTTTCAACCCTTAATGCTCTTGGTAATATCAACAACCACTCACCCACAATTAGCAAAATACGAAACAACATACAAAAAAACCAGAACAAAATTATGATCCTCTGGGTACCAGGGCACTCAGGTATCAAAGGGAATGATCTCGCTGACACTGCAGCAAAAAATGCTTCGGAAGAACTGATCATCACACCACACCCACCTTCGCGAAGAGATTTCCTGAAGATAATAAACACCCATTGGGAACATAAAAGAAAGGAGGAGTGGAAAACATACACCCACCACTACTCAGTCATAAATCCAAAAGCTGATGCAATGATGTACCCAACTGACACAACACCTCAGATGAACAAATGTTTCACGCGACTTCGACTCGGGCACACTCAATTAACACACAGCTACCTTCTCAACAGAGACAACCCTCCAGTTTGCCACCTTTGCCAATCCAGTCATATCTTAACAATTAAACACCTTGTAGCCGACTGTTCTAAAGTAAAACATCTTTCCTCTATGCTATATAACAAAAAACTAATAGACCTATTGTCATCACAATCTTCTCAAAATATAAAAAATGTATACACAATTCTGTCAAGACTAAAAATTGAATCTATAATATAATCAACTATCATGCTCATATAACCTTTTATTTCTCCCATATCTTAATATACCAGCCGAAAGCCTTTGCTGCTAGTGCTGCTACAAATGTATAATATTAGAATGTAAATTTATTTATATTGTAATAAATAATAATAATAATAATAATAATAATTCTAAGTCTTGCAATATAAGTCAACCGTGTTTTTTTCAAACTGTTCGAGATTAAGTCTAGGTATTCGTCCGTAAAATAGTTCTATTGGTTTCTTACCTGTCGTTGAGTGAATGGTGAAATTGTATTCGTTCACAGCCCGTTCCAAGAGTTCTTCAAAAGACCGTGCAGGTCCGTCTGATTTTAGACATCTCATGATTTCGGCTAAAGTGGAGTGAAAACGTTCAACTTGACCGTTCACTTTTCTTTTGTATGGCTGTGTTTTACAAATCTTTACTTGAAGGTCGTCTTCCAGCATCGAGGTTATTAAGGCTGAGTCAAGCGCCTTCTCATTGTCTATTACGACAGCTTCGGGGACGCAGAAGAAGAAGATGATATCTCTTAATGGTCGTTTGATATCTTCGATTGATCGTGATGAGATAATTCTGGTTTGAGCGAATTTTGTGAATTTATCGACGGCTGTTAAGACAAGTTGTTTTTCGGTGGAAAAGATATCGATGTGAATGGTGTGCCCAAATAATTAGGGATGGGTGTAGGACTCAGTTGTGGCTTATTAGGGTGCCTGTCGTATTTGTTTTCTTTACAGGTTATGCAACGGTTTACTAAGTTTTTGATTTTGAAGACATTTTAGGAAAATAGAAGTTTTCTAGCAATTGCACTCGGTTTTCTTCGGCGTTGCGATGGGCTTTACGATGTATCTTTAGAATTTTTTCTTCTTGCTCTACTTGGCTTGGCACGTCTTCAACCATTTTCTGGGTCAAACGAATACGGTAGTCTTTGAAGTGTAAAGCATAAATTTCCTGTACTCGTCCCATCTTCATTTCGTCTGTCAGAAGTCCGTTTATATGATTTGGATTGAGATATCTTTTGAAGATATCAATGATGTCGTTTTCCGAGTAGTCTTGTCGTATCAAAATATGTCTTGTGTAATGTTCGAAAGGGTTCTGGATTTGATAACTATTTTCATTTCCTATTTTGAGTAAAATTTGGTTTCGGAAAACGTTTATTGGGGTTTCTACTGATGATATGAGGTTTTGCGCAGAGCTATCTGCACTATGTTCAGTTGGGGTCATTGTTATTTTGGGAGGCCTTGATAGGGAGTCAGCAACCACATTTCCTTTTTCCGGTTTATATTTTAATTCGTAATTATACTCCTCCAAAATGGCTTTCCACCTTTTCATTTTGGAGTTTGTATTTTTATTGCTCAAGGCATAGGTAAGGAGTTGGTTGTCTGTAAAAATGTTAACTTTTCGGGATCCGTAAAGGAAGTTTCTCAATTAATTGAGGGACCAAATAATCGCCAGCATTTCTTTTTCATTTGTGGCGTAACCTTCTTCTGTTTTACTTAAGGTTCTGGAAAGAAATGTGATTGGCTTATCCTCTTGTGAAAGAACTGCGCCAATGGCGTAGTCAGAAGCGTCGGTTGATAGCTGAAGGCTTTTGTCAAAGTCTGGGTATTGAAGAATTACTTCTTGAGAAACAAGAGAGTTTTTTAATTTATTGAATGCTTCGATTGCTTTTTGATCTAACTGAACTAGTTTTTTCTTTGACATATTTATGGACACGTGTACGTCTTCCCCTCTTAGAAGGGATGTCAGAGGTTTCGCCAGCTTTGAGTAATCTCTCATAAAGCGGCGATAATATCCAGACATTCCGAGAAAAGATCGAAGCTCTTTGAGGTTTTCGGGAACAGGCCGATCAACTAACTATAGCCTGCACTTTTTTTGGGTTAGTTTTTATTCCAGATCAGCCAATGATAAATCCTAAAAATTCAACTTCCTTCTGAAAAAATTCACACTTATCTAGTTGAATTTTCATGTTTGCGGCTTTTTCTTTTTCTAGATTCAAAAAATGTTCGGTTTCGTCTTTCCCGAAGATGACAATATCATCGATAAAGACGTAGCAACATTTTCCAATGAGATCTTTTAGAATGTCATCAAGGGCTCTCTGAAAAATGGAAGGGGTGTTTTTAAGCCCAAATGGCAGGCGAGTAAACTCGAACTTACCGTTATTTACCGAAAAGCTAGTTTTTTCTATATCAGATTCCTTAAGTGGGATCTGATGAAACCCACTTCTTAAGTCTACAATGGAAAACCATTGATTTTTACTGAGATTACGGTAGTCGATTACCATTCGAATTTTTTTTTCTCCCGAAGCATCCATTTTTTTGGGGACAACCCAAACAGGAGAATTGTAAGTAGATTTTGATGGTCTTATGATTCCATCTTCTAGTAATTTTTGTATTCCTTTTTCGATTTCATTTTTAAGTGCCATGGGATAGGGGTATGATTTTGAATACACGGGATCTCGATTTGTAGTTCAGATTTCTCCTTTAACTGTGGTGGTGTACGTCAATTTTTCGTTTGGTTCCGAAAAAACATTGGGACATTTATGAATGATTTTAATAAGTTTGGAATGTTGCTCTTTAGTCATGTGATCTGCTCAAATATTTATGTTATTGACAAATTGTGTTTGATGTTGCTTGAGAGGAATTCAAATTGGGTAGGTTTGGCCAGGGTGGATAGACATTTGATTTTTACTCGTATGGATAGTTGCATTTGATTGTTTTAGGGTATCATGTCCTATGATCCCATCAAATGAAATGAGACTGGGGAGAATAAACATTTTTATTTTGTCTGTTTGAAGATTGAAAAGTTGAATTAGTTCATGATGTGTTATTTTGATGCTACCTCCAACAGAATGAGCGTAAAAGGGTTTATCATTCAGTAAAGGTTTCTTAATATGACGTGGTTGGACGTAATTTTTTTTTTAGCCGGTGTCAATGAGGAATTTTAGGGTCTCTCCACTTCTAGAAATATGTTCGAAAAAAGGAAGTGAAGGGGATGCTAGTCTAAAAAATAAATGTCGTCGAGTTCTTCAGGTTGGTCAAAGTCAAGCTGATCTTGAGAGTCAGTGTAATTCGTCAATGTCTGTTCATGGTTTTCGTCTTCTTGTTCTATATAGTTTTCGTATTCTTCCGATGTCATCTCGTCCGGTTCGTGCCATTCAGTATTGTAGACTCTCTGCAATTTCTGTGGATGATGGACCTGTTGTGAATATTGGCGTTTCTGTGGAACTAACTGTTGGTTGTGTGGTCTGTTCTGGTAGTTCGCATTTTGGGATCTGACGGAATAGTCAACATCTATTGGCTTCGGAGGAAGCGGGCGTTGATGTGCTGGTGGTCGTTGTTGTGGATATTGGTAGTTCGGCTGATTCCTATAAAACTGTGGTGGTTGAGCATTCCGTGGGTTATGGAGTAACTCGGGATGATATTCTCGCCTCGGAGCGGAAATTGGCGCTGGTCCTGAATGTGAAAAATGGTTTCCTTTAGGTGGAGCTGGAGGCGCAGTTTGTTGAAATGTTTTCCGGGTGCTAGCTTGCGAATTGTTTGCATGTTGGGTTCGAAAATCGATACTCTGCAGTTTAAAGCAAAGGTGTAAAGCTTGGAATAGGTCAGCAGGCTCACGGATACTGAGTAACCTAGGCAAGTCGCCTCTAAACCCTCTGACGAAGGTATCAAGAGCTTTGTCCCGGTAACATTGAGTCATATTATTCATGGACTCCTGACTCATATCCATTGATCCTAGCTTATTTAAGATAAGCGACAAGTGGTGGTAGACGGCCTGATACAACTCAGGAATCGTACTACTGCCTTGTACCAAAGTTGTCATTTGGTATTCGAGGGTTCCTAAATCCGTCTTATCCGCATAGTGGAGGGTAAGACATTTTTATATCTTATCCCAGTTTAGTGGGGTATTGTACGACTCTAGGGCGACGTCTGCGTAGCCCGTTATTTTGTTTCTGATGACCGATAAAATCCCATAATACTTGGGGGTACCCTTTAGATGTTCATAGATTTTGAGTATCCCATCGACGCTCTTTCTTCATGAGTTAAATTCGTGTGATTGGCTAGAAAATTCTCTTAGGCTTTTCACTACGTCGGGTATTTTGTACATTTCGGAAAAATTCCTATCGTTAGCCAGATTTATTGGCTGGTCTATATCATTATTATTGTCGGACGCAGGGGTCATGATGGAATTGTCGCGCCCTGTATTTGAAGGGTTTGAGTTACTAATTGTGAGATTATCTGAATCATGTCGTCGTTAATTGCATTAGGAATAGGGTGAGGAATGGGAGCAGGAGGTTGAGGAGCTGCAGCATTATCTGCAGGGACTTCTAGTCGAGCCGGTCATATTAGATTATTAGGGTTTGACATCTTTCGAAATATATATATTTTTTAAATAAATGAGAGAATCAACTATATCACGAGTTCGAGTAAATAAAAGGGATGTTTTAATCAACGCAATAATTTAGTAAAACCAATTAATTTTATAATTAATTCTTTAAGTTATATTGAACAATTATAAGGGTAAAACGGGTAGTTTGCTCTTATTCAAAAATATGTAAATTTTCGTTACTTAAGTTATTTACTATTGACTTACAATAATGTTATAATAAATTCTTGCAGCATTTCCTCTTTACGTTGTTTATTTTGTGGGTTCTGGGCTGCTTCCTGCTGGTTAGGGCTTCTGTCAGTGTTTACTGACTCCTTTTTGTTCCTTTGGTTGGTAGAACTACTCGGGGGCCTTCGTTTTCCCTATTACTACACTGTTATCGTGGTGGTTTTGTTGCCACTCTTTTGGTTACTTCATTAAGCTTGGTTGTTCACTGTTTATTTATTTCATCGTTGTTTTTTTTTCGGTGGCTTGGTTGTCCACACTTTATTGATTTCACTGTAATGTTGGTGGCTTGGTTGTCCACGTTTTATTCACAAACACTTTTCACTGGCTTAAGGCTTGGTTATTCCATGAGTTCAGTCGAGCGTTATGTTAACAGTAATTTTACAGTGTTGCAGAATGCAGCCCCACGTTGGGCGCCAGTTAATTAAAATCTGCACAAGAACTTCAAAATAATATTTTCAGAGCAGATTGCTCTGACCTTTATTGTTCAACGAGTTGATAAAAACTAAATTATTACATGTTCAACTTAATTACCAATGCTTGTGTCAGGACAGCTGAAAAATAAATTCCGCCGGAATAAAAAAAAATCTGTTTTAGGGTAGTTTGGTGAATTTTTATTATAATAAATAGATACATAGGTATAGAGGGGAATGAAAAATATTAAGGTCTGCTCACGACGACGGTTGGCACAGAACTGCTGAACAAACAGAAAACAACAGGCGAGGCAAACCCATGGACTCATTTCATGACAGATTTATTTCATGACAGCTCGGCCCTTCCTGACAAGTAGACGTCCCGGCTACAGCATCCTCGTCTTCCTCAGAATCGGCAGAGTAATCGTCTAGTTCCGGAGAAAGTCGACACCAGGGTTTCATAAGTCCGGACTCAAAAATTGAGCTAAATGGGCGATGTTTTCGTCTAGCATCTTCCAAATCTTCGATCAAATAACGGTCATGACCGAGAGACTTCTTCACTTGATACGGTCCTCGAAATTTCGGCTCCAACTTCCTTGACTCACCAGTTGTTGGTGGAACATTCTGGACCACAACGAGATCTCCTTCTTGGTATTGATACGGCGGTTTATGCTTGGAGTCAAAACGTAACTTCCATTTTAAACGTTCGGCATCAATATTTTCGGCAGCATCGGATCGACGAGTCATCATATCGGAAGTATAGTCAACGTGGTCATTCGCTTGAAGAGATTGAAGAAGATGATTCTGCAAGCGATCGCGTAACTGGAAATCGAACACCAAGTCGTTGGGCGAAAATTTCGTTGTTTCGTTCCTTTGCGAATTAAGAGACCATTGAAGAGTAGGCAGTTTAATGTCCCAATCGGATGGGTGCTCTGTGGTGGTCCTTAAAAAATTTAGGATGGATTGATTAATCCTCTCCACTTGGCCGTTTGCTCGTGGAGTTCGTACGGCAACCTTAATATGAGCGATTTGATGATCGTGACAATAGTCCTCGAATAATTTGGATGTAAAGGCGGTACCTCGGTCGGTAATGACACTACACGGCAATCCAAAGAAACTTGTCAATTCGTCCAATGCTGCTAACACCGGTTGCGTTTTACTACTTCGAACGGATTTCAAGATACTGTACTTCGTGAACGCATCTACAATCCCCAGTACGTATAGATGTCCTCGGCGACTTCTTGTGAAGGGACCTAGATGATCCAAATGTAGTATACGGAACGGCATCGGAGTGACGGAGTTAACGTGCATCTGGCCTTCCTTCTTCCCTGCGACGTTCTTATTATAGCAGCATTCCACGCACGATGACAAATAAGATTTTGCGTAACGTCGCATTCGAGGAAACCAAAAGTTATGCTTAACCCGCTGAATGGTTTTCTCCAAACCAAAATGTCCCATGTCGTCATGGCAAGTTTTTAAAATACGCCAACGTATGGCTCGTGGTACGACGAACAACAATGCGTCGTCTTCCTTTCGGGAGATCCGATTATTTTTCACGACAAATTCCTTTTTCCATTGCTTAGCCTTTTCGTGTGGCAACTCACCTTTCAGAGTATGGAACATCTCCTTTAATTCAGGATCCTGGTGTTGCATACCCATCACCCAATCTTGTACGTCGATTTCGATTTTAAAAAGATTTTCCATTACCACATTCGGAGTTGAAGCTCAAACGGCGCTCGGCTTAAGGCATCTACGTGCGGAATTTTAATACCGGCTCGATGAATTATGGTAAAATCGTATTCCAATAGTTTCATCCACCATCTTGCTACGCGCGATACCAATGGCTTCGACAATTTCGTTGTACTAATTGCGCCACAGTCCGTGACAACGGTAAACGGCTTTCCCAACAGATAAACTCGGAAACGCTCGAGAGTTTCCACAATGGCCAAAACTTCTAACTCATGACTGTGGTATTTCTGTTCATCGGGATTACAATGTCGACTATAATAAAAAACTGGTTTAAACATACCTTCGTCTTCTTCTTGCTGCATTAAGACGCCAGCCAATCCCAATGAGCTTGCATCCGTGTGCACTTGGTGTTTTCTTTTTGAATTAAAGATCGTTAATGTTGGCTCACTGCAAAGTTTGTCCCTTAGTTCGCAAAATGCTTCTTCCTGTTCCTTATTCCAGACAAATGGTTGTTCCTTCTTCAACAGAGCAGTTAACGGACGTGAAATTCGAGCGTAGTCCTCGATGAATTTTCGGAAGAATCCTGTTAATCCGAGGAAACTTCGAACCTTATGAACGTTATTAGGCCTAGGAAATTCTTTCACAGCTGCAAGTTTATTTTCGCTCGGACGTATACCATTCTTATTAATTCGATGTCCAAGGAACACAACTTCTTCGGCAAGAAAAACACATTTTTTAATTTAAGAGTCAATCCCGCACCGCGCAACACTTTAAGGAAACGTAGAAGGCGATCCAACCCTTCTCTTATCGTTTTGCTCGGAATAGCAAAATCGTCGATATACGAAAACACTTCACCTTTGGGCATTCTATGAACCAATTCGTTTGCTGTCTTTTGAAATTCACTCGGCGCGTTTTTGAGTCCAAACGGCAATACATTAAACTCGAAGTGTCCGTCATTCGTTACAAAAGCCGTGTATTTCTTTGCGTCTTCGACAATTGGAATCTGATGATAGCCCGACATAAGATCAAGCGTTGTAAAATATACGTAACCCGAGAATTTCGTCACTTCCTCTTCTACCACTGGCATACAAAAAGGATTCGATACGGTTATCGAATTGAGTTCACGAAAGTCCACGCAAAAACGGTCGCTACCATCCGATTTCTTCACCAAAACTATTGGCGACGCGTACGGAGAATTGCTTTCGCGAATAATGTTGTTTCGTAACATTTCATCGATAATCTCACGCACTTTATCACGTTTAGCGAACGGTATTCGATACGGCTTTTTATTTATTATAACGTTTTCTTTTAGAACGATATCTACCGAGCTTACTGTAGATTTTCCGAGTTCTGAAAGCGATTCTGCAAAACAGTCGTTGTATTCGTTTAACATATCTAAAAGTTCATTTTTTTCGGCAACCGATATGTTTTCGTTTACTCGCACTTTTTCGTTTACTGTTTCTATACGACAATCTGAACCTTCGATAATAACGCGCAAGGCTCCACTACACAGAATATTTTGACCGATCAAAATATCATCTGGTATGAGTTCGTCTCTCACAACCAAAAATTCTGCGTTAACCGTTTGATCGTCGATTTTCAACTCAACGCAACATTTCAATTCGCATTCCAAATGTCCACCCGCAAATCCATTTAATTTTACCTTTTCGCAGGGATGTTTTAAGAGATTTGAGGCCGCTTTTTCGGAAATTAAAGAACATTCACTTCCCGGATCAATGAAGCAATTGAACGTATACCCATTGATCATCCCGCGTTTGAAAATTCCTTTCGGATCGTTTCCATTTTCAATTTTACGAACGTTCGCTGACGTTGACGGAGACGATGGACAATTTCCGGATTGATGTCCAGATCTATTACACGTAGTACAACGCTCCTTGCGTTGCGGTTTTGTGCAATTAACTGATATATGACCGTATTCAAAACAGTTAAAGCACTTCGGATTCGAATTTTGATTTGGATTTGGACTATTACGTTTCGCACTACGACTATTTTCCGAAGTCGATTGTTCACCCGACACAACTTTCTTCGATCCAGTAACGTTATTAGCGAAAAATCGTTTCACTATCTGGAGAAGTTCGTTCGTTGTTGTAATGTCCAAACCCGAAATCGCGTTTTGGAGGTCCGTGTACCTCATTCCGCGTAGAACGTACCGAATAATGGCGCCTTCGGATAGCGCACCTTTTCTTCCTTTCGCGAGCATGCGGTAAAAATACTCTTCGACCGTTTCTGTATTTTTTCGAAATGTCTGCATCATCTACATATGTACGTCGGCTTCGTTTTCCATCGCCGGAAAATATTTTTGCAATTCGGCTGCAAATTCGGACCATGAAACAAAGACAACAGACATTGAGTCAACCCATAGCTTGGCGTGACCTTTCAATTTCGTTTGAACCGCTAACACTGTTTGGAATTCCGACCATCCATACGCAGCTTTTAATTTGTTAACGCGATCAACGAACTGCGCACTGTTTAACGAATTCTCGTTTCCCGGATCGAAATCTGGAAGCACCGACACTATTTCCCGCATATCCATATTTGTACCTCGCGACGTTTCGCTTACACTTGCTACTGGAACACTTGAATTAGCTAGACCACTCGTACCAGCCATTCCTACGCTTGGTTCTTCGTTTTTATTTTCATTTACCGAACTCATAAATGTCCCGAACATATAAGTCAGCTTCGCCAACTCCCCGCGCAACGATTCAATATCGTCCTTCACTTCTACCGTGTTCCTGCTATCCATATCTATATCTATATTATTGTTTATCACACGCAATACAAGCTCCGACTTCGTGCCGTCTGTTGGGAGACCGTGTTCCCGCAACAGTTGCTTTAACTCCTCGTTTTTCCACTTTTTTAGAGTATCTTCCATTACTATACGAGTAAATGGACAACAGAACAAAAAAAATCGACAGACAACAGACACTAATAACAACAAAAACCGATTTCGATGTGTCTACGTGACACAACCTATACCTATATTTTTCGACGAACAGGAACAACACAACAACAGCTAACAACAAAAACCGATTTCGATGTGCGTAGACACAATAGTCCGAACGTGTACATATCTATGTGGACGAGAAAGATCGACCGACAACGGCTGCGTAACACAAACAAAAAAATAAACCGAATTCGACGTGCCTATACGTGACACGAATTGTATATATTCTTCGTTTTGTTTTCTTTTTTGTCTGCTTTCTGCGTCGCACTCGCGTATGCAACTCTAATCTACACACACACACACTTTTGCACAGCTGCACTTTTTTCCCGTTGTCTCGTGGTTGTTTGGATATTGTTATTCCGACACTAAAACTGAGTTCTCGATATATACAAATATCTGTATCACACTTCTGAAGCTGTCAGGACAGCTGAAAAATAAATTCCGCCGGAATAAAAAAAAATCTGTTTTAGGGTAGTTTGGTGAATTTTTATTATTATAAATAGATACATAGGTATAGAGGGGAATGAAAAATATTAAGGTCTGCTCACGACGACGGTTGGCACAGAACTGCTGAACAAACAGAAAACAACAGGCGAGGCAAACCCATGGACTCATTTCATGACAGATTTATTTCATGACACTTGCATTTTTATTCTGAATTCATTGCATCAGTTGTCTACATTTTGACGTTTAAAAGAACAGGCGGCAGACAAGTGTGTGTGAATCAAATATGTATGCACCTGTTTGGGCAGTGGTGAGTAATTTATCTGTCAAAATCCTGGAAAACTCTAATATTAGCTTGTAGGCAAAACGTATAGTCCTGGAAAGTTTCCTATCTCTTCCTTACTTCATCACTGATGGATACACCGATAGGGATTTGAAGTATGTGACTACGTTAAAACGAAACTTAAGAAATTGGTCGATGAAGGAGAAGACGTACGAAAGTTACCTATCTCTTCCTTACTTGATCTCTGATGCTTTGCTGATTTGTTATTGTTTGATTGTCCATGTCCTTGGTTCTGGAGTGCTGGGATGAATTTGATGGAGCTGGGACTGATGAAAACACATCTTAAGAATCGAGATGGGCTGGTTGGAGTAGTTCAACATTTACATTACTTCTCTGCCGTTTACGTCGATGGCGAAAACTCTGTCATTTATTCCTTTCAGAATTTTGTGTGATCCCAAATATAGCTGCTGGAGAGTGCGTTTTGTCATATGCTGCCGAAGGAATACGTGCGTGCATGAATACAAATCCTTGAAGCTACATGTTTTCTGCCGACATTTATGAGCTATTGGAATTGGCTTCGCGTTCCACATAATCATGAGAAAGCCTTCGAGTAAGTAGTGTGGATCTTCCGTCTTCGTGAATGAAAAGTTCGCCAGCTATTCTTAATGTTGTTCCATACAGATATTATGCTGGTGTACCGTTGGCAGTATTTGCGTCCAAAGCGGATTCTGATGACACATAATTGCCGTTTTCGACGTCCGATGCCACCTCTCCACCATACCGTTTTCCTGGGAATGATATGCATTTGCCACAAACCAGTCGATAGAGTGATGTAAATAAAGCACTTTCAAATTGAGTACCTTGATCTGTAGTTATTATTTTGGAACTTCCGAAACGTGCAATCCAATTTGTGAAAAAGGTGGTGGCTACGGTATCTACTGTTGTGCCCTTTATAGGTATTGCTTCTAGCCACCTTGTGAAACAATCGACCATCGTCATAAAATACTTAAATCCATGGAACTCTGACATGGGGCCCACTAGAATCTTTGGTCAGGGTCGGTGAATGTGGCTGGACGATTGTGAACATGACGTCCTACCTTTGATCGTTGGAATGGTATGCAGTCGTGAGCCCATTGTGTTGTTTTTGTTCATTGATGGCCAGATGTAACGTTGCGAAATGATTTTGTTGGTCGCTCGTCTACTTGGATGTGCCATGTTATGAAAACTTTTATAAAACTTGCGACTCAAAATTTGCGGCACAAAACCTCTTACGTCATTGGTGGAGAAATAACAGTAAATAGCCTGTTGATCTGGTCCGTCGGTAATCTTTTGAAGCTTAAGTGAGGTGTTATTGTGGTTCAGGATATGTAATTCGTTGTCGGTTTGTTTCATTATTGATAGTTCCAAAAAATCTATTGTTGATGGTGGGTTGATGGCATCAAGGCGAGACAATGCATCTGCTAAATTGTTTTCTATACCGGTTTATGGTAAACTGACTAATGAAACTTAGTTTTCTGACTTGACGAGGTGAAGATTTGTCTGCACGCTGTTGAGAAGCAAATGTAAGTGGATTCGATCCAGTGATGGATGTATTTGATGACTTCGTACACGACTATTAGTTCTCTATCATACGTGCTGTAGTTTTTCTGTGCAGGTGAAAGTTTTTTCATCAGTCATCAATTTAAGCATAGACGAAGTCGAGCCCCCTGAACACTTCATTTATGAAACGCTGGAACGATTGGGCAACATTTCGTAGCCTGAACCGCATGCTGACGAATTCAAAGAGTCCGAACGGTGTTATGATGGAGGTCTTTTAGATATCTTCCTCGGCGACTGGAATATGGTGAAATGTTCTTCGGAGGTCTATAGTTGAAAATATTGATTTACCGGCGGCAACTGTAACATGATCCTGCAGTAGGGATATTGGAGCGCATCCGGGTAAGGTCTGAACGTTCAGTCTGCGGTAGTCACCACAAGATCGCCAGTCACCATTTTTCTTCTTTGTCATGTAAAGAAGAATAGCCCAAGGACTTTTGGATGGTCTGATGTGTCCTAGCTCCATCGTAAAACTGAATTAAGCCCTGGCTACTTTAAGTCGTTCCGGACACAGCTGTCTGACAGCGATGCAGAATATCCAGCGGTTTCCAGTTGATGATGGGAGGAACAACTGAAATATCCGCGCCGGTGTCGACGGGGGCATATGACACCATCAGTATCCGCAGAGTGCACTGGTGGTAATTGATGTTTCCATGTTTTTGCGTCCATGAGCATGGCGTAGTACACTTCTTGGCATTTTCGAAGCATCGGCGATGGTATTAGCAGATTGAGGAGGTTGGAGATTTGCTCTCATTCACCTTGGAACTGTTGCAACGTACTGAAGTAATACTGCGAGAACGGTTGTCTCTGATACTTGCCATGAACCGGTCCTTCTGCGATAGATTTTCGACTTGCCTGGAGAGCTCCTGAAACTGTTCGTCCATGTCTTGTCGTTCAGATGATCGGGAAGTAGGCATGAGTTGTCCTATATTTTGGTAATGTTGAATGTCTACGGTACTATCAGCTATTGTTTTCGAGGCCGTCAGCCGTGGCAAGACCAAATTGAACGTGTGGTGGTAAGCAGTCGAGCCAGAGGGTTCTGGTAAAAGTGGTGTCTAACAAGTTGCCACCTAGTCGATGCATCACCATAAACAGATCTGTTTTACGTCTGCTACCCACTTCTAAACCAGACACAAGAGTTTTGAACTGCCGTTCCAGATAAATTGAAAAACGGTTCAGAAGTTCCTCTTTGATAGTTTTATACTTATCTTGAGCAGGTGGTTTGATGATGATGTGCTAAATTACATATAATGTATCCTGAACGAGGCGGGCGATAACAGCGTGGTACTTCGTCGTGTCTGCAGTTATTCTTCGGCTATGGAATTGAGATTCGATAGACGCGAACCATAGTTGCACTTTGGTGTTCTAGAACGGTGGTAGTTCGACACGCTCGATTCAGTCTACTTGTGTGTGTGCTTGCTCTGCGGTGTTTACCGAAGAACTTTCTTGATGCTGATCTGCGTTGAAGAGACTTATCGGTGCAAATCATCCTTGTTCCTTTTTGGTGAGTGCACGATTTTGTTTTTGTGACCTATTCATTTTGTTAAAAAAAATATTTTTTCACGTCGGGGCTTACAATTGTGATGGTTTCTGCCTTCAAAAAATCTTTAACTATTCTTTACACAAACAACTTTATTTTTAATTATATATATATATATATATACAAAACAATGAAATTATAAAAACCGAAAATAGCGTGCTTCCGTTGTAGCGAACGAAATATAAATGAATCATGTCGATTCATGTTTCGGTACCAGATACTAAATAACTGCAAATTTGAATTATTTAAAAAGATTGGTAGCATTCCATTTCAGTGATGAGATTGTAGTACTGTAGATGCGCCTTTCCTCAATAGACGGCCAGTGTGTCCCCACAATAGTAAGGACCTATTTTACATCTCGGGCAATCTGACAGTATAGATTGACCTCGATCAATAATATAAATGGAACAATAGATATACATAAATTACATAAATAAGCTTAATGAAATAATACAAAAAAACCTGCCCCTCTAATCGTAACTTGCATTAGTATGTGGAATGGTATACATAGAGATGAAGTGACAACCACCGAGTCAGTCTATATTGTATCCTGAACGTGATTTGAATAGTGTTGACTGAGTTAATTACCTAAGTGAATTTTTTAAAGTGATAATAGTTGGTATTTGATCTCAAATAATTGTGATTGAATTGTAAAACGAGAATAAAGTCATAACCCTTTTGTTAATAATAAGATTCTAGAAATACGAATGTGCTTAAATAAATTATTGTTTAAAATAATACAGTTAAGTATTTCATCATTCGAAGCCCGGCTTCATTCTACAATGTGTATATTTTGAAAGAATTATTTATAAAAGCATTTCAGAGATTGCTTAAGTTTAATATACATCTGAGTATCACTTAAGTGCAAAATCATTATCTATAGTAGATTTTTTTAATTAAAGGAAACTTGCTTAGAATTCGCTTAAATTTAAAAAAAGGCCTTGCTTGAAGTTATAAAAGATTAAAATGACTTATACCTGAGACCTCCTTAGAGCTAAAAAAAAACACAATGTGATTCTTTTAACATCTAAAAAAAAACGTTTTTGAGTATAGTCACTTATTTCGGACTAACCTCTCTGCACTTATTAACATTAGGTTTTTCTTATTAACAAAAATTGAAATTACAATTATTTAATTTTATAGTTTAATAAACACCGTTCAGTATTGATTAATCAATTAAATCATATTCAAAATATTACAAAATCAAAATATATTTATTTAATTTTTGTGTTATGGTTAAAAAAATATTCGTACCAAAAAAACCTACTGAGAACAATGAAATAGAATTCTTATTTTTCCTGTGCATTGAAATCATTAATACTTCCATTAGTTTTGTGTTTGTATTGTTAATGCATATGTAACTAAGTCCATATGTTTGCGATAAATCGTTCCAATTTTCCTATTTATTTGTCTAACTCACTCTGTGATATTTTGATATATTATCTATGAAAAAACGGAAAAGGCTTTTATTACATTTACCTACATGCAATTAAAACAATGTGTGGAAAAAGGATATGAGTTTTATTACGTATATCCGGCTGTAGCATAATCATAAAAACGAAAGATGTTCTTAATTAGGAAACTTTTTGTTGTTTTTTTTTCTTTTCATATTAATTTTCTTTTCATATGTATATATTGACATAAGTTCGAATCGATAACATCGTAAATGGAGGAATAAATATTGAAGTGCGATGAGAAGTTTAGCCAATTGATTTATATTGCGGGTTTATGCCATACTAAAACACAATTTTCACTTCTATTCAAACATAAATCTTACTACGAAAATAACTGGCACTAGGATATTTTACTAGATATACATGCTTTGCTTAGTTATGCCAAAAAATAACAGGAATATAGACTGTGACACAACTGTTGCAGCCGTATTAATAAAAAAATTACTATTTATTATCTAGTCTTTTGATTAAAAGCTAATTCATGAATTAAGAATTTGTTTAATAAAAATAAATGCCCATCTAATAGCTAATTGACGTTAAGTGACAAATCTCTTACTAAGTATATATATTAAAACCAGTCCATATTCCGCTCTTATCCTTTGTTGCTTATGTTATTTTTATTCTATATATGCAATATAGTTTTCAATTTCGTGTGCAGAAGAAGTCACAAATCAATCACAAAAAGTAAATCATTCAGATTATCAGATAAAAACCAAAGAGCATGTATTTTATATCAGAAAATGTAATAAAATTGGATATTTAAAAAAAAATGGGTCTTAATATGTTATGATTACATTTGCTTCTGTTGAAAATAAGAACAAAATGTAATTTATATTGCAAAGTAGCATGTAAAGAAAGGAGTTTTGTTCCACTTCTTTTGAGAAAATATTAAAAATAGTATTTAAATAAAATCCCATTTAATCCAATTGACACAGAAAAAAGCCAATTCTTTTCCCCCTGCAGAAATGCAAAAAATTAAATAGTGGATCAAATTTAACCCACATATTAACGCAATTGACAGATGGACTAAGAAGATTTCTCATTAAATCCATTAATAATATAACTTATAATAAGTCTGAGCTGGAAATATACTTTCTTCAGAATCTTGCTTATCAAATTACGCAACACCCCATCATTCCGAAGTAGGAATCGACTGCGAAAACTCGTAGGGGATTATTAAATTAATACATACTCTCGAAAATCATCTTGTTTAAAAATTAATTATTACAATTAAATAGTTTGTTTCTGTACTTTAGGAGGAGTTGAATACATTCAATTCATATAATTTCCAAAAAAAAATATTTACTTCACTGAATACATTCAAAAACATATGTTTATATTCACCAAAACATAAAATTCTGAGCTGTCATTTAATTATTTGGTTTGTTTACATTTTTTAACTGTTCTCGTTTGTTTGTGTAAAATTGAAACAAAAAACATAATTAGCATTACACAAAGACATAGTTTTAAAGCAGATAAAATTTAAATAAAAAATATGAGCTTTAGTGAAAAAATTAAAGTGTCTGAATGTGTCTTTGGGTGTGCTTGTTATACACATTTACATCGCCCTAAGAAGGAGTCCAAAGATTATATATCAGCTAGGTTCCAGAAATCGAGTGAAATGAAAGTGAAATTACTTTTGTAAATCGAGTGAATTCGTTTTCGGTGTTCCACATTCCGACCGATTTCATAACTTCGAAAAGTTTTCGAAATCACTCGGTAAAATTAAAGACAGCTGATACCATCTGTCATATGGGACATTGCAAAATTATTTTTATTTTGATAAATTGTTTTGTTTACAAATTCTGTTCATTTTTAAGATTTATAATGAGTGCTATTTTTATTACTGTGTTGCGAATGGAAAAACAAAAGTATGCAGAGGAAAAAATAAAAAGGCGTACGCTTAGAGACCTTTCTAATCCTTTAGAAATTGCAGATGCTGCGTGCCTCAACTTTTCCACATTTTTTTCTACCAATATATTTGAAAGATTGTACACAGATTTTTGAAGTTTCCTAATGGTGTGTTCGATGTTTCTTGCTACACGGATACTTTTAATTGAAGCCTCCACACCATTCTCAATTTTGTCTCCAATCTTAGAAATGGCTTCATTTTGTTGATTTATGAGCTGATGCAGACTGTCGTTCGCTGAGGCCGCACTTCTTCTTTTTCTGCATGGTGTAACTTCGAAAAATGTGAAATTGAAATCGGTAAAAGTGAAATGTGGAACCCGAAATTTCACTTTAGACCGATTTCAATTTCATTTCGAGTGAAAGTGAAACGTAGAACCTTGATGTATAAAGCCACACAGATGAAGCATTGAGAACAAAAACAGAAACTTTTGCTCAACAGCCTCTTGGTACGGGCGGGCGGTGTACACATATGAGAATCGAGATAAAAATATATGGCGGGCTCTGCCAGTACGACCCGCCATAGAACTATTTTTCTTGTATAGATAACTTCATCTGCATAGCTTTATAATCTTTGATTAAAACATTCTAGTAACAAAAACTATTCACCGCTATCCATTTTTTTGTTGATTGTTCCCTTTACCAGATTTTGAAAGAGGGGTTATTGTTTTTCGTTTGGTTCACTATCATTGTCTTAGCAGTAGCTCAATATCCCGGCACTAGGTCGGTTTGTTAAATGTGTTTATTGACACGACTTAGTAGGACACAGGTCAATTTACACAGGTAACCTAATGTTGATTTCAGTTAAGAATATATGCGTTTCATGACATTTTATACAAGTAGAATGAAAACAGTATTAGTGTTGCTAAGGGGAATACTCACACCTAGCTCACACTATTTAACTCCACACAGACCCACACATGAACACTGATTATTTTTTAAGTTAACATACGACTTTCGTGCCAATTTATAT
The DNA here is from genome assembly GCA_949824845.1 of Rhingia rostrata. Lineage (NCBI taxonomy): Eukaryota > Metazoa > Arthropoda > Insecta > Diptera > Syrphidae > Rhingia > Rhingia rostrata. Next base: position 41,055,407 of record OX463759.1, read on the forward strand.
TATCTATTGATCCTATATCAATAAATCAATTTACTTATTAACTTACTTAAGTGGTGCTGCAGTCCGGAATGAACCTGGGCCTCAACCAACATGCCTCTCCAGTTAGCCCAGGCCTTAGCTTACTGTCTCCAGTTGCGAACTCCAAGTTGGTTGAGATCGATTTTTACTTGTGCGCGCCATTTAAGGCGATGTCATCCTCTACTGCGTTCGAGGTATGTCTAGGAGATCAATTTGGCAGAGAAAATTTATAGTAGGCGTGTTACGTTAGTCCGCATTGCTGCAATTGTGTTCTTTGGTTATCGCGAAGTAAGTTATGTAATTCAGGGACCCAGATGTCGTCGAAAGTCTCCATATAAAGCTGTACATTCACTGTACTTTAGACCAGCGCTGGCTTTACGCCTAGGGCGGCATGATTTTAGGGGCGGCAAAATTTTGATAACCCTGAATACAGTCAAAATTCGATAACTCAAACTACTATTATCCACAATAAAAGCTCGACTTATCAAGACTTCGATTTATCCAAATTGTTCCTCAAAATTAAAATAATCAAACAATTCAATATGTATCTGAAATACATATGCAAACACATTTTGTGCTTTTATTAAGTCTAACACATTTTACATTAATGTAGTACATTAGTAATTACACCATACATAAAATTATTGCCTGTATGTACATATATGTATGTACTTACAACTTCCAACCAGCAACGAAACATGTCGGTAATAAAAAAGTCAAATTTCTTAAACCTACATCATTATTTTTTTGTGTATGTAGGTAAGTATCTCATTTTCTTTTCAAATGAAAATTCGCTTCAAAAATTCGAATTTAAAATGCATACGTGATGTTGTTATTTCTTCTCACTAAATGGGAATTCCCCTAAAAAAGTTCGACTTGCTTGATGCATATGCGATTTTTTTGTTCGAGTTACCAGGGAAAAAAAATGTATGGGATTTGAACTCTAAAGCTTGTTGCCACATAATTTTGTTCGAGTTATAAAAAAATAAGGTTGTCCAAGTTTGACTGTAATTTGAAATTGATAATTTTTATGGATTAATTTACCTTTATATCTATGAAAAATTTTGAATATAGGTAATTCCGACTTTACCCTTTAATTTGCCGGTGCAATACAAATTTTTTTAGATCAACATTATTGGCCGTTGAAAATAATACACTAAAAAATCGGCAGTGAATTTCTCAGTTTTTTTCAGTGAAGTGATTGCGGAATGCAAAATTTTTGTTCATCAGTTTAAAACAAATTCAAATTTACAAGTAAAATTGTCGCAATTCTGATATAAATTTATAATCAAATATGAGTGCATATCGAAATAAACTCAGTGGTGCTGAATATCGTAAAAGAAAGGCAGAAGAATCTACGAAAAAATGTAATTTACTAAAGAAAATCCCAAAAATATCTAATTTTTTAACAAGTTCGTCAAAAACTTCTAATAATGATCAACAGCCATTATGTTCATCTACTGTTAGTATTTTACTATAATTATCAACATTTTTTTTAAATTGAACGTAACGTTGTTCTTAATCTAAGGGCGGAATCACATTTTTAACGTGTGGTTTGTTGCTATCACTCCAATGAATTTCATATGCGTAGAAACATGTTTTTGTCGTGTGGTGCAGTGTGGCGCGTTGAGTCGATATCGCTCCTAGTACGACTGCGCCACACCACAACGATCTATGGAGCAATAAAACGAGACAAATATACTATCTGAAATTGGGTATGTGAAAGATCTAGAAATCAGAATTCATTTAAATAAAAACCACAGCACACAATCCAAGTGTGCACAGAACGCGACAGGATACACCACACGTTACCTTTCAAGCGTGGTTCCGGCTTAAGAAAATAAGAGAATAAGAAAAAGAGTTATCAGTTGTTTAAAAATAATGTATTTTTCTTCAGCAGAAAATAGACGAGATTTCAACACCAAATATCGAAGAAAGACAGTTAAGCCCTCCTTCACCAAAAGATACTGAAGAAATACAGTCAAGTTCTCCTTTAACTAATTTATTAGGTGACAGTTCAATTGCAGGTAATGTTTTAGGAATCAGTAGTGATCCCTTCTTATGGAATTTAAAAGAAGAAAATCAAGAAAATATCATTTTAAACGGTGCACCACAAAATAATATTCATATTATTGATTTTAAAAATTCTAAAAATGTTTATAATGATAAAACAAGATATTGCTCCAAAAATTTATTTCAACTAACTTTGAAGAATGGAGAGATTCAACGCCGTGACTGGTTGATGTATTCAGAAACTAAAGGATCGGTATTTTGTATTCCATGCTTACTATTTAGTAGATGTGGTGAAACAAATGCTTTCACCTGCGAAGGGTTCCGAGACTGGAAAAACTCAAAAGCACGCGGTGAAGGTCACGAAAACTCTGACGTTCATAAAACTAATGTTAGTAACTTAAAAGCTCGAGCGGTAGCCCAAGGACGTGTTGATCAACATTTATTAAAACAGCTCGACGAAGAAATTTCGTACTGGAAAAAAATATTGTATCGGATAATTGCAATCGTTTAATTACTTGCAATAAGAGGACTGCCGTTTCGAGGGCATTTAGAGAGAATTGGAGATCCCCGTAATGGAAACTTCTAAGCATCAGTAGAACTTGTTGCTGAATTCGATCCATTTCTATCTCAAGATTTAAAGTCGTGTGCGCATCCTGGTCGTGGCAACATATCGTACTTATCAAAAACAATCTACGAAGAAATTATATTACTGATTCAAAGTCAAGTATTAAACCACATTTCTACTGAAGTGCAATCCGCTAAGTACTTTGGTATTATTGTAGATTCTACGCCTGATATTGCTCATGTCGACCAGTTAACTATAATTATTAGATATGTACGTGCAAATGGTGAACCCGTTGAAAGATTTTTAGAATTTATACCTAGTACTGGTCATAAAGTAAAGGATATTGAAGACGCTGTATTAAACTCATTAAAAAAAATTGTTTGGACATTATGAACTGTCGTGGTCAATCGTACGACAATGCAAGTAATATGTCAGGGCTATATTCAGGAGTTCAAGCACGAATGAAAACAATCAATCCATTAGCAGATTACGTTCCTTGCGCCGCCCATTCGCCAAATTTCGTCGGCATTTGTGCAGCTGAATCTGTACCTGAAGCAGTTGTTTTTTTTCTACTTTGCAAGAACTGTATAATTTTTTTACGATATCTACACATCGTTGGGAGGTCCTGGCGCAACAGACAAATTTAAGACTCAAAAGCCTTTCTCAAACTCGATGGTCTGCTCGACATGATGCATGCTATGCTTTAGAAAAAGAGTGGTGTGCAATAATTGAAGCATTGGACTTTATTGGAGAAAGCAATGACGAGAAACCGAGTACACGATCTGAAGCTATTGGATTAAAACAGAAATCACAGCATTTTGAAACAGCAATACTAGTCATAGTTTGGAATGTAATTTTAGATCGTTTTAATGCTGTTAGTAAGAAACTTCAGGATTCCCAAATTGATTTATCATCCGTAGTCCGACTCTACGGTTCGTTGGCCTCTTTTCTTCAGGATATGAGACATAAACAATTTTTAGAATATGAAGAAAAAGCTAAAGCGCTGTCTGGAGTTCAAGATTATTATCGCTCAGGTACTCGCCGCAGAAAAATCAGAAAACTTCAGCCAGACGAGTCACGGGTAAATGAAAGAGCACCTATTTCTGGCGAAGAAAATTTTCGTACAAATATTTACTACCCTATTTTGGATACTTTAAGTACACAATTAGCTGAACGTAAAAATGTATATGATAAGCTTTATGCACAGTTCAATTTATTTGATAATCTATCTGAAATTGATACGAATGAGTTGAAAAATGAATCAAATAAACTAGTCAATAAGTATCCTGACGATTTAGAAGAAACATTAGGAAATGAATGTATTCACTTTCATTATTAACTTAAAGATTCATTGGCAAATTCTGAAAATGTAAGTTCTGCGAAAAATATATGCAATATATTGCATTCACAAAATCTTTGTGATGTTTACCCTACTTTAGATATTGCTCTACGATTTTTTTTGAGCATCCCAGCAACAAATTGTTCTGGAGAAAGATCTTTTTCAACTCTGAAAAGGGTAAAAAATTATTTACGTGCAAGTACAGGCCAAGACCGACTTAATGCCCTTGCATTATTATCTATTGGAGCTCAGTTGGTACAAGAACTGGATTACGATGATATAATTGACGTTTTCGCACGAACTAAAGCCAGAAAGAAGAACATGTGAACTCAAAAAAGCTATATTAAAATTAATAATTTATATTTAAGACTTTATACGAAAAGTTGTACATATGTTAACTAATTAAATGTTATATTGAAGTTAATAAATTTGAATTCATAATAATTTAAATATTTACGAATTTTATATTTATTGTTAATAATTTTTTCTCCATACAGCAAAAAGGACGGCATATCTCACGGGGCCTTGGGCGACATCGAACATAAATCCGCCACTGCTTTAGACGAATGAATATTCTAAACGCTGCAGTAGCCGTATAGCCGTTTTTGGTAAACTATTAAATGAAATCCTTAAAGTACTAATTAATATAAACTTTCAATTAACAAACCTATCGGATTTGCTCGATTTATGTTTTTTTTATTCGTTTTTTTTCAGCCATTTGTTTTTCAGTTTGGGAGTTAATTGGTGGCCTGTTGGACATCGATAGGTTTCAGTTTCAGTTAGGCTAAGTTCAATGTAAATACTTTTAACTGATGTAGAAATAAGCCAAATAAAGACAATATTAATTAAGTTAAGATATCCTCATAGTTAACTTTAGTTTCATTAGATTAGTTAAGTAAAGTTATCCTTTATAGTCACACAACTAATCAAAAAAATAAAAATACATTTATGGCGCAACAGGCTCGTTGGTACCCAGCGTCTAGAGTTTTTCTCACAACCATTCATGTGTGCGTGTGTACTTCTTAGCACGATGGCGGGACCTCATGTTTTATGCCGAATCCGTACGGCTAAGATGCGATTTAGATCTACGGCTGGGTATCGAACCCAGACCTTCTGCGCGGCAGTTCATCGCACTAACCATAGCGCCACTGAGCCCGTCACAACTTAACACAAATGTATAAATACGCAATAGATGCAAATATCTTAATATTAATTTAGAACTTGTTTATATAAGGGAGAAATGGAGGAACATATTGGGTCCTGCAGAATTTAAAAAATCAGGTGGATTGTGCGACAATCATTTTTGCTATAGCATGTTTGTGTCACATAAGCGATGTCGTTTGATTCCAAATGCCATGCCCCGGACACTCACATATAATGACAGCACGTTTGCACCTCCCAAGCGACCTCGTTTGATCGAAAACGACTCGCGCAGAGTTTTATTTGACAATTATGTACAGGTAGAGCAAGAAGCGTCAGCAAGTGCTACTACAGATGTAGCATTATTGGAGGATATCGATGATTTGCAAGACAATGTTTGCGTGGTCAGCGATTGTAGCACACAGACGTGTAAGTTTCTTTCGTCTGCGATCAGGGATCAAACTTTCGTGGCTTAACACTATTCTTAGAAATAAGCGATGTTTTTCTTTTTTGATTCTCCCCATTTAATTAAGAGTAGTGCCTGATTCAAAATGACGTAACTTTTATCTTTTTCAATTCGTCATCGACAAGAAATCTAAACAAATTTAAAAAAGCATTCGTTCAGAACGAGGAACAATCGGAGTTCTAACGGCAAGCAACCAGGACTTTAAGGTCGATTAGAGTGCTCGATCATAGAGGCAATGGCATTACAAATCAGTTTAGCTTTATTTAGGCCTGGCTCCCTAATATATCAGCCCTGAAGTCTTTGTGGCCATACCTACAGTCATGCCACTTTCAATTTCTTCTGACTAGGTACCCTAATCAGGACTGTTTGGAGCAATTTTTTGGAGAAGTCCGATGTTCTTTTGGCAATAACAGATGTGTCACTGCTTCCAATTTTACTAGTTATTTTCAAAAGCGTTGGAGTCTACAATATTTTAAAATAATTAAGACCGGCAATTGCGAACCCGTCCAAGCTGAACAGTTGAATGCTATACGCAATCAACAATTAATAAAATCAACTAGTTGGATTGCACCTAATGTTGCTGCAGGTTCTCATAACAAATTCCCTGTAAATCTGATTGATGATGCAAATGTCACCAATTTCATGAAAGAAAATAGTTTCATTTACGTTTGTGGTTGGCTTTTTCGAAGATGTTATGAGAGCCACACGTTCAATTTGCCTTTACCAACTCTTGATAATGCAGATTAATCTTTGGGCTTACTATTCACTTCTTTCAAGCAATTCCAAAACTGCAACTTACTTGCTCCACCTTCGCAATTTGTAGAATATATTCTTGAACTCCAAGACCAGTTTTGTGAATTGTTCTACTAATCTTGTCATTTAAAAGCCACATAAAGCCAAAGTGCAACTATACTTGCTGTGAGAATCTCCAACGTAATTTTATTTTAGAATATTTTATTAGAATTAGGGTTTTATTATGTATTTAAATTTTGGAATATGGATTTATCAAACCCTAATTTCAGCAACAAGACATTGTGGGTGGCCGCGGTGTAGTGGTAATGTGTTCGTCTATTGAGTGGAAGGTTGCGCGTTCAATCCCAACCAAAAATCCATTTCACTTTTATTTAAAAGAAATAAAAGGTCGGTGTTATACCTAAAGGTATGCACACCATCTTGAATTTCTTCAAATTTAACGAACACAAGAAAAAGTGACTCCCCGAAGCTAGTTCGGACACCACCCATGGAGTTTAAGTCTCCACTACATCCAAAATCTTTCCTATCCTCTCTTTCTTCCCCTTATCTAACGCTCGTACTATGGTAACATATAAAGGGTATTCATAACCCCTTGAGTACGTGTAAATTATAGAAAAATTGTTTCACACTTATAATTTTACATCTTTATTTCATTTTTATAAAAACTTATTGGGAACGTACATATTAATATTTCTTTATTCCTAGATCGGGTGCAATATTCCTACTGCGGAAACCGAAACCACGAGGAAAAAATCGGTTAACGCACCTTAAGGCATACCGCACGGATGGTGTGGAAATACTTTCATAAAGAATATAAATATAAAAAAACACTCTTCATGCTCAAGATATACGGATACTCCGTATTGTCCTTTCACCATATAGTTATACAAATACAAAAAAAAAATTTGAACATTTTACAGGTCGCTTCTATTGTACCATAATAGGTCACCACAGTCTCTAGGTCAGAGATCATCACGATTATCACAAGAAGCGAAGCAGGGTTTACAAGGATGCAAGGGATGAATATCCAAGGTCACTGTCATAAAGTGCAATTCGTTTGACGGATAAGCAGTAAATACAAATGTATTTGTATTTGATAGGAAACAACTGTTTTCATTTTAATTGGTTTTAAATAAAAAAAAGATATGCTTTTTTATAGTGGTTTTAATAATCAATATTGTGGTCTTATCTCTTATCTCTTATCTGACAATGCTGCATTGCAATTGTTTTCTTCTTATTAATCACTCAGCTATGTGTGGACTGTCAAAAGTTGTTTGATTTCCATAGGGATTTTCGGAATTTTTATTGCTGCTACCACTGCTCTTTTCTTTGACTCCTCTTCTTCTTCTTCTTCGTGACTATTTCTACTGTTGTCACCGTCGTCGGCTCCTCCATTGTGACCAATATCTGATGTGTTTGCAACAATACTACCATTTGCATTGGCTTATGGAATAATGGGTAGGACCCTGGACTAAGACCCGAGCCTTTGTTATCATCTTCGTCGTCGATTCCGCCACCTGATCCTGAACCGCTGCCATAATAGGGTTCTTTTGTGAAACAAAAAACAAATGTTTTGGTACTGGTAATTCACACGCATGAAAGATATAAGAGTTGTATTGCAGTGTTAGATGCATTTTAGATGATCTATCAACATAAGTACACAGAATTATAAAAGAATATAAAGCCATTCAGATGACGCATTCAAAACAAAAATCAGTTTACCAGCTTCACTGTACGGGCGGGCGGCACACATGGAAAACGAGATCCAAATTATACGGGTGGCCATAGAACAATTTTTCTTGTTTGCAGTGCGTTATCTGTATGGCTTTATAATCTTTGGTATTATTCACCTTGAGCATTTCTCCACTGCCTAATGACAGTTGTTAAATGAAATAGCTGAGCAGCAACAGCACTCTGTCGTTTGGCCGATGTTGGATTAGAAGGAAATGCAGGATTTGACGATCCATGCTCTGATGTCACTGAATGCATATCTATAAGAAAAATGTTTAATGGTCAGGTGCAGATACAAACGTGGTTGCTTCGTAACAATGTTTTTTTTTAAATGGGTGGAAATTCTTAGACAACCTGTTGTCTGATTATGTCGAAGAAGCTTGTCTAGGTTCGCCTGGTACAGCAGGCCGGGTATTCGTTCCTTGCCATTCTGACCTGGCTGTTTATAGAGTTGCTGTTTTTCGTCGTGCTATCAACACTCGCGCTTATCGCTTAGCAAGTCAAATCCGGTTGGATGAGACCAGTACCCGATGGTTACCACTTGGAGGTAAAAATTAAGCACTTGATGTGTAGTTAGAGTTACAACCACTGGGCATTGCTTGTTGTTGCTCATCAGTGGAGGCGATTACTATGTCTTCGATGTAACATGTGCAGCAATCGAGGAATCTCAGTGCCATGTCCATATAACGCTGCATTGTCGGCGCTGGGTTGCAAATCCCGAATGTCATCACATTCAACTGGAATAGTCCAAAAGGAGTGATGACATCTGTTTAAGGTCGATCCTAGGGAGCGATTGGAATTTATTGGTACGCTCGTTTAAGGTCCAGGGTGGTGAAAAACTGCCAGTCTGCCAACCGATCGGGTACGTTTCCGGTACCGTAATGTTGTTGAGTCGGCGGTAATCGCCACAGGGACGCCAAGCTCCGTTATCCCTTTTGACCATCAACAAAGATGACGTTCACTCACTGTCGGATGGTTCGCAGATACCTTGTTGAATCATTACGATGAATTCCTCGCGGGCTACTTTTAGTTTGTCACAAGCTAGTCGTCGCGGACGTTCTGCGACAGGGTGACCTTAGGTGACAATGTGGTGGCTCACTGGGTGATCGATTTTGGAACGGTGTGATTCCCTTGCGACGACAGGGAACTCCCTTACGATGTCCGAGTAGTCACTGTTGCGATTCACTATGAAGACGGGGTGATGTGTTGAGCTGCCTGAGGTGAGCTTAGCACTGATGGGGGCTGAAGTGTCCTCAAGCCCTCGTTTGTGATGGCTAACCGAGAGTACATAGTGGCAGAGGAAGTCGGCTCCGAGTATGGCTTGTGTGACTTCAGGGATGAAAAAACCCATGGATAATTCCGGCGGACCTCAATGCCGAGCGTTAAAGGGAGAGTTCCGTATGTGTTAATAGCGACGCCGTTTGCAGCGGCCACTTAAAATCACTCCGGCACACTTAGTTTCCCGGCGTTTTATTTCAACTTCACGGCAATTGGCATTTGCGTGCCTCAGTGCTGAGCTTTTGGTGGTAGAAGCAAGCGTTGCTCTGCCCATTAGCGTTTGGCTGTTTTGAAGATGATCGCAGCTCGGAACACTTCTATGACGTTGGTGGTACCTCTCTGTGAATCAAGGAACGTGAAACTGCATTGATGTTCGAAGAAGAAACTTATGCTGGACTGCTGTTAGCAGCGATTGTTGGACGTTACGCATCAAAAATCGATCAGCCCGGTCCACCAGCTCAGAAAAGTCCTCAATATTAATAGCAGCGATAGAAGGACAGTTTCGTTGCAGTGTCCACCGGCGAGGTTTCGCAGTCGCTGAAGAAAAACTTTAGGTTTCTCATCGCCTTGATGCTGTTCTCGGAGCAACGTACGTAAGCGAGTTTCCTGGGAATCGGAGAGCGATTTAATTATTGTTTTTTTTAATGCGTCATACTTTCCTTGTGTTAAGGGGTTGTCGATAAAAACCCTAACCAAGTCCAGCGTGCCTGCATCGAGATGTGTTGCTTCGAGGCGATATTTAGATTCGTTAGATGATATGCGATGAAATTGTGAAATACCGCACCGGATTGTTTTTCCAAAAATGTGTTGGTAGTTTCATGGATGTAATAGCGCTGATTTTGTTTGTTGAGTGTGCAGCTGGTTGTTCAGCATTCCAATCGCCTGCGTTTGTTTGCGCAGCGTCTTCAGCAATTTTAACCTCTTGTGAGTCACCGTCTGCTCTCATGACGAAATTATTTTTTATATATTTCTTATAGTCTGGCGTCAAAAATTGTAGGGGTTGTTGTTGCGAGAAGGACGTCATTAAAAACCACACTACATTTCTATAACACGAAACTAATAACACTCCTTATTAAGGAAAAGGAACAATTACAAACGAAATTGTTTACACAAAAAAATTATATGACGTCTCTTCGATGCGAAGTCGGGTAGTCAGTAACAGAGAACCGCGAAAGAATCGTAGACCACCTGGGTGAAGAACGATAAACCAATCTCTTACTCTATTCTATTATGCCGCAGCACCAACTACCAGCGAAATTATAAAACACGAACTGAATGGTTATCGCATACTCGCCGCAGTTTTCACTTTTCACAAGGAACAATTTCTCGCCGCCCTTCACAAGCGACACGAACTTTGGAGCAGACGACTGTAAAAATGATATGAAATTAAAGATCAAAATTTGCTAATAATAATATAAAAGATATAATATAAATCGAAACCGACTGTGCGTTTCATTTATTAAAATTCCAACACCACAATCGTCAACAAAGGACAGCGGTTTATTTCACAATTTGGAAGTCCCAAGCCGTGGACTTAAATTGCGTTGGATTGCCGCCATTTTGAGACATCATTGTCGAGAAGGAAATTGCTATTTCGTGATTTTATCATCCCTTTGCCGTGGAATACAACATTGCTTCCTTGTAAAGAAGCAAGTAGAAGTTCCTTTCATTCCCCAGCCGTGGATTAAATTATTTTCTGAAGCACTGTAAGCCGAGAGATAAATCACACATTACCGCCATAAAAATGATTGCCATTGTGGTGTGTCAGCCGCAATACCTCCGATAGACAGTTTTTCTACAACAAGAGCAGAGTGTTCATCGATTGCTTCCATAGCCACAGCAGCGCGCCTTTGAGACTGATCTGAGGAATACGTAGATCAAATTCGGTAAACGTGATTTACAATGTCCGTCCTTGAAAGAGGCACTCCAGAACAGACCAGTGCAAACAGTTTCCTCCAAAGTTACACAGTGGACACCACAATAATCGGTATCCGGTATCATTAAGCAACCCGTTACTGCCATTATCCAATTCAATGTATTCACAGCCAAGTACAGCTTATCACCATGTGACATTTACCGATGTTCCAGCCAATTTCAAAATGCAATCACCCCCAGCTTCATGGTTTTCTCCACGACTTCTCACACCTCATGCTGCTCCGAATTTTACTGGAAGCCGCATCACAAAAACAGTTCGCTGTGCTTCGAAAACTTCATGATTTAACTGAATTCATTGGTTCCATAGAATACTGGCCAATGTTTTCAACAGCGTATGTGGAGTCTTACAACTTACAATTATAGTAATTTGGAGAACAGTATGCGCCTTCAAAAGTCGTTGAAAGGTGACGCACGAAATGTGGTAAGGTGCATGGTGATTCATGCTGACAACCTCTACCTGGTTATGGAGCAGCTTCGTATGAGTTTTGGTCGCCCTGAACAGTTGATCGACATTCAACTTCAACTAGTTCAGCACATAGCACCGATTGATGAATCATCTGTGGAAAAGTTGATCCCGTTTGCAGTGAAGGCAAAAAATCTTGCCGTATTCTTGTCGTCAATCAATGGCCAGAATCTACTGAAGGAGCTCATATCTAAGCTTCCCATGAGCCGAAGGATTGGGTGGGCTGGTGTACCGATGCAAAGCCTGAACGAGTGTGCCTTACGTGGAGATACTAGATATTTTATGTTACTGCCAGCTGTTCCATATACTGACTTCACACTTCAGATACTCATTGGCTTAGACAACTGCCCCCTGGGTCTTCCAAATGATACAATTCAGCTTCGAGAAGGAGGACCATATGCAGCCCAGACGGAGCTTTCATGGGTCGTGTTTGGCCCGACTAAAGGACACATGCCATCGAAGACGTCATGCCTTCTAGTCAATAAAATTGAAGACGACCTTCACGAAGTCGTAGCGTAATACTTCAACACAGTAAGGATTGGGGTGCGGTCAGCACAAGTTGTAAAAACCGACGCAGTGATACGTGCTCGTAGCATATTGCAGTCAATTACGGTCAGGATCACCGGAAGATTCCAAATTGGCATTCTCTGGAAGCGTGATGACATCGTGCTTCCTGACTCCTATGCTATGGCGAAGCAGGGACTCACCGGTATTGAGTGCAAGATGAGGAAGGATGATAAATTTTCTGCCGCCTATGATGAGATCGTCAACACATTACCAAGGGGTATGCCCGCAAGCTGCAGGCAGCAGGTGCCGCCATAACAGGCCCCAGGACGTGGTACCTTCCTCACTTTGCCGTGGTGAATCCCAACAAGCCGGGTAAGCTTCGCCTGGTAATTGATGCCGCCGCCACAGTTGATGGAAACCAAAGCCAGAGCTGTGACGTCAGTCCTGCAACACCTTGACATGGACGACTTTGTGGACAGCTTCGAGTCAAGAGATGAAGCAATTAGTGTCTCCAAGAAAGTTCGTGAGATACACAAAGGAGCCGGGTTTGCGTTACGGAGTTTTTGTTCAAATTCAGCAGATGTATTGCAAGCTTTGAAAGAAGAACCTGATTCCAAGATGGTTGCAGTTTCGAAAGTACCGATGGTTAAATGAAGCCTGGCTACTGAAAAGGTGCTTGGTATGTAGAAATATCTAGAAATTTCATTGAGTTGATCATTATGTCAGTGTTTGATCCACTGGGATTCCTGGCGAACTTCTTGATTTTTGAGGTAAGGAGGTGCGACATGCTTTGGGATGAGTTAATGCCTAGTTACATCAATTCAGTCTGGAACAAGTGGTGTAAGACGTTGGTCCAAGTGGTCGAATCAGATCCCACCTTACTACCTCGCTTTGCCAGAAAAGCTCCAGCTTCATATCTTCGTCGATGCAAGCTAGAAACCATTGGCGGCTATAGCGTATTGGAGATATGAAAATCTGGATAGAGAAGCAGCCGTCGCATTTGTTTGGGCCGATGACCATTCCACGCCTTGAGTTCCAAGCTGCCGTTCTTGGGACTCGCTTGATGCAGACGATCGTCCAAGAACACATCAACTTTAATATCAGCCGTTGTTTTCTTTGGACTGATTCCTAAACAGTCATCAAGTAGATTGTAGTCTAATTGGAGGTGGATATCTACTCAGGACAACGTCGCCGATGAAGCAACTCGATGGACTTTCGAGATAGAATTCAGCCCTTCATCGTGATGGTTGATTGGAACAATTTTGTTGAAACAAAATGACGTTGGCATAACCTGAAGGCCACAAGGTTATGCCAACGTCAGCCATAATGAAGACGAAGAACTTCGCTCAAAGTTCGCTTCACTTACCGTCAGTTACGACTTCATCAAATTTTCCAACTTTTCATATTGTTATAATTTCGGATTGTAGTGTACCCTGATGTGTGAAAATCGAAATGCTATCTAGTGTCGATAGGAATAAATTAATGCCTGGAGTAATGGTATCTGTCAAAGCCACTTCTCGAACCATCTAGTAACTCTGGGAACCTCCGATAATATGCCACCTGTATGTGGAATATTGTATAAATAGAGATGAAGCGACAACCAGAGGATTAGTTTTTATTATGACCTGAACGTGATTTGAATAGTGTTAACTGAGTGAATTACCTATAGTGAATTTTCAAAAGTAATAATAGTGCGTAATAATCGTTGGTAATGAATTTCAAATAAGTGAATTTAAGTGATTGAATTGTTAAACGAGAAACCGTTTTGTAAATAATATAATTCTAGAAATAAAAGTTTGTTTAAGTAAATTATTGTTAAACAGTAAAGAGAAAAGTTTTGTAAGTACAGGCGTCGACATGTCATCAATGATGATGTTTCTGGAGGCTAGGTTCGGAGAACAAAACAACGAATTCGAACAACTACGCGAGAAACAGCGCCAACAGCGAGGAACAGCGCCAACAGATGGCCAGAGCAAGCAGCTCAAAGAACAGCACCAGCAGCTCGAGAAACAATTCGAGGAACTGAGTAAGAAGTTTTGAAAAAGTCGAAAAGTGGAGAAAGTTGGGAAGGTAGAAAATTATGTAGCAACAATCGAACAGAAATTCGAAAAAGTAGAGGATATTTTCGAGACTATCGAAAAGAAAGTCTAGCTAAAGAGCTTAAAATTGTTAAGAAAACAAGTTTCGGGAAATTTCTGGAGATTGTCCACGAATGAAGGAAATAAAGCCCCAACTGTCGACGGTCAGACGCTATGGAAAATTTATAAGAAACAGTTCGAAGCTGCTGCCATGAACAACTGCTAGGAAGACGAGGAAAAAGCCATCGCACTTACACTGGCTTTGGGTGTTCCAGCTGCGTAGCTTTTGCAAACCTTCTCCTTTAACAATCAAGCCAACTGCAACGCTATCGTGAAAGCAATCGAGATGCGGTTTGGTGATGACCACATGTGAGAAGTATATCGAGTGCAGCTGTGTAGCAGAGCCCAGAAGAGAGGCGAAACTCTTCGAGAACAGCAAGCAGATATTGAACGCCTAGCACATTGTCATATCCTTATACTGGTGAAAAAATCATCAACTAGATGGCAAAGGAAGCTTTCGCTCGTGCTATAGCTGACTCAAAACTTCAACAAGCAGTAAGAATGGCTGTAAAACGTACACTTGCATAAGCCGCAGCTTATGCTCTGATATTAGCGGCAGCTGATCAAGCATCCCAAAGCGCTCATCGAGTCAGAGAATTGGCCACCATTGAATGCTCTTGTGAAAGAATGGAGGTTTCGCCGAATAACAATTCTTGAGTTCAAATCCGTTGCTGGATCTACAACAAAACTGGAAATCTATTGCGTAAGTGCGGGAACCAATCAAAGCGCAGCATTTGTCCACATTGCAACATTCGGGGACAGCAGAGGGAAGCATCCGGCAGTGATAAAAATAGGTTTGCAGTTATGAATTCCCAGTACCAGATGTCGGGGAAATGCTTAAGAACCGACGCCCCTAGGACCATAATCCAATTAAGGAGTCTGATAGTAGATGCAACCATCGGCGGGAAAGAACTTGCAGCTGCAATTGATACTGGAGATACTGCTTCCATTATCCGAAAAGACATCGTCCGTGAGTCTTGGCTGCATAACACCAGCAGCAATTGCCTGAGGACCGCAGCTGGGAGAAGAGCTCGAGCATCTGGGGAAGTACGGCTGACGATATACTTGGCGGTACTCGCTTTCTCCCATGCATTCCTGGTGGCTGATATTTGTGACGAATGCATTATTGGAGTAGAAGGCTCTTGGAAGGATTTTGGGTATTTGCATGCAGGTCTTGAGATATCAAAAATGTGGAGATCCCAATGGAATACGGTCTACCAAAATCAGTTATTCTGAGAACAGTCGTCGCGAAGGACCAAGTGTTACCAGACCACACGAGGTGAGAATCCAAATAGGAAAAGTGATTGGCAAATGTGTTCCGGTTAAAGCAATATGAAGCATAACCGAGGTGGAGACTGCTACGCCAGTGCTACCAACTAAAAGGACGGAAATAACGAGATAGATGCTGAACTCATGCAAGCTGAATCAGGAGCAGCGACTTTGTGCGGAAAACATAATTGAAGCATTTGCTGATGTATTTGCAGTAGGGGATGGTGCACACACTTGGTGCAACACCAAATCGACACTGGAGATACCAATTGCCCAGTCTTCAAGGCGGCTGCCATAAGCCAAGCAGGCTAAAGTTGCAGAAATGGTTGCGACGATGGAAATTGACGGATTGATAGAAAACTCCCATAGTCCGTGGGTATCACCAGTGGTACTGGTTAAGAATAAAGATGGCAGCACCCGGTTCTGCGTTGACTATTGGCGGCTCAACGATGTCACCAAGAAGGCCAGTTATCCTACCAAAATCAGTTATTCTGAGAACAGTCGTCGGGAAGGACCAAGTGTTACCAGACCACACTAGGTGAGAATCCAAAAAGGAAAAGTGATTGGCAAATGTGTTCCGGTTAAAGCAATATGAAGCATAACCGAGGTGGAGACTGCTACGCCAGTGCTACCAACTAAAAGGACGTACATAACGAGATAGATTCTGAACTCATGCAAGCTGAATCAGGAGCAGCGACTTTGTGCGGAAAACATAATTGTAGCATTTGCTGATGTATTTGCAGTAGAGGATGGTGCACACACTTGGTGCAACACCAAATCGACACTGGAGATACCAATTGGCCAGTCTGCAAGGCGACTGCTATTAGCCAAGCAGGCTAAAGTTGCAGAAATGGTTGCGACGACGGAAAGTGACGGATTGATAGAAAACTCCAATAGTCCGTGGGTATCACCAGTGGTACTGGTTAAGAATAAAGATGGCAGCACCCGGTTCTGCGTTGACTATCGGCGGCTCAACGATGTCACCAAGAAGGGCAGTTATCCTCTACCTAGGATTGATGACACACTCGATACTCTAAAGGCATCTGAATCTTTTTCCAAACTAGATCTGAAAAGCGGCTATTGGCAGGTTCACAATAAGGACAGGGAGAAGACGGCCTTCACTGTGGTGAAGGCCGTTGCCAAATGGCTTATGGCAATTTTTGAGCGCCTGATGGAATGCGTTTTGCGAGGATTAACTTGGAAAATCTGTTTGGTATACCTAGATGGTGAAATTGTCGTGGGAAAATCATTTGAAGAACACGTAAAGAACTTGCTGGAGGTGTTAATAAGATAATCAAAAGAAGTGTGCACTATTCAGATCCGAAGTTCGATTTTTGGGACACAACATCTCGACTAGTTAAGTGAGGACCTAGGGCTTGCGACTTACTACCGGCGGTTTGTAAGGGACTTTGCTGGCATTGTTAAGAGCTTACATCAACTCAGGAAGAAAGGAAAACAATTTAAATGGTCAAGTGAGTCTAATAATGCTTTTCAAATACTTAAACACCAGCTATCTTAAGCGCCGTTACGAGCACATCCCGACGGTGAAAAGGCCTTCATTGACGATGCCGACGCAAGCAATTTTGGAGTTGGAGCCGTTTTATCGCAAGTACACGAGGGACAGAAAAGATTGGTGGCCTACTTTCGCAAGGTTCTGTCTAGACCTGAAAGAAATTATTGTGTGACCAGGAGGGCGTTAATTCTGGCGACGAAGCATTTCAATAAATACCTCTATGGAAGGAAGTTCCCTTTTCATACAGACCATGCTGCTCTAAAGTGGTTGATTCAATTTAAAAATCCAGCGGGTCAAGTTGCTAGATGGATTGTGTGGCTGCAGAGCTACGATTTTGCTATTCAGCATCGTAAGGGCACCCTGCATTCTAACGTTGACGCAGTGTCTCATCGACCATGCGGTCGACGGCAAACACTGCACCCGCAAAGAAGAAAAGGAGCTCATCACCACCCAGCGAGTAAGAGCCGAGCCCAACAACGGTTGGACGACCGAAAATATCAGAGAAGCGCATATGGAAGACCCTGACATTAAACCGATTCTTACCTGGAAGGAACACATGGAGAAACCAGATTGGCAAAAAATTTCGGATTCTCCTCATGTCCAGGATGGTGTCTTGAGAAGAAAATTGGAGTCCTCCGACGGAAAGTCATTTGTATCACAGCTTGTCGTTCCATATGCCATGGTCAAAGATGTACTATGAGAGCTACATGGTGGAGTATCGGGAGGACATTTGGGAATCAGTAAGACTTTAGAGATATCCACGAATTAAGCAGAACAAAAATAAGACTGTCAAGCGATCGTATGAAAACCAGGTACGATATCAGAGCAACAGGAACTGTAATTCAGGAAGGAGTTATGGTGTTGCTGTATAATACCCAACGTAAACAAGGAATATCACCGAACCTACTGCCGAAACGGGAAGGCCCCTACAAATTTGTGAAGCGTATAAACAACGTTGTCTACCGAATACAGAAAGGACTTCGAGGAAATTTTAAGGTAGTGCATATGGATCGGTTACATAGTTATAAAGGTGAAACTGAGGATACACCTGTTCGGGAAGAAAAAGTTTAGGAGGAGGGCAATGTTATAATTTTTGATTGTAGTGTACCCAGATTTGTAAGAATCAAACAGAGCCATCTAGTGTCGATTGGAATAAATTAATGCCCACTGGAAGGAATGCCTGGAATAAGAGTATCTATCAAAACCACCTCCGAGAATATGCCATCTGTATGTGGAATTTGGTGTAAATACAGATTAAGCGACAACCAGAGGGTTAGTTTTTATAATGACCTGCACGTGATTTGAATAGTGTTAACTGTGTGAATTACCTATAGTGAATTTTGGAAATTGACATTAGTGCGCGAATTAAATCGTTGGTATTGAATTTAAAAGAAGTGAATTAAAGTGATTGAATTGTTAAACGAGAAACCGTTTTGTAAATAAAATAATTCTAGAAATAAGAGTGTGTTGAAATGAATAACTGTTAAACATAAAAGAGAATAGTGTTTTATCATTCGAAGCCCGGCTTCATTCTACAATATATCTTAAGGCTGGAAAGAACGATCGCATATGTCATACGATGCGTTCGCAGGCTATGCAAACAAGCTAGTCGTGCTATGCAGCTGCGCACAAGCTGAAGTGTATGCAGCCGAAATCAGCCAAATCAAAGATGGTCAACGACTGGCTAAAGAAGTTCTTTTCCAACCTATTGTCGTACGTCGCGTCAATGAGGAAGGTGTCTTACGTGTTAGTGGTCGGATCGATGCAGCCAGCTGGCTTCCGCTTGATACTAGACGACCGATTATATTGCCGCCTAATCATGTATTCATTGAACTAACAACCCATACGAAGGAGGCGTCTTCGAAGGCATGGTGCAGTGCGTGAAGAAGGTACTTGTCCACACCAAGTCTGTAGTGTTATGCCGTCCAGTTTCTAAATTGACCGTTCTTAACGTGAATAATCAATCGGACTGATTCACGGGGTGAGGATGTTGAAGAACGACCTAAAAGCAATAGCAAATAATTAACAGAAACATAACTGTGGCGCTGCTTACCAGTAAATGCGCACTCTGGTTGTAGAATCGAATAAAGGGATTTCTGTCATCGTTCTTTAGCCAGGTGGTCGACGATACTCTTGCTGAATTTTGTGGGATCTTTCACTACCGACTTCGCATCGACGAGACGCACATCTTATTTTTGTCTCTAATTTTTAATAATTGTTTTCGTGTAATAAATATTGTTTATGTTTTGTGTGAATTAAATGTAGTTTTGTTTATTACTACTCTCGTGATAAAAGCAACCCCCTACAATTGGTGACCCACGACTATAAAAAAAATTAAAATTTTTGTCATGAAATCAGACAGTGACTCGCAAGAGGGTAAAATGGCTGCAGACGCTACGCACACAAACGCAGGCAATGGAAATGCTGAACAGCCAGCTGCACAATCACACACAAACGAAGTAAACTCAATTACATCCATGAAACTACCAACACCTTTTTGAAGAAACAATCCGGTGCGGTATTTCACAATGGCTGAAATGCGCTTCGACCTTCGTCGCATATCAGCGGACGAAACAAAATATCGCCTCGTAGCAACACATCTCGATACAGACACGCTGGACTTGGTCGGGGATTTGATCGACAATCCCCCAACACAAGGAAAGTATAACTCATTAAAAAAGAGAATCATTAACTCGCTCTCCGATTCTCAAGAGACTCGCTTAGGTAGGTTGCTCCGAGGACAGCATCAAGGCGATGAAAAACCTACAGTTTTCCTACAGCGACTGCGAAACCTCGCCGGTGGACACTGCAACGAAACTGTACTTCGATCGCTTTTCTTGGAGCAACTTCCTGAAAATGTTCGAGGTATCCTTGCTGGTAGTAACATTGAGGACTTGACAGGCTGACCGCATTTTTGATGCGTTACGTCCAACTATCGCTGCTATCAGCAGCCCAGCACATGTATCTTCTTCGCACGTCAATGCAGTTTTTCGCTCTACTGATATAGAGAGAGACACCGCCAACGTCGTAGAAGAGATCCGAGCAGTGATCGAAAAGCTTTCGTCCAAAGTTGAAAGATTGTCTCGAGACCGTGATAGAAGCAGGAATCGAGTTCCAAGATCATCTTCAAAACAGCCAAACGCTAATGGGCAGACCAACGCTTGCTTCTACCACCAAAAGTTCGGCACCGAGGCTCGCAAATGCCGATTACCTTGCAGTTGGAATAAAACGCCGGGAAACTAAGAGTGGCGGCAACAACCTCAATTTAAAACGCCTTCAAGTAAAAGACAGGAGATCTGGCATGTGGTTCCTTATCGACACTGGAGCTGATGTGTCCGTTTTACCCAAAACAATCGCCAACAACAGCAGGAGCACCTCAGAGAAACTCTTCGCTGCAAACGGTGTCGCTATTAGCACATACGGGACCCTCCCACTTACGCTCGACATCGGGCTCCGACGGGACTATCCATGGGTCTTTGTCATCGCTGAAGTCACACAAGCAATTCTCGGAGCCGACTTCATCTGCCACTACGGGCTCTCGGTTAGCCTTAACAAACGACAGTTGGAGGACACTACAACCACCATCAGCGCTACGCTAACATCAGGCAGCTCAACACAACACCCCGTCTTCATAGTGAATCGCAACAGTGTCTACTCAGACATCATAAGGGAGTTTCCCACCGTTGAAAGGTAATCACACCGATCCATGATCGACCACCCAGTGAGCCACCACATTGCCACCAAAGGTCACCCCGTCGCAGAACGTCCGCGTCGACTAGCTGGTGACAAATTAAAAGCTTGGCTGCCATTAGCCAAGCAGGCTAAAGTTGCAGAAATGGTTGCGACGATGGAAAGTGACGGATTGATAGAAAACTCCAATAGTCCATTGGTATCACCAGTGTTACTGGTTAAGAATAAAGATGGCAGCACCCGGTTCTGCGTTGACTATCGGCGGCTCAACAATGTCACCAAGAAGGGCAGTTATCCTCTACCTAGGATTGATGACACACTCGATACTCTAAAGGGATCTGAATCTTTTTCCAAACTAGATCTGAAAAGCGGCTATTGGCAGGTTCACCCTAATGACAGGGAGAAGACGGCCTTCACTGTGGTGAAGGCCGTTGCCAAATGGCTTATGGCAATTTTTGAGCGCCTGATGGAATGCGTTTTGCGAGGATTAACTTGGAAAATCTGTTTGGTATACCTAGATGGTGTAATTGTCGTGGGAAAATCATTTGAAGAACACGTAAAGAACTTGCGGGAGGTGTTAATAAGTTAATCAAAAGAAGTGTGCACTATTCAGATCCGAAGTTCGATTTTTGGGACACAACATCTCGACTAGTTAAGTGAGGACCTAGGGCTTGCGACTTACTACCGGCGGTTTGTAAGGGACTTTGCTGGCATTGCTAAGAGCTTACATCAACTCAGGGAGAAAGGAAAACAATTTAAATGGTCAAGTGAGTCTAATAATGCTTTTCAAAGACTTAAACACCAGCTATCTCAAGCGCCGTTACGAGCACATTCCGACGGTGAAAAGGCCTTCATTGTCGATGCCGACGCAAGCAATTTTGAAGTTTGAGCCGTTTTATCGCAAGTACACGAGGGACAGAAAAGATTGGTGGCCTGCTTTCGCAAGGTTCTGTCTAGACCTGAAAGAAATTATTGTGTGACCAGGAGGGCGTTAATTCTGGCGACTAAGCATTTCCATAAATACCTCTATGGCAGGAAGTTCCCTTTTCATACAGACCATGCTGCTTTTAAGTGGTTGCTTCAATTTAAAAATCCAGAGGGTCAAGTTGCTAGATGGATTGTGCGGCTGCAGAGCTACGATTTTGCCATTCAGCATCGTAAGGGTACCCTGCATTCTAACGTTGACGCAGTGTCCCATCGACCATGCGGTCGACTGCAAACACTGCACCCGCAAAGAAGAAAAGGAGCTCATCACCACCCAGCGAGTAAGAGCCGAGCCCAACAACGGTTGGACGACCGAAAATATCTGAGAAGCGCATATGGAAGACCCTGACATTGAACCGATTCTTACCTGGAAGGAACACATGGAGAAACCAGATTGTCAAGAAATTTCGGATTCTCTTCATGTCCAGGATGGTGTGTTGAGAAGAAAATTGGAGCCCTCCGACGGAAAGTCATTTGTATCACAGCTTGTCGTTCCATGGCCCATGGTCATAGATGTACTATGGGAGCTACATGGTGGAGTATCGGGAGGACATTTGGGAATCTGTAAGACTTTAGAGATATCCACGAATTAAGCAGAACAAAAATAAGACTGGCAAGCGATCGTATGAAAACCAGGTACGATATCAGAGCAACAGGAACTGTATTTCGGGAAGGAGTTATGGTGTTGCTGTATAATACCCAACGTAAACAAGGAATATCACCGAACCTACTGCCGAAACGGGAAGGCCCCTACAAATTTATGAAGCGTATAAACAACGTTGTCTACCGAATACAGAAAGGACTTCGAGGAAATGTTAAGGGAGTGCATATGGATCGGTTACATAGTTATAAAGGTGAAACTGAGGATACACCTGTTCGGGAAGAAAAAGTTTATGAGGAGGGCAATGTTATAATTTTGGATTGTAGTGCACCCAGATTTGTAAAAATCAAACTGAGCCATCTAGTGTCGATTGGAATAAATTAATGCCCACTGGAAGGAATGCCTGGAATAAGGGTATCTATCAAAACCACCTCCGAGAATATGCCATCTGTATGTGGAATTTGGTGTAAATAGAGATTAAGCGACAACCAGAGGGTTAGTTTTTATTATGACCTGCACGTGATTTGAATAGTGTTAACTGAGTGAATTACCTATAGTGAATTTTGGAAATTGACATTAGTGCGCGAATTAAATCGTTGGTATTGAATTTAAGATAAGTGAATTAAAGTGATTGAATTGTTAAACGAGAAACCGTTTTGTAAATAAAATAATTCTGGAAATAAGAGTGTGTTGAAATGAATAACTGTTAAACATAAAAGAGAATAGTGTTTTATCATTCGAAGCCCGGCTTCATTCTACAATATATCTTAAGGCTGGAACGAATGATCGCATATGGCAAACGATGCGTTCGCAGGCTACGCAAACAAGCTAGTCGTGCTATGCAGCTGCGCACAAGCTGAAGTGTATGCAGCCGAAATCAGCCAAATCAAAGATGGTCAACGACTGGGTAAAGAAGTTCTTTTCCAACCTATTGTCGTACGTCGCGTCAATGAGGAAGGTGTCTTACGTGTTAGTGGTCGGATCGATGCAGCCAGCTGGCGTCTGCATGATACTAGACGACCGATTATATTGCCGCCTGATCAAGTATTCATTGCACTAACAACCCATACGAAGGAGGCGTCTTCGAGGCATGGTGCAGTGCGTGAAGAAGGTACTTGTCCACACCAAGTCTGTAGTGTTATGCCGTCCAGTTTCTAAATTGACCGTTCTTAACGTGAATAATCAATCGGACTGATTCACTGGGTGAGGATGAAGCAACAGCAAATATTTAACAGAAACATTACTGTGGCGCTGCTTACCAGCAAATGCGCACTCTGGTTGTAGAATCGAGTAAAGGGATTTCTGTCATCGTTCTTTAGCCAGGTGGTCGACGATACTTTTGCTAAATTTTGGGGGATCTTTCACTACCGACTTCGCATCGACGAGACGCACATCTTATTTTTGTCTCTTATTTTTAATAATTGTTTTCGTGTAATAAATATTGTTTATGTTTTGTGTGAATGAAATGTAGTTTTGTTTATTATTACTCTCGTGATAAAAGCAACCCCCTACAATTGGAGACCCGCAACTATAAAAAAAAATAAAAATTGTTGTCATGAAATCAGACAGTGACTCGCAAGAGGATAAAATGGCTGCAGACGCTACGCACACAAACGCAGGCAATGGAAATGCTAAACAGCCATCTGCACAATCACACACAAACGAAGTAAACTCAATTATATCCATGAAACTACCAACACCTTTTTGGAGAAACAATCCGGTGCGGTATTTCACAATGGCTGAAATGCGCTTCGACCTTCATCGCATATCATCGGACGAAACAAAATATTGCCTCGTAGCAACACATCTCGATGAAGACACGCTGGACTTGGTCGGGGATTTGATCGACAATCCCCCAACACAAGGAAAGTATGACTCATTAAAAAAGAGAATTATTAACTCGCTCTCCGATTCTCAGGAAACTCGCTTACGTAGGTTGCTCCGAGGACAGCATCAAGGCGATGAAAAACCTACAGTTTTCCTACAGCGACTGCGAAACCAGGTGGACACTGCAACGAAACTGTCCTTCGATCGCTTTTCTTGGAGCAACTTCCTGAAAATGTTCGAGGTATTCTTGCTGGTAGTAACATTGAGGACTTGTCTGCGCTGGCGGACCAGGCTGACCGCATTTCTGATGCGTTACGTCCAACTATCGCTGCTATCAGCAGCCCAGCACAAGTATCTTCTTCGCAAGTCAATGCAGTTTCTCGCTCTAGAGAGAGACACCGCCAACGTCGTAGAAGAGATCCGAGCAGCGATCGAAAAGCTTTCGTCCAAAGTTGAAAGATTGTCTCGAGACCGTGATAGAAGCAGGAATCGAGTTCCAAGATCATCTTCAAAACAGCCAAACGCTAATGGGCAGACCAACGCTTGCTTCTACCACCAAAAGTTCGGCACCGAGGCTCGCAAATGCCGATTACCCTGCAGTTTGAATAAAACGCCGGGAAACTAAGAGTGCCGGCGCGCATCGAGGCGTCCGCCGGCAACAACCTCAATTCAAGACGCCTTCAAGTAAAAGACAGGAGATCTTGCATGTGGTTCCTTATCGACAAGTGAGCTGATGTGTCCGTTTTACCCAAAACAATCGCCAACAACAGCAGGAGCACCTCAGAGAAACTCTTCGCTGCAAACGGTGTCGCTATTAGCACATACGGGACCCTCCCACTTACGCTCGACATCGGGCTCCGACGGGACTATCCATGGGTCTTTGTCATCGCTGAAGTCACACAAGCAATTCTCGGAGCCGACTTCATCTGCCACTACGGGCTCTCGGTTAGCCTTAACAAACGACAGTTGGAGGACACTACAACCACCATCAGCGCTACGCTAACATCAGGCAGCTCAACACAACACCCCGTCTTCATAGTGAATCGCAACAGTGTCTACTCGGACATCATAAGGGAGTTTCCCACCGTTGCAAGGGAATCACACCGATCCATGATCGACCACCCAGTGAGCCACCACATTGACACCAAAGGTCACCCCGTCGCAGAACGTCCGCGACCACTAGCTGGTGACAAATTAAAAGCAGTCCGGGAAAATTCAACGTAATGATTCAACAAGGTATATGCGAACCATCCGACAGTGAGTGGGCGTCACCTTTGCTGATGGTCCAAAAGGACAACGGAACGTGGCGTCCCTGTGGTGATTACCGCCGACTCAATAACATTACTGTACCGGACAGGTACCCGATTCCCCACCTACAGGACTTCACCCACCGGTTGGCAGACTGTCAGTTTTTCACCACTCTTGACCTCAATCGAGCATACCACCAAATTCCTGTCGCACCTGAGGATCGCCCCAAAACAGCTGTTATCACCCCTTTTGGACTGTTCCAGTTCAATGTGATGACATTCGGGCTTTGCAACGCAGCACAGACTATGCAGCGTTATATGGACATGGCACTGCGGGGCCTCGAATTCTGCACATGTTACATCGACGACATATTATTCGCCTCCACAGGAGAGCAACAACACCAAAGCCACATCCGTGCAGTCCTCGAGCGCCTGGATAATTTCGGTCTATGCGTCAACTTAGCCAAGTGCGTTTTTGGTCAACCAGAAGTGCGGTACCTTGGCTACACAGTCAGCAGGGAAGGAATCAAGCCGAATCAAGACAGGGTGGATGCAGAAGTCAACTTTAAACGACCTGAAACCATCGACCAACTGCGAAAGTTTCTTGGCGCCTGGAATTTCTACCGCAGTTGCATCCCCAATGCCTCCCAAATTCAAGCTCCGCTCGTCGAACTGACCATGGGAGCTAAAAAGAGGGACAAGTGACCAGTTAAGTGGACTGCAAAGGGGGAGCATTTGAGAAATGCAGATCAAAACTAAAGGACGCCGATCAACTTGCACATCCGAGGGCTGATATACCACTCGTCCTTCGTTGCGACGCATCAGACGTGGCGATTGGAGCCGCACTTGAGCAAAAAACTAAATCTGGACTACAGCCACTGGGATTTTTTCCAGAAAACTTTCTGAATGAGAGGCGAAGTACAAGGTGTACGATCGTGAACTGCTGGCCATCTTTCGAGCTGTACGACATTTTAGGCATATCATCGAGGGTCGAGAACTGGTCATCCTAACCGACCACAAGCCTCTTGTCTATGCCTTTTCGCAAACGGCAAACCACGCTAGCGATCGGGTTGCTCTGCAATTGGAAGAGATAAGCCAGTATTCAACACACATCGTCCACATTTCCGGAGATGACAACGTGGTAGCGGATAAATTATCCCACATCCAGACAATCGATTTCCCAGTGGCTATCAGCACGGCAGAGCTCGCCGAAGCTCAGAAAGATGACGGTGAACTTAAACAGCTGCTCCAATCACCTGAGAGTTCTTCGTTGTTTTTGAAGGGACTCCGTACCGATGGGACCGACACAGTTGTGTACTGTGACGTCGCTACCAGCAATATTCGTCCATTTGTACCACGTTCGCTGCGAAAACGGATTTATGACAATGCACATAACTTCTCTCACCCAGTGGACGCGCCACTAAGAAGACCATTGCCCAAAACTTCGTCTGGCCCAGGATGAACAGCGACATTATCAAATGGGCCCGTTCATGCTTGCCGTGTCAGCGGAACAAAGTCAGTCGTCATGTTAAAAATAAGCCGCAACATATCGCCATGCCGACGTTCACTCACAACATGTACATATCGACATCGTCATTATGCAGTCATCAAATGGCTATCGATACTTGCTGACAATGATTGATCGTTTAACCCGCTGGCCGGAGGCTATACCTTTAATGGATATGACACTGTTTCGAACGCTTTCTACACTGCTTGGGTTTCCCGTTTTGGTGCACCCGCTACCATTACATCAGATCGAGGCACACAGTTTGAGAACCAGATATTCGACGCACTGGAAAAGTTGATAGGAAGTCATAAAATCCGTACGACCGCGTATCATCCTGCTTCTAATGGGATGATTGAGCGTTGGCACCGCTCGTTCAAAGCTGCAGTGAGATGTCATGAATCACCTTCTTGGACCGAATTGCTGCCGAGTGTCTTACTCGGACTTCGCACCGCCTGGAAGGAGGACATCAAAGCAACAGCAGCAGAGATGGTGTATGGTACCCCACTTCGCTTACCGGGGGAATTTTTCACCGACGAGGAGGTCTCAGAAAATCCCCAACATTTCATCGAAAAGTTCCGCTAACATATGCGACAAGTTCGAGCGGCACCAACAGCTCATCATTCCAAACGCAATGCCTTCGTACATGAAGCGCTTTACTCATGCACTCATGTGTTCGTGAGAGTGGACTCAGTGAAGCGGCCCTGTGAACAACCTTACGATGGGCCATTTGAAGTCATCCACCGTATCTCGGATTACGTCTTCAAACTTAACGTAAATGGTGTCGAAACAACTGTATCTACTAAACGATTGAAGCCAGCATTTTTCGAGAGACTTGAGTCGTCTTCAACATCAGTCAACCCTTCGGCGTCACAAGGGATTAGGACATACAATGGGCCTAAGAAGAAAGTCACTTTCGCATCTCAAGCATGTTCGAGCCACTCGGAGGGGAGTGGTGTGGCGCTGCTTACCAGCAAATGCGCACTCTGGTTGTAGAATCGAGCAAAGGGATTTCTGTCATCATTCTTTAGCCAGGTGGTCGACGATACTTTTGCTGAATTTTGGGGGATCTTTCACTACCGACTTCGCATCGACGAGACGCACATCTTATTTTTGTCTCTTATTTTTAATAATTGTTTTCGTGTAATAAATATTGTTTATGTTTTGTGTGAATTAAATGTAGTTTTGTTTATTATTACTCTCGTGATAAAAGCAACCCCCTACATTACTATACGCCGCAACGCCATCTATCAGCGAACTCATACAACACGAACTGAATGGTTATCGCTTACTCCCTGCAGTTTGTAGTTTTCATGAGGTACAATTTCTCGCCGCCCTTCACAAACGAAACGAACTTTCAAGCGGACGATTGTGTATGTGCAAACAGCGGTAAATAAAAATGAAATAAAAATAATAACCAAAATTTGCTTCTCCTGGTAAGCTCTGGTAGGTACTCCCGCATCCATCTTTTCCAGAAACGGTCCTTAATTTGACGGTATTGCCGCCACTGTTTTCGGAGACAGAGCTCTCATTCATCGTACTCACCAGGTGTTTATGTTGAGATAATGGAGCCTAACAAGAAGAACCGAAATAATAAAGTCCTGTATTGATGAACGGCCTCACGCAAGGAGTTAGGCGGCCCTTAGGCCCTTAGCGATGGCGACGGCAATGCTGATCGAATTCGGCAAAACTGGCAGGGCTTCCTCGCTTTCTTGACAACTGATCGCAAACTAGGAACCCAAAACCTGTTCCGAATCTCGTTTGCTATCATGTCATTATTTTGATGACGTAGCCGTTGATGAAAATGAGGCACAATTAGCTTTGTCAGTCTATGATCCTTTGGTAGGATGATGGGACGTCTTATAATCGGCTCATCCCATTTAACTCCACGCTTCCAGATTTCTTGCAGCTAAAGTTTCGCGTACACAACAAAGTTGGCTACCATTCCGTATTGGTCGAACAACGACATAGTAATGGGCATGAATTCCCTATTCGTTGGGCACCGATCGCATGTCATGACATAAATTGAAAACGTAAACGTCCTCATCTGGTTCCCAGCACATTCCCTGAACTCTCTGCACAGCAGCTTTAAAGTTCATGTCAACTTAAAGGCTCTGCTGTCCCTCGTCGCTTAGGTCACCAATGCTGCGAAGAACTTCTTTGGAGTTTGATGCGTCGAAGCCATCAACGTAATCATCCACATAATGGCGAACGATAATCGCCTTGACAGCCCAAGTCCTCGGTGTGACAGTGTCGTCCTCGCATCTAGATAGTCTTCTGGAGTACCCCTTTTGCATATAGCCGGAAAGTTGCGATTTCCGTCTCCCTTTGAAATTTAGCCTCTAGGTTTAAAATCTTCTCTGCGCCATTTAATAACTAAATGGCTATTCAGCATCATCGTCCTTCCACAGCAGTCCGGTTTTGAAGCGGTTGTTAATATCCTTGTGCTTGAGGGGAGGTAAAGAGCTCTCTTATCAGCGGCGCAGATTATCTTCTTTGCTGGATTCTTGACATCGAAGTTCTTAATGCTGAAGTAGGCATACACGATCTTGTCCATTTGCACATCATCCTCATCAACGTGGAGTACAAGCGCTTCCCGGGTATTGTTTTTGTCCGTTAGTGTCTTACCGTGCACAACACATCCTAGCTTCGTTTCTGCTACCACAAGTTCGATGTCGGCGGATTCGATAATTCGAATTGGCACTCCCAGATGACAGTTTTGGAGTCCAATTAAAATTTGTGGGATCGAATTCTGGTACTCGGCAAATGGAAGTGTCGCCAACATGCTGGCGGCATATGATGATAATGGAATACCAGCAGCCATCAACGTTTGAGTCAGCAAACTCAATTCATTGACGGTTTGGACACCTTCCATCCCAAATTTTTAGGCTCCATCCACATCGGCGCTTATCTGGGGATTCAAACGATTTATTTGTAAATGCCTCCTTACCGATCCACTGTAGCTTCAGATCTTGTGGGATGCTTCATGAAGGGATGAGTGACGTAACCTTACACATTTATCAATCCCACAAGCCTTCTTCACTCTGCACTGTGTCCAAATTTGAGGCAGCAAAAACAAAGCCTTTGCTTCTTTACCAGCTTCCATCTAACTGAAACATCTAAGGCGGTATATGTTGGACATTTGGATACTGGATGCATGCTACCCTTGCAGTTAAAGCACTTCTGATTGGAAGTAGTGGCAGTCGACGTACTAGGTTCCACTACGTGAAGAGCACTCCTCGTTTTATCTTTGCATTCACTGTTCGTTTAGGGCGCAATGGATGTTGGAACGACCAAACAGACAAGTGTAGCAAATGCGGTTATCCATTCCTCAAAATGCCTAATTGTGGGATAAGGCTGAATAAGTATGCTACGCCGAGCCCACTCCAGCCGCTTACTCATCGGTAGTTTGCTAACGTGCTCATCGATGAGTGTCGGGTTCGCCAGGTGGTGATACCTTCGTTGCAAATGGTATCAGCAACTCTAGCTTACCTTCGGCGATAGCCGTTATTTCCCTCACCTTCATCAGCTGGCTTCTTACCAGGATTTCTGGGCGACCAAACTGAAACTCCAACGCAGCTATGACTCGGTCCACATTGTAAGGATGGAATAACAGTGCTTCGACAACCTCCCTGGCTGATTCTTTTATGCACTTCTGCAGGCGAAAAATATTGTCTATATTCGTATATCCAAATATGGCAGTAGATTCCCTATACGCAGTGCTGGACATTGGCCAGTCCTCAGGCTTACCATTAAAGCCGGGAAGGTCGTGAAGTTTGCGACCATTACCGTTACCACGGTTTGAAATTGGAGTAGATTGACTTGCAGCATGTGACGATGGTGTCGGTCTTGTTGTTGTTAGCATAAACGGCTGTTGGCTATGGAAATAAACGGCAGTCATTGATGGCTGGAACGTATTCGGTCCTTGCGAGTAACTACTAGCGGCTGCTTGCGTGGATCCCACGTATGAAAACTGCTGGCGCTGTGTGGTAATAAATGCTTTTGAACCCTATGAGTAAGGTGCCTGCTCCACCAATCCAGCTCCAGCATACATAGTCGTAACAGTCGCAGAAGCACTTATTACGGCAGTTGACATACAACAATCATTTTGATTCATCTGCGTAAGAGTCGAGCTGGAGGGTGCTGCCGCAACTGCTGTTATGGAGTTATTGTTCTGCTGCGTTAGAAGACTTTGAAGACGAACGCGTTCTTTTTTCTCTGATTTAGCACTGGTTGTAACTGTCTCAAGATGTACACGCATTCGTACTTACTGCCTTTGCACATACTTCACCTCTGGCAAAGTCTGTCAATCGTTGTTGCAAATCGATGGAACGAAAATTGTACGTTTTAACTCCGCGTCGCTATCCGCTGAGTCAGTATTCATTGCCACAACCACGTATGGAGGTGGATGTAATTCTGGAAGATGTCTTCTAGCACGGAAGAAATAGAACAGTAGCAATATATTTCTTGTGTCGGCTCGGCTAGCGATATTGCGGAAAATTTTGATGCATATAAGATCCCGTTTTGGCGGCAACTTGCTCTCTTTCTATGCAAGAATTCAAGACACATATATACTACAATAGCGGATCGTATTTAGCTGCAGTCAAAACCAAATGTTCGCTATCAATTTTGGGTGCAAACCACTGGAGAACTGTTCGCTCATAATTTTTACTTAACTATAACCCTGAGGGTTAGTCACAAACAAACTCTCAAACGACGCGCTACCAAATATAAATATGGTTTAATTTTT
The DNA here is from genome assembly GCA_949824845.1 of Rhingia rostrata. Lineage (NCBI taxonomy): Eukaryota > Metazoa > Arthropoda > Insecta > Diptera > Syrphidae > Rhingia > Rhingia rostrata. The sequence goes on from OX463759.1 coordinate 41,087,138, forward strand.
TTTATAATTTTTTTAATGTTCGAATGTTTCAGGAAAAATCTTAATTGTAAAATTATAACCTGAAATACACATTTTAAAGATCTTGAGATCATATGTTGATGCTTCAGATATACATTCTGTTTAATTATTTTAGCTATGTTATAAGATACTTTTTTAAAGTAAAAAGTGGGAACATTGTTCACGAAGAATGCAAGCCTCCTGACAAATAAGTCACACATACCTATGATTCCCGAACTGCAGAAAGAGACGACTCATCAATGACATGATTTAAAAGAGTTAAGTGCTAGTAAAACCGACATTGCCGAACGAAAAAGCTAAATATTTTCTACGCTTGGTAGAAGAAAAGTCTACTTGCACGAAATCTGTGTTCGTGTGACAGCACACGGGAGTGTTTTTTTTCCAGTAGTGTGGATTATATTTCCAATTAGTATATATAATTTTGAAATTTCTAAAATCAAGTAAAGTTCATTGGACAATAAAAACATTAAATGATCTTTTGTTTTGAGGATATATACTGAAATTGGAAAATCGTCGCCCACTTGCCACTAATTCCAATTAATGTCTTCACAAAACTTGTGCGATTAAGCAAATGGAATAATTTGTCAAAATTACCGGAAACAGACAAGAGTACAAAAAAGTGTTAATCAAAACGAAAATTAATAAAATTGGCCGTAAAAAGAATAATTTCTTAAAATTAAAAGACCCCTGCGCATAATGCAGCAAATAATAAATATAAGTGTGGTTTTGTGAGTCGTGGTGTATTTACTGGTGTAGATAACTGCATTGGTATTCAGAAAGCGAAAGAGCGGGATAGGGAAACAATCAGTAGGTTTACTTTCTCTGATTTTTTATTTTTAAAGTATATTTTGTTTTATAATTTTAATTATAAAATTTGTGAAAAATAAGGTATGCGCGTTATTTGATTTGTGGCCTCCATATAATATAAATTTAAGAAAAAAACCTGCATTATTTTTGGTGTCTTAATAGTTTTATATTTAAGTCTGCTAAATTAATTCGAATGCTTCCTAACTAGTGAGACCTTATGAGAAAATGATATCTACAAAGCAAGCTGTTGCCTTTTAAGCATGAACAAATGTTAGGTTTTCCTTCACCAAGTTGATTTGTTTCTGGAGTTTTGTGTTTTTGTTTTTTTTCCACTGCTGAAAATATGTCAACATTCTTTTGGGTGGTCTTAACCAATTGTATGATTAAAAATTAAAAAAAAATAATATTGATAGAATATTTTTTATTTGGTCGAGTATTGACAGTCGGGCATGTTTGCATTATTCCCTTCACTAATATATCGTCACGTTTATTTCTAATATTATTTACTTCTATTTGCAAAATTATAACTGGGTATTTGCAATAATAAAATCGTGTAAGTGTCGTTTTGTATGTAAATAAAGACTTTACTAATAAACTCATATATTCTTTTGCTATAATGAGAGTATTAAAATTAACAGGGAATTCTATTCTGTCCACTTCTTTTGTTAGCAATGAACGTACATATGTCGACGGTGGCATTTTCATTATTTTATACATTGGTATCTTTCGGGTATAGGTAATAAGTAAGATTAATATTAGATAATGTGAAACAAACTATAGTTGTAAAATGTGTATATTAATTGTTTTGACATTAGTATCTTCATCATGTTTTTTTTTATTCATTTGCCTATACATGCTAACTTATTAATCATAAGATTATTGTCAATTTGAATCTACAGTCGCAATCTATAGTGCACCGCCAGTTCTTAAAAAAAAAGCGCAAGTTACTATCTCTCTAATGATCACTTGCACGAACATTTAACTATCTAGTGATTTCTGTTAATAAGCAAGCCATTTTTGGTAGTTTTTAGGAAGCTTACCACTGATCAGTGAATAAATGCATTTGTGCCTGTGAACTGAAACCCCATATCGATGTACGACTGCTGTTGATATTATCGGTTAGAAATAGTGACCGTTACATAGTATTTGTAAAAGATACAGGTTGCAACAGCTATTGAATTTAACATTGCTCTCAGCTAAAGTTTTGAGCTGTCGTTTATTTTTCAGAGATCGAGAGTTGAATAGTTGATTAAATGAAAGTATCATTGTGTTACAAAAAACGTGATAAATTCATAAGGTTTTTTTTTTTACTTTTTCAGTAAATACGGTTAGTTTTCCTCTTAAATAAATTTGTAGTGCATTATTACCAAACAAGTAGACGTAATAGACTCATATCAGATCGTTGCAATTTCAAACTTCTACCAAGTTTAAACAACGCACCTCTCTGATTCAAAGAGAATTGTTTCGCTGTATTTATTTTTGGGAAATTCGGAGGGGAATATCTTCTCAAGATGCTAATACCTTGCGCTATTGTGCACGATTCCCTTGAGTGTATATCAGCCGGTATGTACCACCTTACTGAAGCCCATATTGCGAATGTCGATTGATTATCGACTCGCTGTTGGTCGAACCTGTCGATTGATTTTGGTTTTGGTATTGTATGAGATAATTGACATAGATCTTGATTATTGTAAATAAAACTTGATTACTAATTTTGATATTTTTTCTTTTGTAGATATGTTTTTTGTGTCTATATTTACGTTATGAAATCAATCAGCAATCTATTTATTGGCCAAATTGCGGTTTTCCTAACTGTTTTTTGGAATTTTCTGGATTTTCAAATATTTATCTTATATTTCATTTTTTTAAACACTAAATTATATTTTTTTTTTTATTTATGTTGCCAATATTTTTATAAATAATTTGCACTTTTATACGTTAATGCAAATTATAAATCAAAATATTGACAACATAAACATATTTGTTGTGATTTTTGTTTTGTTGCCTTTGCACTTGTCCATACTGGGCCAAAATAGATTATGACTGAACTGATCACTATTCACAATACAATTCGCCTGGTGAAGCCTGTTCCACCGATATGATGAATCAGACTTTAGTTTGCCTTTGTTAATATTGTTTGCGACAAGTGTTCTTCTTTTCATAGACTATTCGCTCCGAGTTTACCACGTTATTTATATCCAGCTTTTCTAATTGAGATAGCGTTTCTTGGTACCGAATACCGATCTTTCGGATGTCTACTGTAGGGTCTGACAATGCAGCATTATCTGATATTTCTGCTCTTGTAAGCAGTCTCTCATACATTATACTCTACAGAACTTTTCCCATCGAATCCTAAAGATAAATTGGCTGATATGATGAAGCCTTAAGGCTTTTTACTTTTTGGGGATAGGACCAACTATCTACTTCAGGCACTTTTGCTTTCCAAGTGTCTGACCTCTTTTGAAGAGCAGATTTTAATACATTATTTGGTATTCCATCTGCACCGCTTTTGATGGCTGTGAACAGTTATTTTACCGTGACGGGTGTTATCTCCACAATTTTCTGTTTTTTCTGTTTAGCATCTTCGGACAAGAGATTTGCGAAGATAAGCTGTGCGTTAAATCCTTCAATGTTGGAATCCTAGCACAGCTGCTTAAAACATTTGGTTTTGCTGTTTTTTGTAAAATTGATTGAATCGTACGTATCTTTTAATTTTTGACCGGCTTTATTAGGTCGATTTTTTTTCTTTGTATATTATCCCGCAATTTGAAAATGCGCAGCTAGGAGTGGCTCTAGAAGGTGATGTCTATGATTGAGCCTGTTCTTGGTTTTCGGTAGGGTTAGATATCTACTCGGTAGGGTTAGATATCTATTTCTGAGGTTAAGCTCCTCCAAAGCCCAAAGTACAAGGAATTTGGTATTAAACTCCTCCGTATGCGTATTGAAAGTCTCTAGATCCAGAAGCATTAATGGTGTGGGCTCACGGCGGAATGTCATTCTTGCTTATTCAGCTTATCATTTCCGGTTTCGTATGGTATTTGTTAGGAGCTTAAATAGACGCGACAATCTAGGGGTTGGATGGCTAAGCTCGGTGGTTGGGAAGTTCTTGCATCTCCACCATGCACCACCTGCCAATACACTTTTGTCTCTTAGCGAGAAAGTTAAGTTAAGTAATCCTCGGACGGTCTAATGGACTTGAAAAAGAAGATTGACAAGCGCAAAAAAGAAAAAAAAAGTATTGGTTAAAGACCAAAGGAATTATGAACCTTGGGAAAATTCGATTAACTAAATACTCTATGCTCAAATAAAATTTAATTCAATTGTGTACAGTACTGCAAAGATTATAAAGTCATGCATGACCGCTTCATGGTACGGGCGGACGGTGTGCAGTGTTGACAGATGAGAAACGGGATCCAAAGATATGGCATTGTGTGCACGGGCTGTGCCAGCACGATCCGCCATAGAACAATTTTTCTGTATGAATTTATAATCTTTGGTTACTGACATTTAGGATTTTACTACAAACATAACTTTTTAACAAATCAATCATGATTTTAAACACAAAAATAAGTACATTAATAATTGTTCTGTGCCCGTTTCAATACATTTAACATATTTACAATTGTAGTTAGCCAATGACACATGCTCCAATGATATGAATAATATTGGTTTCTTGCAATTATCAGTCGTAGTTGGACTTGTTGTTGCTCCAATGGAAATAAGTCTAGGGGTCTAAAATTACATGATATATGCTGGCAATAACCGAATAAAAACTTGCGATCAATTGTTCACGGAGCTTTCCCAAACAGGCTCAGTGGAGCGATAGTTAGTGCGATGAACTTCCGCGCAGAAGGTTTGGGTGCGATTCTCAGCCGTAGCGTCACTTTAATGATTTTTCATAGCGATCCTCTCGTGATGTTCATCCGAGTAGTATCAGTTTCCAAGAAAAGCTTATCTCAAATTCACCGTTCGGCGTAGGCATACAAATTGAGGTCCCGCCATAGTACAAGAAGTACCCACGCACACATAACTGGTTGTGAGAAAGCTCGGCCCTAGGTAACAACGAGTCTGTTGCGCAAAAAATGTGTATTTGTATTTTTGTTCCCTGTAATAAAGAAATAGTTTCACAGGGGCTGTTTGTCAAGTAACGCCGTTCTGTTGGAACATAATTTCATCGAAATCATTTTCTTCAGCAATTCGTCTAGTTCGGGTCATCCTGATTATTAAAATATGGACCAATGTTTCAACCGTTCCATAAACCAAACCAATTTGGCATCATTTGAGTCCATTTAGGTGATCAACCCAAAAACCTGAAATTGCATCGAGAAATGAGTGACATCGCTGAACCAAATTTAATCAAAAACCATTGTTTTTCTTTAATAGAGTTTAGAGAGCGTAATGACGCAATTACGTTTTAGATTTTGTTATTTTTGTTTGTTATATTGAGGATCAAACAGAAAAAAACATTTTTTTTACAGAAATTTCTATTAATACTGAATATAATAAAAAACGAGTGGTGGGTGCACGATTGGGTCGTACGCACTTTCTCTTTCACAGCGAGTTAATTTGACATTTTAAACAATTTGGCCAAAATACACAATAAAATTTATTTTGATTATTGATGCTAAAAATCGTATAAATAATGTCGTAATGTGGTTATACGAACGTTTTTTCCGTCATTGAAAGTAATCGGTGTCCATGTGGATAATAATGATTTTCCGTTATTGGCCAAAACCGAAAATTCCGTTTAGATATAATTGGCCCAAAACCAATTATGTGGAACTCATGAAAATAGTAATAGTAGTATACAAATTAAATATCATTCAATTTGGCAAATTAGTTTTCATATCCAAATTTTTTTTTGTCATAATTCTAGGCCATTTCTTTTGTTTGCTTTTAACCATGTTATTACTGGTACCTGCCATATAAAAATCATACATAACCTCAATTTTCTCGAAAGCGGCTATAACGATTTCGATTAAACTGCATATAAACTGTATGCATATTAGTTTCAACAAAACTACACACCTTTTTTTTTTTGAGAAAATCCATATAACGGATTTTTGCATACACTCCATATACAGAAAATTGTCAATTTCTCGCAAACTATTTGGCCAAATTGAAAGAAATTTAATTTGTATTCTACTATTACTTTTTTTTTGGAGTTCTACATTATTTGTTTTGAACCAATTATCCTTAACGGATTTTTTAGTTTGGATAATAACGAAAAATCATTATTATTCACATGAACACCGATTACATTCAATTACGGAATAAACGTTCGTTTTATCACATTTCAACATTATTTATATCATTGTTAGCATCATTAATCGAAATAAAGGTTATTGTTTATTTTGGCCAAATTGTTAAAAACGTAAAATTAACTCTCTGAAAGAGAAAGTTGTGTATGACACAGTCGTGCATCCACCACTCGTTTCTATTTCATGCAGAAAACTAGTATTTATTCGGTTTATTAAATTAGATGCACCTGCAAAAAGTGAAAAAAAGAAAATATTTTGTTGTCCTCTTTTATTTGTTACAAGAATATAGGCATTATAAACTTCTTAGCTTATATAAGAAAATCAAGGCTCAATAAGCTTTTATCTTCGCAGTCGGCTAGTGGTGGCTTGAGCATTTTCAATAATGTTATGTGTAGACATTTGAACACTATCCTGCAGTAATATTCTTGGAAAAGGTTCAAAGGAGCTTTCTTACAGCCGTAAAATCTTTATCAAAATCTGTATCATACGTCATTTTCTTATAAAGGTGTGTCAATTCAAAAACTATAACTATAACTACTTTACCAGTCAATTCCACAATTTTCTTTGTGGGTGAGCGGAATTTTGTTTAAAAGTATTTCTATATTTCCTCTGTAGTTTGTTCCGTATAAATTTTTTTTTACGAAATTTATTATTTCGGAACAATTTAGCAAGTTTGAATAGTCTGAATAGGTTCGAATGTTAAGTTTGGCGGTATCTTCCGAACTTAACACTTTTTCCCCACTTGAACTGCTTTCAAAACAGTACTGTAATTGCTGTGAAAACCTTTTGAAATTACATTTCTGAATGTGTGCCCACAACGGCACCAGCAATTTAATATTTGAAGCATTGAATATTAATTTGGCCCTAAACTACCAATTGTGTTTTCCTTTTTTTATTTAGTTTTAAAAGATAGTACACAACCTTTAATTGATGATTTATTTTCTTATATGTAAAATTAACTGGTTAAAAACTAATCTAAACTACTTAAGCCTATCTTAAATATAATCAAGGCAAGCACTGGGTGCCATATACCCCAAATGCTAGCCTTCCTAATTACGTCTTTTGGGTCCGACCAGCCATCATTGACGTCCATCACTCTACCTTGATTTGTCCGTTGCCTAAGCATCGGTAGACTCGGCGGTGGTCTATTATGGCTGACCAAGTTTGTACTCAAGATAACTTAATCTATATTGCCTTGCCTTAAACTAAGCAGTAGACTACTAGTCCGCAAATGCATAGGAAAAAGCTAAATCACTTGTCTTCTTAACTACTCAAGGTATGGTACTGTTGTCGCTTTCATCGCTTTTGCAGTGTGCATTCGAATCCTTGTAATTAGGAAATTGTCAACTCTATGCAGGTGAGCCCTATCGAAAAGGACTTTGTTGCGATAATATATTATGTAGCCCAATTCTGGCATTCGGCACATTACCCTACAGGATCTGATACACCGTCTCTCTTTTTCATGTAGAATGGCTCAGCAGTAATCGATGATTGGTCTTTTGACGGCCATTTGAGTGTCGGCTATCGGAAACGAAACATGTTTTTCTGGCTTGCTTAAGTTTTTATGTTTGGTTTAATTTGGTGTGTGTTGTGCACAGTGTAACTTGAGCTCTCTAATTACGAATCTAAAATCTGAATCTAAGTTCTGATGTATCTTGCCACGATTTTGAGATACATTTGGTGAAAAGGCTCAAGATCGGTAGACTCCAGTTTTACCATCGGGACTTAACAAAATTCTGGTATAGGGAACATATAATTATGCATTTCTAAATCTTCAATACAATATTAGTAAAACGTAAAAAAACGTAGTGAAACATAACATTATTCAAATTAATCTTTTTCTATTTTGTTTTATTTCAAATTTTTGTTCGTAAATAAAATAAATGTTGATATATAAGTATACGTACTTCAATACAAGCCAGAAGATAAGATGATGAGCATTGTGTTAGATCGCTCCCGTAATTTCATCGGAGGTTGAAGTATTTTCAACTAATTTAGGTGTCGTGTTCCATCATTAGATGTTCCATTTACGCGACAAGGAAATTCAATGTTATCTATATCCAAAAGAAATGGATTGAAATTAGAAATTTTATTATTTATATAAGATTATTTTTTCTTGAAAAAAAACTTCTTATTTTCCTTTGCAAATTTGTACAGTGTCGAGTAGTTGATGGGCGTGGATTTTTCCAGAAAACTTGATTTAATGCTTCACAGATCAAACGCAAAGAAACAAATGACATCACGAAATAGCTACTGTCATCATCGGCTTTTGAATCTAAAAACTGCTGCTTGTATTCGCTTTGTCTGCAATAGTGCTGCCATAGATCCAACATTTTCGAACTAAAAACATATTAGACAAATCAGGTGAAAAACGTTGCAAAACATTTTTTTCGAATCAAGTCTACGCTTGGCTCTACGCCAGATCATTTTCAGAAATTTACATACTTCCTTTGTATTAAATAATTCTAAACAAGAATGCGTCTCTTTCGGTAATTTTTTTTCTAGAAATAGTTATGAATACGATTCTAGTATCCTATGCTGAATAATCTGCATTTGTAACGGCATCTAAAGTCTTCAAAGGCTGGCAAATAATAAATATCAAAAGGGCTGGCCAATATTGAACGGCACTTGTTGCTTTGATTTCCAATTTAAACAATAAAAGGGAATCCGCCAATTTCGCAGCTGATTCTAATTGCATTAAAAAGAAGATGATATGGCCTTTCTGCCAATATATAACTTTTTTGGGGCGTAACGGGCATAACAGTTAAAACTTTAATTCAAAATAAAGTTATTGTTTTTTACAATCGTACTTAACCCTAATTTATAAACGTCTTCACTTTTATATTAGTTGCACAATGAACTCACAAAAAGTAAATAATTTACCTTATACTAATATCTCCATTACAAAAACAAATTGGTGTACTAAAACTCAAATGCCATTTGTTTGCAATATAATTACTTTGAAGATAAAAATCTAACGGTATTGATTTTTCATTTATAATTTTTGTTTAATTTGTAATTAGTTCTGGATGTTAAAGCTAAAACCATTACAATCTTATTGTTTGGAATTTCGTCCAACGGTAAACCCACTGTGCGCTGGTTCGAAACAGTTTTGTTTTCGTATACCATTGGATGTATTTTCGACAACCACCATCGAAACACTTCAAAACAAATATGTGTTTTATGTTTCGTTTTCTTTGGCGTGTGAAGTCTCATTACAAACAATGCTCTTTTGTTTCACGAAAAGAAAACAGACGTTATGTTTTCAGCCTAAGGGTCCATAGTTGTTTGAATTGGTTTTAATAGCTTCCCCGTTGGGGTATATCCCTATGTCGACAATGTGTAACATATAAACATCTTAAAGGTAGATAAGTAAAGAATATGAAAGAAATTGTAATCAAGAGTTGATTCGAATTATCCACTTCTAACCCTATTCACGCCGCCCTATTTGCTACCAGTTTTTCGAATATCAATTTTAAGCTAGACTGATGCAATTTGGTACACTAACTCAGAATGGGTATATTTTATTCAAAATGTGCTCACTGCCACGCTTACTTTATATGAATACCTTCCATTTTGGTAAAATAATAATGAAGTCGCAAACGTCTGAAGAAGATATTCAGACAACTTTATTGTCAGTTTATCAATACATTTTTGGTTGTGTGTACGTTTTCTTAAAAAAAAAAACGTCAAAAATTTCGAGCTATGCTGATGAGATGATCCAATGCAACGCATTTTTATAAAGTGTCTGAAAAAGATATTTATGCATTATAATTTTTTTTTATTTCAATATTATAAAGTTCGTCCACTTAAATTTAAATTTCAAAGATTGCTTTGATGAAAATGGACAGTTTAATACAATTCGAATAAATAATTATGATCATTCATAATAACATGCAACTGTCGACATTAGTAAGTTACCAGATTTAATTAAAAGTCTACAGTTTTATTGAAACTCTACCACTTATCAAAACTTATCATTAAATCTACTATATTTTCAAACAAGAAAACTGTCAAAATAATGTTTATTTCTTATTTCAAATTTCAAAAACAAAATTATTGCTTGACCGCACTTGTTCCCAGGCCTCGATTTTCTTAGACATCATCGCGGTATTATTTATTTTACTGTCGAGTACTTCCATCGATGGTCTTCCTAATGTAACAAGAATCTTTTTCATCTGCTGGGTACAATTGCTTGAACGATTTCTTTTAAGTTTTTGCTCCATGACTTAAAAAAGTAAATGTGTGCAAATAATAAAAAAAATCGCATGACATATGCCTACAAAATGGCGTTTAATACACAACTTAATCAACACTGTATGACTTTTTGTACATTAAATACTAACTTATGACCAGCGCTGGTCTATGATGTAAATTTATTTATTGGTAAAGTATTTTTGGAAATTGTGGAGATTATAGTTTAGTATAGTTCCCATCGATCCCGCTTGTGCGAGGTTTTTTATCTGAGGTCAAAAGTTTTTTTTCGCATGTCTCTGAAAATGAATCGTACAATTCTCTTAAAAAAAATGTTTATAGTTTTTTTCCTACGGGTCACCGTTCTTGATTTATCGCGATTTCAAGCCGTATGAAATACGCATATGCACTCTACTCATATATGGCTAGCATGCATCGTATATTATATGAAGAGCTGCGAAACGACGTCTTCGAACTACAAAAACATCTTCATCGTCTGATATCATCTTTAATCGATCAATGACTGTTCCAACAAACGGACGGGTTTCCATTAAACGCATTGAGAAAATTTTATAATATATTTTATTCTATCGTTAAATGGCCTAAAAATACAAATAAAATATTTTTTTTGAGGAAATATCGTTTTTTTTTATGTTTAATTTTTTTCCTTTGCCATTTCGGAAATCCCCAAACACAAATAAAACTGCTTTCAGCAATTTTTTTGCGATCTTCCTCCTCTTAAACGTTTTAGCTGTTTGAGGAACTGTCATTTTAAAATGCCCTCTTTACTACACGCCACTGGGATGGTGACGTAAAATAGGGCGCCACCTTATTTAAATTTTGCATAAATCCAACTTCGCAATCATTCTTAGTCTAAAAGCTAAGGGGGGTTCATATATATCCGAGTGCAAGTATGGGCTTATGCCAAGTTTGTTCATGAGTGGGGAGGCATGCAACCCCAGAAACCCCCATTCTTGGGCTCACTGTTAGATTTGGGATGCGTGCGCGGCTTGTAGTTAGTTTTGGTTTAAGCAAATTAAAAACTTTAAAAATAAAAAAAATAGAAAAAGTGATTTCCTTGCAATTTGTTTTAACAGAAGATCTTAGAATAAGCCATTTTAAACAATAAAACAAATTATGATAAGTTTGATTATTGCGCTTAACGGAAACCTGAGGCTTAAAATATGTTTTCACAAAGTTCAACCGCATATCCAAAATATCAAGCACATATGTTATTCTTTCATGCTATAACTGGCTACGTTGCAACATCAGCAGTTGTCAGGAGAGTAAAAATTTCAGTGTTTACATAGCTTGAAAAACGTTATGATTTGATCAATCGATTTATCCTGTTATATATGGAACTCCGAAAAAATGGAATCGATAGACAAATATAATTTTTTAAGATTTGTAAAAAATACGAGAATACCTAAAAATACTTTATATCTTACCAATATAACTCTCTTCTTAGAGCACTCACGGAAATTGAACAAAAAAAGGAAGAAGAACAAGAAATAAATGACAATGTAGAATTTGATGATGAATAAATTAAATTTTGTTGCTGCCACAATTTTCATTATATAAATAAAATATAAACACAATATACTTACAAGGTCAGATTATTTTGTGGAATATTCCTACTATATTTATGTTTAATTGGTAACAATTCGAAAACAGATCTAGCTTTTATAACGGTATTTTTTTATTTAAAAAAGTTGACCGCCCGGTTTTTTTTTATTTTTTAAACAAAGCAAGTCCTCAGTTAAAATAAATAATACAAATAACGCATATTAAAATTTCAATTATTACTTTCAAATTAAATCGTTGTTTTCTTGCTCTCCACCTGCCTGCCCATATCTAATATCGATCATCTACCAAACTCAAGATAAGCAATCGATTACATTCATTTTACCACTATCCTTTCGGACTTACGTTCCAATCATTCCACGCCCGATATTTCTCTTAAACATTCCTCCACTGAATATGGGTGCTTTTTGAGTTTCTAATCTTTGCAGTTTTGCCTTATTAAAAAAACATTTAGCGCTTGTTTATGAATTTTTTTGTTATTGATCGTATCTTTATCAATTTTTTTATGATTTAATATTTTTTTCAGGTTGAACTCATATAATGTAAAATATCAACTTTAATGACAACAAGCATACACGCAAATAAGCGCATAAACATATAGGCATACAAGCAAACAAGCGTATAAACATAAAAGCATACCAGCAAACAAGCATACAAACCTACGGAGATCGATTTGCAATAACTTAAACGTCGATAAATTTAATGTATAAAAATGTTTTTTTTTTTAAGAAAACAAACCAAATTATTGAAGTAAATTATGTGATAGTCAAATATATTATTGAAATAATATTATCCACAGAAAATAAATAAATATAACAAAATTATACATGTTGAAAACAAGCGCGACATGAAATCCAATCTATTAATATTTGTGATATTGATATCAATAATTCTGAGTGCTTAAATAATTGTAAGTTGATTTTTATTAAACTATGATAAGACAATTTATTTTCTAAGCTATAAAACTGAATAAATTGTATAAAGCAAACAAAAACTATAAAATTTAAAGCAAACAATATATATATAAAATATAACGCAAACAATGACTATAGTGATAGTGTTAAGTGGTCCAGCAACAAATTAGATGATATATCTATTTCGATGAATATAACACATATATGATATATATATATATCTATATATGTTTTAACTAAAAAATCCAGGCATTAACAATAGATGTACCTTAAAAAGAAATCTTGAAATACAGTGAAAACCTATGCTCTTATTAAATTATCATTAATATTACTTAAACTATAAAAGGTATACACCAATCGTATATTTTTTTATTTTGTTTGATGATTCTCACCTGTGTTATAAGTTGTGTGTGTATTAATAGAAACTGTAAATTTATTCTTAGAGAATAAATGTAACTTTTGTAAGCTTCAAATCATTGTGTTAAGACAAAATAATAACATCAGTTTTCTAAGGACCCCGATACACCCCTTAGGGAAATTTGATCATCCATATATTAAAAAAAAGTTAATAACATTACAAAGTACTAGCCGATACAAAGCTAGAAAAATACAGTTCTCATATTTATATTTGGAGCAAACTACGCGAATTGTTGGTTTGATTTCGATAACTCGGTATGGTTAGTGGTGAACAAGTGTATCTTCAAAAAACCCAATGTCAAGTGAACGAACGAGATCAACTTCAACACGAATTTAGTTATAACTCAAGCACACATCCACAATCAATTTCTGGATTATCGGATTCTAATGGAAACAATGTAAATATTAATTCATTTTATTTAATTATATTTATTTTTTATATTAAATTTATTCTTTCCAATACTGCATGTCATTTTTTTATATTATTATTATTTAACAAATTTTATATCGCAATCGAAAGATCAATATATGTTTCGGTTACGGTTTAAGTTTATAAAGAATAGAAACTATATTTGTCGCTCTAATAACGGAATAACATGTTGAAATCCAATTTTCTATTTTTAGAGATGTCCACTCAGTTTTATATAAAAAAAAGTAGGTTCTTTGGGACCCCTTGACTTTAGCTACATCGCTGTTCTTAGACTATTGTCTACATCTCAGTTAACTACAAAGTTAATGTTAAGTTAATGTATTCCATTTGACTAAATGTGCATTTACATTTGCTATACTGGATCAAAGATATTCTCAATTTATTACCGTACATATTGTAAAAACTCCATGGTACGTATCCAGACAGAAAACGTCCTACATTATCGTTTAGAAATTCACAGATTAAGCAGTCTGTTTTTGCGCTTATATCATTTCATATTTATTTTCCGCAATGCGAGACACTGCCACATGAAGATTGATACCCAATATCGAATCGCAGGCAGAGAAACAATTTTTGCAATCAGTTCCTTATAAGGCACAGAATGTACCAGTTGCATGCAATAGTATTTGCAACTTAGAAAGATGTACACATACGTATTCATCTTACTGCAACCAACAATCCAATAACATTAACATTGAAAACCACGCAGTTTTTGGGGTAATAGCTAGAGAGATATTTTTCAATTTAGCATTCCAGGTCCTAAACTACTGGTACCTGCCTCATAATGGTTTTGATTAATTCGAAATTGCTCAAAAACAACTCTATTTTTAAATTTAAAACGACTTTAAAACAAATCTTCATACCCAATACTAAATCCCCAAATTAAATCCACAGCAGCAAAATCCTCAAAGAGAGAATGTCCAGAGCTAAAGTTTATAACCCTAAATCTTCAAAAGGTAGATCTTCAAGTAGTAAATCATGCGATTAAATTCACAACTAGGAGATAACTATTTGGTTTATATTAGGATTAATGAAATGCAACACAAGTAAAGAAATTTGCAGTGGAAATGTAAAATACATTTTTTTATTTCCAATTCAAATTAAAAATTAATAAGTTAGAAGCATTTAAACAAGGTCAGGAATTGATTAAATATTAAACAAAGATAATTCACAGACAATTTGTCTATTGTCTACGAATACACACGTCAGACTAAAAAGTGCATTCATCCATTTTTTTGTATAAATAAAACGATTTATCTAAATCACAGATCACAATACTAAAGAGAACGAATGATTTGGAGGTTTTTGGCAAAAAAGATTTTGAGTTATTGTACAATGGAGATTTATTTTGGGGATTTCGTACTCAATTTCCAGCTTTGGCCAATACGGAAAAGACAAATTTTTTTATCGTACCCCATGGGGGTATATTAGGTTTGTAACATAGTTTGTAACATAGAGAAAGAATTTAGCTAGATATACTTTAATGTATATGAATGGACTCAGAACCGATAGCTGACTCGATTTAGCCATTTAAGTTTGTCCTTTCGTCCGTAAGTTTCCAGTTTTTGTGTATAGGGCATTCAATTTTAACCTCCTCGTGTATTGTTTTTTTTTTTAAATTTTCGCAGCTTATATATTCTATTTCATGATATCGTACCAATTTTCACTCCAAAAAATTCGGTCAAGTTATGTATCCTTTGCTGTTGACAGCATATATTTGGTATTACCATAAGTTAAAGTGCTACCCACACTTATGCCGTTGCCTAAGCTATACCAAAGATTATGAAGTCTATACAGATGACGCACTCCATATAAGAAAAATTGTTTTATGGCGGGTCGTACTGGTACAGCCCGCTCTCTTTAATAATGATTTCTCAAGAGAGCCAACGATAGCACAACGAAAGATGCGCTCATCTCTTTAGTTAAGTTTCGATAAAAAAATCTCGTGTCGTGGGGATGTGTGTGTGTGCTGTCGCTGACTGCTGTCTGCTGTGTGAGGTGAACGTGAATGCATATTTTATATTTATTCGGTGTTTTACCGTCTTTGCGATTACATGCGATCAAGATGAGCGAAAGCGAACAAATTAAAAAAAATAGTTTGCCCTCTGGCGTTCAATGCTGTGTCTGTGAAAAATCAAAACGACACTATCAACATTTAACATTTACATTTACATTTAAATTTGGCGCGAAAAATACAAAATTGATTTAAAAGACTATGAAAAAAAAATTTTCATTTGCCAAAATCATTTTTGCAGCACATATATTGGCAAGAAGTTTTTAAAATCAGAAGCCGTTCCAACCTTGAATTTGGATAATGATTGTCAAGAATTTGAATTTGATGATTTTTCAGAATATGATTGCCCCGCTAAGAGGACACGTAATGATGATGTACTCTGCAGCAATTGCGAAAAAAATGTAAAGCTGGTCCATTCTTATAAAAAGAAAATTATGCTGTTATTGAACAGAAATAATCATTTAAAAAAAATGTTAAAAAAACATGAAAAATAATTCTTTTAAACAAAAAAAAATTCAAACGAATCCAACAAAAATATTAGAAACGTCAATTGATTCCTTGGACGCTATAAGCAAAGAGTCAAAAACATTCTGCAAGCTTCTGTTAGGTACCACGAACAATAAGTATTCTAATGATGCAAAATAGAATACTTTTTTTAAGAAACAAGCTGCACTTCAATTTGCCTCATATAAGCACGGTCAATCGTTGGTCTCCAATCAAATTCCTTCAACCTGGGCTTCAAAACAATGCTTTTGAGTCTATTAAACAAATGCTTTTTGATCTTAACGAAAAGAATGACAATCAAATGGTACTCTTAATGGATGAAATGTCACTAAGAAAGGAATTAAGATATAATCAACATTTAGATTTAATTGATGGTTATGAGGCAAATGGAATTAAAAGAACTAACAAAATTGCAAAGCAGGTTTGTGTGTTCATGCTTAGTTCCGTGTTTTCTAAATGGGGTACTTTATTGAACTACTTCGTATCTGAAAAAGGCTTAACGTCTAAAATTCTTTGCGAAATAGTTAAAGAAAATATCGCTTTATTAAGTAGTTTTGGTATTTCAGTTAAGGCCCTAGTGTGCGATCAGGGATCTTCCAACCGAAAATGCTTTGCTGATTTAGGGGTAACCAAAGACTAACCATATTTTGAGTTTGCAAATCAAAAAATATTTTGCATGTTTGACTTTCCGCACTTAATAAAATCTTTGCGAAATAACTGGTTTGACTTTGATTTGAAAACACCTGATGGAATAGCAAGTTTCAATGTAGTGAAGGAGCTCTGGGAAAAGGAAGAAAACTCAAAAATTAAAATGTGCCCGAAATTAACTAGGCAGCATATATTCCCTAACTCTTTTGATAAAATGCGAGTCAAATTCGCTACGCAGATATTTAGCAAAACAGTTCAAGCAGCTATTAGAACAATTTGTGACACTGTCGGTTTCAAAAGAAATACTAAGGAATTGGCTCTATCCACCGCGGATTTTATAAAAAAAATTGACCAAATATTTGATTGCATGAACAGTGGGGCACTTCATGCAAATAATTTTTATCGATCTGCTTTGCAACTTAATAATCAATCTTACAAATTCGTAAAGGAATTTCTAGATTATATAAAGGAAGTTAAGTTTGTTGATCACAAAAAGCAAGATCATGTTTTTTTTTTAAATGGTATTCAGTTAAGCCTTACGGCGATTCTTATGCTTTTTGATGAAAACTTGTCTAATAATTCAGAAAAATTTTTCCTTATGACAAAACGGTTTAATCAAAATAAACTAGAAAATGCATTTGCTGTTTTTGACAAAAAGGAGGCAATAACAATAATCCACCTGTTGCTGAACTTAATAATATATTGGCAAAAATAATGACTTGGAAGATTGTTCAGTCGAGTTCCAATAGTAATTGTGAAGAAATGCCGCAGTCTTTGGTCCAAATAAGCAATGTTTCCACTATAGAAGAACCTTCTTTGGCTGCAACTGACATGAGCGAAACAACTGAATCTGAGGTGGAAACCTTAAATTTTAATAGCATTATATACGCAGATTATTTTCTTGAGGATCATTTTTACAATTCCGTGAATATAAACTTGGAGCTTGTTTCTATTAGATATTTCGTTGGCTACGTCGTTTTTAAAATGATACCAAAATTAAAGTGCGATAAATGTTCAAAAATCTTAAGAAAAGAAGATGAAGTAATAACTGCACCCAGTGAGTTCTTCATTTTTCATACAAATTATCAAACTTTTTCAGACTTTGGTAATCTTTTTGCGCCATCAGATTCACTTATGGAAGTAAGGAAGAAACACATTTTAATTTTCCACAAAGTTTTCAACGAAGAACCTGAAAGAATCGACATAAAGAGCCATATGATACAACTATGTAAAAGTTCGACTCCTGAGTGGTTTACAAGTGAGTGCAGTAAACATAAGACTGTTGTTGCAGATTTTCTTCTTTTGGTACTTTTGAGAAAACACTGCAAATGGACCATAGACAAAAAAAGCTCAACAGGACGAAAATTAAAAATCATTGCTGAGCAATAATAACTTTTAAAAACAAAAATTAAAACGAGTGGTGTGTGCAAGACAGGGGCGCCGAATTTCCATGTTCGGTCTTATTTTACATTGCTAAAATATGTGAAGTTAAATACCTGTGTGGGGCATACTGCAAAGTTTGAATATGGGTGGGTGTCTTGCTGCCCCCTGCAACCCCCCTGCCTGGGCTCACTATTAGATTTGGATTGCTTTCGTGGTCGGATGTACATATTCTTAGTTTACATGCATCCAAACGCGCACGCAACCCAAATCCAATAGCGAGTCCAAATGGGGGTTGCAGGGGGCAGCAAGATACCCTACCATATTCAAACCTCAAAGTATATGGATCGACTCAGTATCGCTAGCTGAGCCGGTGAAGCCATGTCTGTCTGTCTGCCTGGCTGTCCGTCCATCCGTCCGTTTGTATGTAGGTCTCCGGTTTTTAGGCATTAAATTTTGAGCTAGGATAATGAAAATTGTTATATGCGATCCTCGTACGTGTTGTTCGAACAATTAATAAAAATCCGCCTACTGCCACGCCCACTTTTAGAAAAACGTTATTTTTGGTCAAATTTTTAAATATTTCAAAATGTAAAATCATTAGTAATATTATTATAAAAATTTCGTCCATAGGTCATTGTTACCCATGCCAACTTTTTGGGGGTATGCAAAGCATATGCAAAGAAAAATGTTGTTTTTTGTAGAACCATGAAAGATTTTGATAATCTGGCTGAACAATATGTTGTGACGTTGCAATTTGCTATATTCCATCCCCATAAAGCTCACACTTTTGGGATATTCATTTTTAGGATGGAATGGGATAGGGTATTAAACGATCCTCACAGCGGATTGTAGCCTTCTCATACACGTTCAGAACTATTTGGTCTAAAACTAATTATTTGGAGTTGTTACAAACAATTATAGTAACACAGATATTCAATTTGACCAAATATTTTGCGAAAAACTGACAATTTTGGTATAAATTAAAAAATCCGTTGTATGGATTTTGTCGATAAGAACTGGGTAGGTATGAAGTTTTGGACAATTTACATTATTCGCACAGAGATATGATTTACAAATGTATATCTTTTACTGAAAACTATTTATATATTTTTAAGTGATGCTATAAATTTACAAAAAAGAACCTGAGGAAACATCAAGTATAAGTATACATATATAGTTTAATCAAAATCGTAAGAGCCGTTTTCGAGGAAATTGAGATTACCTTTATATAATTTGACTAAATGGCTAAAATGGCGTAGATTATGACCAAAAAACCCTGGCTACGAGGTCTGAAGAAAATCGGTCAAGCCGTTTTGGCTGGAGATGCCATTAGGGACAGACGGACGGAATTTAAAAAAAAACATTTTTTTGGGTTCCTCTATCATCGTAATGTTAGAATTAATCAAAATCTCAAGATCGAAAATTTTTACAAAAACAAATCTTTTCTCTTTGTAAAAGAAAGTTAAAAAAATAATAATCCAGCACGACCAGGCATAGACCAATTTTTCGTTTGCAGTGCAACATCTGTGTGACAAGGGATAAAAATAAAACATACATTCACCTTCATCTCACACAGCAATCACCACCACACGAAACGATCTCTCTTCATCGAAACTGGTTTCTTTCGTTAAGATTGCAATTTGTGTGCACACACTACACACCGTCCGCGCGTACAACGAAGCTCGTGAGCAAACGTTTCTGTTTTTTGTTCTCAATGCGTCATCTGTATAGACTTCATAATCTTTGGCTATACTTACTGAACGATTAAAGCGATTTTCAACCTTTGACCTGAAATCTTTTCTTCTTTTGTCATAGCAGTTCTATTTGATATTTCTGAGATTTACGAATTTCAATGTATGTGAACATTTATAAAGCGACACAAGATTGCCACCGATCGATGTAGTTGTACAGAGGCTTAAAAAGCTCTTAATTGCTGAGAGTTTAAAAATTTAACAAAAGCAACAAAATATAGCGATTGGTATAAAGGAATGCGTAAGATTTAAATAGTTATAGGAATATTTTGTGCTTTAATACTAATTAACATGACTGTAACATCCCTTTGGGTCCGAAGAATGATGTCTATGTTGTCGGCGTATGCTAGTTGTTGCACTGATTTATAGAAGATTAAGTCTATGTTGTTTGCATTTTTTTGATGGAATATTTCGGTCGCTTTGCTAAAGTGTTATGTAGTCATAATTTGGGGCGACACAATATCATATTCCAAAAATGTTTTCAGCTCTTCATATAACTTAATTCAAATTTAAATTTCAGTAATCAAACTCCCTTTTTGAGTTTTTTTTACTTTGCACCTGACAAAAGCTCAAGTCCATTTACGATCCTCCTGAGATCTGTGAAAAATCCGTAATGTTACATTACCGAGACTAAAATTTGTAGAACATAAACCGTCAATTGAATACTTTATTTTAAACAGAAAATTGAATTAGAATAACACCACAAATGACTGAGTAATCATCAACTTTTGCAAACGTCTGCATACTTACTTACTTACTTACTTACTAAAGTGTTGCTGCAGTACGGAATGAACCTGGGTCTCAACCGACATGCCTCTCCAATTAGCCCGGTCCTTAGCTAACTGCCTCCAAAATGGTTGAGGTCGGTTTCTACTTGTGCGCTTACACTTAAGACGAGGTCTTCCTCTACTGCGGCCGAAGGGTTGGGAATCGGAGACTCTACGAGCCGGAGTATTGGTGTCCGTATGCTCGTAGTTGCACCGATTTTTGGAAAATTGTGCCTCTGGTGTTGGCTCAGGAGTTTTGCACAATCCTCCCAAGAGTCAAATTGAAGAAGTCACATGACAGCGCATCGCCTTGCCTAAATCCTTTATTTTTTGGTCGAATGTGTCGGTGAGGTCGTTTACGAATCTGATGGACCAGCGAGAGTTGTCCATCGTCATCCTACACAAATGGAAGAGTTTGGGCGGTACACCAAAACTGTTGCCAATATTTAATGGTTCGTTCTGCCTGACAGCGGAATGTTGTTCCTCATCGCCGTTTAACAGTCTGCAGGAGTGGTTCTTCCATATCCTCAGCATCGACTGTGTCTCAACTACAGTATTTCCTTGTTCATATCGACAGGATATTGTTCGAACCTTGTATCCTTGGCTTTGAAGTTTTACACTTTGGTAAAACTTGCGAATATCGTTCCGATCGCGCGTTTTTCTTGTTTTTTTTTTTCTGAAAAGCCGGTGTTCTTCACTTCGTCTCTGCCTATAGAGCTCAACGGCAGCTCTCGTCTTCACCTGCAGCTTAGCTTTGTAGGCCTCGTTCTTGGCTGCGAGCATATGTTGGCATTCCTCATCAAACCAGGGTTTTCTTGTTGGTGGGCGCGAGAAATCTAGCGCATCAGTTGTGGCTGATCTAATGGCTTTTTGGCATCGTAGCCATTGTTCTTCGACATTGGATGCTGGTGGTATGGTGTTAATCGAGAGGTTAAGGGATACGCGTTGCGCAAAGGTTTTGGCGGTCTCTTACGATTGCAGTCTTTAGACATTAAATTTTTTTACAGTATATCTGGATTGTTGTGGCGTATTGGACTTCCGCATTCTTACCATGGCTGCAGCAAGGTAGTGGTCCGAGTCGATATTAGGATGCGTGCCTTTGTATATCGCAATGTAACCAATTTGGTTGACCGTCCGTCGATCTTGAGACCGCCATGTCCCCTTATGGATATCGAGGTAGGGCAACCGTAGTAGTAGATGTCACAATTTTTCCTATTTTTCCGGTCCATCCCACCATATTTCCTGGGTGGCAGTAATGTCTTCTTTGTAGCAGTTTAGGGCTTCCGGTATGTTCGCTCTCCGCTATGGAACCTCTCCTGGTTAATGTCCTCGCATTCCATTTGGTCGTCACCAATAAAATCAGTTCTTTCTATTGGTTGCTTCGTAACATTGTTTTTTTTTCCATGGTTGGGTAGTTTACCCAAAGCACAACCCCAAACCTGCAGGGTCAGTTCCAATAAATAAGATAACCCTAGGACATTGGGCCATCTGTATCCTCTACGGGATTGAGCATTGTATTTGGCCTTTCGGTTCATACGCCACCATCTCTGTTCAAGGGGCCTGACTAACCCTCTAAATTCCGAGGCAAACGGTTGTCCGAATATGTCGACCCAGCTTGTCTAGATTCGAGTGGGTCAGCAGGCCGGGTATTCATTCCGTGCCATTCTGACCTGACTATTTATAGTGTTGCTGTTTTTCGTCGTGCTATCAACATTCGCGCTTGTCGTTTAACAAATCAAATCCGGTTCGATGAGAGCAGTACCCGATGGTTACCACTTGGAGGTAAAAAATCAGCACTTGATGTGTAGTCAGAGTTACAACCACTGGGGATTGCCAAGTTAAAGCCAATCAGAGTCTACCCTTATTCTGTAACACCCAACCATCACAACCGTCTGAATACGTTATATATTTTTAAGGTGATTACAATATGCCTTAATATTATATAAATCTAAATAGTTCTTTGGTTTTTTTTAATTTATGTTCAGTTATTTGCTGAAAAGTGTAGTTTTTTATTTAAATCAACGCGGCCGATCTTGAGATATCAGTCATTTTTATTAATACTATTGTGTGCGTTTTTGGTGAAAAACTGCTTGTGCAATCTTATTCTAGATACTTGAGAAGCTTAGTTATACATTTTATCAACATTGTTAGAGCCAATAACCATATAATCGTGTTTAAACAAAACTGTTATATGGTTGGTGCCATTTAATTTAATTTCAAAAGGCCAACAACCACTCACATACCCAACATGTCTTTCAAATGGGGGTAAGTTTAGACGCCATAAAAAAAAAAGATTTGAGGTAATTTTTCATGGGAGCTAAATATCATGTACCCAGGTTTTTCACTCGAATTTAATCTTACAACATATGGGAAATCTTCAATCCGCTGTGCGAATCATTATACCCTACCCCATAGGGTTATATTAGGTTTGATACATAGTTTATAACATTGTGAAATGGATCGACTCAGAATCGATAGCTCAGTCGATTAAGCCATGTCTGTCTGTTCGCCCATCTGTAGGTAACGGGTTCGTGGGCCTTAAATTTTAAGCTACGATAATGAAATTTGGTACATGTGATCCTTGAACGTGCTGTTCGAACATGTGTAAACATTTTTGATATCCGCCCACTGCCACGCTTCCTTTTTAGAAAAACCTAATTTTAAGCCAAACCGTTAAAAATTTTGAAAAAAAAAATCTGAACAACATTGGTAGACTAGCCTTATGTCTATATTTTTTCCATACAAAGTTTTTGCCACACCCACTTTTTGGGGTCGTTTTCGGTAAAAAAAACATTTTTGGTAAAATTTTAACAAAATTTGATGTAATATTATTGGCTTTGGTAATATAAACATTTTTTTTACCCATGCCCAATTTTTGGAGGCGTTTTCATACAAAAACCATTAGTATACCCTACGCCATACCATATGCAGGAGAAAAACGTTGTTTTTGGTCGAACCATACAAGATTTTGATAAACTGTCCGAAGAATATGTTGTGACCATTTCAATTTTGACATTTCTTTGCCATAAAACCCACATTAGAGGTATATTTATTTTAAGGATGGGATGGGATAGGATATAAAATGATCCACACAGTGGATTGTAGCCTTCTCATATGTTTTTATACTCTATTCCATCCATTCCCAACAAAAATCGCCCTTGTACTGCAAGCAAGAACAAATAATTTTTTTTACCGAATTTGATTACACTAGCACCATATGTATATGGTATGGAATAAGGTATAAAATTTATATTTAAAAAAAGGCCTAAAAGAACAAACTCCAACTAGCCCGTTCCTTAGCTAAATGTCTCCAGCTGTGAACTTCAAGTTGGTAGAGGTCGGTTTCGACTTGTGCGCACCACTTAATGCATGGTCTTTTCTACTTCATCCGATATCTGGGAATCTAGGAATCGAAAACTGCTAGCCATAGCATTAGCGTCCATTCGCCTTACATGTCGTAACCATCTTTAACGTCTATACGGAGTTTTCCTTTTGACAAGGTCTCATATAGCTCATCATATTTTTAAATATTCGTCTCCATAGCCCGTTAACTCAAGCGGGACCGAAAATTTCTCAAGGAATTTTGCTCTCAAAACGTCAAAGTATTTCTTTATCCACTTTTGCTACAAATGATGCTTCATCGCCGCACAGCAGGAATGGGGTGATCAGGGGTTTTATTAATACAATTTCTTCTTAGCACGAATCAGCGGTTGGAATGCTTAATTATTCGTTTGGTTTTAAACGCAATGTCCTTGTGTGTTGACAACATATACTTGGTCATTGCCTCATATACAGATTAAACCATTTTATGCCGCGTCCTTCTCTCTACAAGCCAATGTGGCTTTGAAATCATGTTGGGTTGGAACAATGATGTCAATATCGTTGGCGTTGCTAGTAGTTGCACCGGTTAATGAAGTCTGGTGTTGGCACTGGCGTTTTGCACAACTCTCTCAGGAATAGTGTTAAATAGGTCGCTTTGCCCTTGTCCTTTTTTGGTATCGAATGTTTCGGTGATATCGTTTCCGATCAGCGCTGCAGCAACAGGCAGCTTCGTGCCAAAATTACACTTTATTTTTTTTATTTTAATTAATAAATTACGAGATCGCTTAAAAAATTAAATTCAGCTTTTAAACTACAACGTCTGGTACATTTTGTCTCTACCGTGTGGTGCAAGCCTAGCAACTGACATTGTATTTAATGCTTAAAATCAAAAGTCAACTCGTTTTGTTATGTTATGTCAAATTTAAAAAAAGAAGCTGTGTTTTCACTTTACAGTTCACGATTTTCAATCACATCCTTAAAAAGAACATCCCCGTGGTCATGACTAAAAACTGAATGGGAATGAAATAAAGAAAATTACTTTGTCCCCACATTTTGTTCAGATAGTTTTCAGTTTTCACCAATAACGAAAAATCGTTATTCTTCACATAGACGTAATAAATGTTCGTTTAATCACATTTTGACATTATTTATATCATTTTTAGCTACAATAATCAAAATGAATACATGATTTGATCTACTGCCCAATACGCTCAAAAAGAGAAAGTTGCGTACGACCCAGTCACGCACCCGGTTGTGGTAACAAATCCAAACACAAAATAGTTGGCGTACTCTTATCGACGCATCAAAGTTGGCCCTATACAAATATCTCGCCTTTACCATTGATTGACCTCACCTTTGTTTTTTTTTATTAAGGCCGTAATTGGACTTGGGAGTGTTTTTACTAAATTAAGACAGCATTCAGGGGTAATACCATCCCAAACTTTTTGGATTTTTTCCTTGAACTCATTTAAGTTATTAGTCGGATTATTTCTCCATTCTTCTTTTATTTTAACCCACAAAGTATCAATTGGCGACAAGTCGAAAACAATTTGGCTGAATGCTTCAGCTGGCGTTTTCAAGACTCTTGATCGCGGGTCTCCAATACAAAGTGCGACTCGGGACTCATCGCTCCATATTACACTTCTCCATTGTCCGATGGTGTAGTAGCTTTCACGCTACTACACGCTTGTAATTTTAACGTTAAAAAATCCCTTGAATTTTAATTTTTCTACCTTAAATCGTCTACGGTTGTTTTTATTAGCGTGCTAGCTCGGACTAGCGTGGTTGCTATCCCAATTCACTTAGGTATAGGGTGGTTAGTAGTTTTCGTTGTCATTGCCAATATGGAATAATTCGGTCTGCCTGACAGCGGAAGATTGTTCGTTCGGCATCGCCGATTAATATTCTGCGGAAGTGATTATTTCAAACCTTTGAGCATCGATCTTTCCTTGGTCATCTCGACACTCTTTCCATTACTTCTGAGAAACTGGGGAACTTGGTACAGATTGACATTTCTCGATTTTGACATTATTATATATGTTGTTCGTTAATTAATAAATGACTTGTTGTCTGGTGGATAATCGGCAAGAAAAAAAGGAATGTCCATCGTTCCACACCGAATATTGCTAGCAATATGATCCAGTTGCATAGGAGCCAGGGATTTTTATATTATTTTTTCTTCTTGTTCCAGTGTGGTAAACTTGATCCCAACATGCGTCGTATCGAAGTGACACAGATATGTTATAGAACGAAGTAGTATTATACAATTGTATCGCGTATCAATACCAGAACTCCCCCTTTATAATCTGCTGTAATAGTATCTATAGTAAAATTAACGATCTGGCGGCACATGTCTGCGTTGATGACTACACCCGCTCATCTGATTAGGTTTAATGGCAAGAACTGTACTTTATGTGTAGATGCATTTTTGTTTGCTAACGTCAAATATGGGTCGCGGAAAATCTTTGCTGGAGGAAAGCAAAATAAAAGCGTTCAGAGAATAAGGCATAAACCAATAGCACATTTTGAAACAGAACTAAAAGATGTCAAAAAATTTGCGAAATATAGAAACGTATGGAAGAAAGGTGGAAGTCATAGCGGATAGACATGCCATCATCCGAACTGCTTCGAATTCCCATGGCTTTGCGTCAAAAACAACAATTAAATCAGGTTAAATTGTTGTTTGTCTACGGCTAAACGGGTAACTAAAAGTGCTCAATACGTAGAGAGAAACATATTAAAAAACAGACACCGCTTAACACAGCAGATGAAAAAAGTTCAATTTAGAGGCCCCGATAGCTAAAATTATCATTTTCATGGCCTTTGAAAAGAGGAGCCAGTGTCATGGTGTGGTGAGCTATCTCCAGCTACGAGTTCTTCGAACTTCAAGTTCTTACATCAAGAACAAATGCAAGTGCTTTTTTGGACCAATACCCTGAACATATCAACATGATAATACCCCTATTCATACAGCAAGAACGGTAAAACAGTGGATTGATAGCCAAAATATTAATATGTTAATGTGGTCTCCATACGTAGAGAATATTTGGTTACTCCTTTTACGTAAGGTATTAGAGCCAGGGGGACAGTTCGAAGCCAAAAAGTCATTAATACAAGCATTAAAAACGAAATTTTGCTTCAAAATATGGGGAAATAGTCGTCATATATATTAATATCTAACGGGTGATTTTTAAGCGTAGTTTTCATAAAAATCGAAGAAAACACTCAAATTTGCATCAAATATTCAAAATTTGTACTGTAATCGATAAAAAGGCCTTTGCCATTTACCTTTCAAAGACAACTTCATGTCAATGTTTTCCGCAGCTCCGGTCCAATTTTGCGTCACTTTTTCGAGCATTTAGGCCTATATTCCACGAATTACACGTGTTATGTTATCCTGTAAGGCTTCAATCGGGTTTGGCTTTGGCTTGTCCACATAGACTAACGACTTTACATAACACCATAAAAAATAATCAAGAGGCGTTAAATCGCACGATTTTTGCGGCCACCTCACCAGGCCATTTCGAGAGATAAGCTGCTGTCCAAATCCCTCAACATTTCCATTGTTTCGTGAGCTGTGTGGCATGAGGCACCGTCTTGATGAAACCACATGTCAACCAAGTTCAAGTCAGCCAACTGGGGAAAAATAAAGTCGCGTATCGTGGCTTTGAAGAAAAATGGAACGATGATTCCACCAGCCAATAAACCACACAAAACTGTCGTTTTTTTCGTGTCTGTTCATCAATCCAGATTGGACAGTTTTGCTTACTGACCACAATTTTTCGATAAAACATTGGATTTTCACATTTTGCACAGAGCAATAATTTGCAATCGTTGCTCGTTTGTTAATCTTTCAATGATTAAATTAAAGATTATACCGAAAACTTTTCACTATGACAGATGCAGTTTTGACGATATTACTAACCAGTACTTCCAACCTGACAAACTTAACTCTTAAAAAGTCACACGTTATTAGTTCATATCTAAACACATGTGTAAAATCAATTATTATATTACAATTGCCTTTCTTGTTTTACTCCTTTTGGTTTGTTGAACCTATTAAGATGCGCGGCAGCGCATATACCGGGTACCCATCTTTAATGTCGGTATGTAAACATTGAATAACTCTGACATTTATCAACCGATTGACTTAATTAGTTTGTTTTTTAAACCTTAATTCAGTCCAAACCATGAATCGCTTGAAATCGAAATAAATAGTTTAAATAGTGATTCTGTACATTGAAAACAGTGACTCAGTTGTGATAACTCAACGTGCATATCGTCAAAAATATCATGGTCAACAAGCACTGCGCTCATCATTTTGCAATCAGTGGTAGTGCGGCGCATTTTCAAGTATGATTTGCATTTTTTCCAGTATAGAAAATTGACTCAATGAATATTGCTCCCAGACCGTCCACGCCGGCTGGAACACGACAAACAGTCGATCTACACTCTTTGGCGCCGTTTACAAGCAAAATTTCCGCTTTTGGAAAGGGAGAATCCAAACGAGATCTGTTCTGCAACTAAAATAGCCTAAATTGACAGCCACCCAGATAACCAGATTTGACTCCTCCGGACTGTGGTTGAGTGAAAAGTAATGTGTACGCCAACGCACTCCGACTATTGACAATCTCAATTTCGTGTCGAATCCATCGTTATACCGCCCGAGAGACTTGAAAAAGTAATGAAAACACACATTTTGGTCAAAATAAGAGCCAAAATAAATTTTAGAAGACCAAATTAAATAAAAATACCTTATGTTCTGAAATCGGCTGTGTTTTAAGCTATTCAATACTCACATAACGGCATACAAAATGTTGCATCTTATATATATAGTATATACATAAAAGAATAATACTTTTGATACATTTTTGCTTACTAAAATAATACAGATAGACATACATATGGGTCTTATCAAAATCGTTATCAATATTTTATCTACATATATATGTTTTATTTGTATATTTATATTATATCTACGTATTTATATTTTATCTACGTATTTATATTTTATCTATATATGCATACCACTATGGCATATCCCATAAAAAATAGTTTTTACACAAAACTGTTTCTTTTAACTTTTTCTTTTAAAGAGAAAAATATTGTTTACGTGAAAATTTTCGACCTCAAGATTTTGATTGATTCTAATATTACAATGATAGCGGAAATCAAAAAAGTGTCCGTACTAGACTCTCCAGCCTAAACGACTTGACTGATTTTCTTCAAACTTCGTATTCAGCGTTTCTTTGGTCATTATTTTTCTAGGCCATTTTTTTTTGGTTTTAGCAATGTTATCACCGGTACCTGCCATATAAAAATCATACATAACCTCTATTTGATCGAAAACGGCTCTTACGATTTTGATTAAACTTCTTATATGCTATAATCATAGTTGTTCCAACAAAACTATATACCCAGTTTTTATGAGAAAATATATATAACGGATTTTTGCATATAGGCCATATTAACAAAATTGTCAATTTCTCGCAAACTATTTTGCCCAATTAAATGAAATTTAATTTGTATACTACTATTACTGTTTTCATGAGTTCCACATAATTGGTTTTGGGCCAATTATCTCTAAACGGAATTTTCAGTGTTGGCCAATAACGGAAAATCATTATTATTCGCATGGACACCGATTACTTTCTGAGCCGATCCATATACTCTGCGATATGTCTATCGATTATTTCTCTATGTTACAAACTATGTATCAAAACTAATACATACCTATGTAATAGGGTATAATGTTGTAATCTAATGGAAATTCTGGAAACGAAATATTTTAGCAAATGATTAATATTTAATTTTTTGTCGATTTACATATATAAGACAAGCTATTCGTGCGGCGGATTGTAGCTTTCGTGCGTGATTTTTGTTTGTTTGATGCAATCAACATTATTCTTAAATTGCATATGCCTTGTTTTTTATTTATACAAGCTGTACAGTTATTACAGATGACTTATTAATGCAGCGTTTATAATTGTATCATCATTCAATTATGCTATTTTATAAATGCGTACTTCCTATGATACCTGTTTTTATTTGTAAATATTTTTTTTAGAAGTACTTCAATGTTTTATAAATTTATTTGTTTTCTTTTAATTTGTTTGTTAATATATAGTGTTTAGTGTTTATCTATTAAATGACTAATTGACTTATGGTGCTTTCGAATCTCTGTTTTTCTGACTTGCAGTGTTAGACTTTAAACAATTATACAGTTTGCAATAATAATTGCAAAAGGGGAAGAATTCAAAGAATTTGTAGATAACAAAGAAGAATCTAATAATAGCGTCAACAGTCTTCTCCATGGATTTTAATTGATTCCGTACGGACTCGGCAGATATTCGCACAATGTTAGCTGCTAATTTGCCAGTATGCCAATATGCTGGAATGGTAAGAGACCTATAAAAAGACTATCATATTTGTTAAATTTAAAATGGCAGGGTGATTTTATACAGCTACATATATAATCTTTTTTACAAAAACCCTGCTTTTGATAACATGGAGCAGATAAACGCAAAATTGTTATTGATTGCAAATCAAGTTAAATTATAATATTTGTATCATACGCCATAGGGATATATAGCTTAGATTTGATACATAAATTGTAATGGATAGACAAAAATCTTATAAATATTTAGAAAACACAAGTACCTTGATGGTTCATATTAAAAAAACACCTAGCCGAATTCTAGGGTATGATGGTGTAGCTATTACTGAGATAATTATTTAATGTACACTAAAAGATGATGATTCAAATCGAATCAGACAAACGCGATTATTAATTCCATTAATAAGAAAACAAATCGAAGTAAAATAAAAACAATGAAAATATTTCAAAAAATTATGTTTAAGCTATGATGTACTCTTTAAAAAGATTAACTTATTTGAGATAATGTTTTTTTTCGGGTATGGCACATATTATAGAATAAGGTATGACTGTGGTATTTTTAGAAAAACTCCCCAACAAATCATTGGATCATTGGAGCTAAACTCTAGTTATGAATGAAAATATGGGCAACTATATTATCTAAATATCTTGCTCCGATATTATATACGGATTAATCCAAAAAACGAATAACTGATAATTATAAGTGGCAATTATTTTATGGGCATCTTGTTTTATGGGCATGGGAACAGAGCATATACCATGTTCCATTATTTTATAAGTTAAACTGAACATACATGGCTAGTTCGACTCAGCTTTTGAATCGGTCCATATACGTTGCTGTATATATACAATGTGTCCACCGGGAAGGTATACTACTTTCTTTGTTTATAATTTTTGATAAAGTGAAAGAGAATGGATCTTATATTGATAAATGTTTTATTTAATGTCGGCATTTATTTATGGAATACAATATCAGGTAAAAGTCCGCCTCTGTTAGACTCACAAATGCGAGCCCATTTGAGCACATTTTTCATTAAATTCTCACACATTTCACGCGGTATTTCATTAATTTTATCACGAATATTTTGTCTAAGTTGCTCAAGCGTTTCTGGTTTGTTTGCATAAACCTTGCTTTTCAGATATCCCCACAAAAATAAGTTCGGAGCAGTCAAATCAGGCGACCGTGGAGGCCAATCAATATCACCATTTCTTGAAGTAACTTGTGGAAAGAGGTCTCGCAGTAATTCCATTGTAATCCTGGCTGTATGCGAAGTGGCGCCGTCTTGTTGATACCACATGTTATTCAAGCCCAACACATAAAGTTGTGCTGTTAAAAAGTTTTCAATCATATCACGATATCGCTTCTCATTCACAGTTAATGTTACGCCGTTTTCATTTTCCAATGATTCGTCCTGACCAAATTGCACACCAAACTGTAACTTCTAATGGATGCAAAGGTGTCTGATGAAAAATTTGAGGGTTTTCCATTGCCCAGACCGACAATTCTGTTTATTGACATATCCATTCAAATGAAAATGTGCCTCGTCACTCATTATGATTTTTCCACAAAAATCGGGGTTGTTATGAGCTAGCTGTAATATCCTATTGGAAGCAGCTCTTTCACCTAACTTTCTCATCGTGTAATACTGTATTTAAACCCAATAAAGTTTTAATGTAATTTAAAAAAAAGTGTGCGTATTTCACAATGTTTCATGGATGAAATTTTTTTAATAAAATTGTCGCATTCAGTTTATATTTTTATTTTTAATTTCTTTAACGAGTACACAAAAACTATTGTTTTAAGAAAACACCCTTAAAAATAAGTAGTATTATAGAACTTTATATAGATGAAATATAAAAAATAAATGTCTCAATATCTTGATAAGTATTTTTCCCAAAATTCCTTATTACTTTATTGAGTGCTTGTAAGCATTTTGCATTTTAGTTTATTTTTTTTCAATCTGCCACTCCTACTTTTGGGATGTTGCGTTAACGCAACAATGGGACAATACATATGCAAAAATTAAGTGTAGAAAGCCATGAAACAATGAGTGTGTAACGGAATTGCGCACTTGTATCAGATAAAAACAGTTGTGCTTTTACAAACCCTGCACCGTCTTCTCCAATTTTTAGCATTCCTCTCAATAATACGGCAGACGTTATCTAATCGCGAGGTGGATGGTAGCGATGAAGTTGAACTCCGTGCTCGACAAGATGGTGTTTTGCATTTGTTGGTACTTATGAGACTCCGAACTATTTCTGATCTAAAGTCAAGCTGCGATATTGGTTTCTGGTTGTACACCATTCTATGTAGCTTCCAAGCATTCACTATTGCGGAGTCTATCGTGTTGATAAATAACGGCCACCACCATTTTTTACCGCCAATATTTATACGGTAGTTTGCCACTGCATTATATTGCAAGTCAACACCCCCATATATTTATTGTACATGGCAATCATATTCGGTTGTGGTATCGAGATGTGTCTCCTTTCCCTCCGATTATACCGTTTTACAATAGCATTTGGTTGACCAGAATCACAATTGGTTGCCACTGTTACAACAGAATTATCATTCCAACGTATCACACTTATTTCATTCTCGTGATAGTAGCAGCAATCCATTGTACCACGTTGTTTTTTGTCTACTGATTTCTTCGTCTCTAGTGGGCACATGAGAATCCTGTTTTCACGGACAGTCCCGGTAGCAAAATAACCTTATTTTTTTTAAATAAACCAATAGGCTAAAGCTAATAAAAAGTTATCAAAATATACCTAATGAGCATTTCTATTTTCGGTAACTTTCAAGAGATCTATAACTACTTGGCCACCTAAACCAAATTCCCTTTTGGCATGTTTGACACTTTTTCCACCATATGGTATGAACTGATACAAATATCCATCACTGGACGTAAGGCACCATATCTTGAACCCAAAGCGTACCGGCTTTCCTTTTAGGAACATTTTCGCCGAATGACGACCAATGTAAGGCACCATTTGCTCATCTATTGACAAGTGATGGGAAAAGATACCATACTTCAAAAAATTGTTGTTCAAAAGAATAAACAGCGGACGCAGTTTCGCAAATTCGTCCTCAAGATCCAATTGAGTGTTATCTGCCACATGAATGTTTTGCTTGACATTGTTTCGAGACTTGCATTTTTAATAATTGGAACCCCTTTATTTTCATCAGATGACCAGTAATGTTTTGCTTGTGGAAGTGTGTGATACCCGCTAAGAATCATTATTCCAAGAAAAATTTCCAGGTTACTTTTATCCAAGCAAAACTGAAGGCGGTTCTTATCCCTTGAATATTTTATGGAGTTTGCAATAATACACTCCATAACATTTTCGTCGAACATTAGACGAAAGAAATCAAATAAGGTCTTTCAATGTAGATCTTCTACAATTTCCTTTATGCTAACCTCTTCATTTGACGTAGCACTAGTCTCGTAGTCAATCGGTGTTGAACACCAAGTAACATATTCAACTCTTGGTGATTTGCTTGAAGAAGCTTTAGTAACGTCAAGGTGCATATAACCAACCATTTCTACCACATTGCCAGAGCTAAATATCTCAAAGGTTCCCACTACATCCGAAGGAATATGTTCCGTCCCGCCTATAACATTATCATCAAAGTTTCCTTCATCCGTTCGATCATCAACTTTGGGTGGAATGTAACAAATATTTATTTCCTCATCCAGATCAAAGTTTTCTACAATAGCTTAAAGTTCTCTTAAAGTAAAATGCCTTTTGGGATCATTGCGATATTTCGTGTAACTCTATAACAATTACCAATATAAAAACAACATATATGTAATAATATCACTTCCGTAATATATTATTGTACACACCATTTTGTAAAATGTTTCCAAACTTCAAGCCAATTTTCATATGGCCTTAATCTATTTTTATTCTTTTTTTGCCACAAACACTGTACTTGCACTTCACAGCAAAAAAGTAACACAAATAATTTAAATCAATAACATTTATTTACACAAAAGATTTCAAACTCGAAAATTTTTCAAGGCCTACTAAAGTTTCGTCGTTTATCCCAATGTTGCGTTTTTGCAACGTTACTATTCAAGTTCGATTAAAAGTACTAACTAAAACTAAAGGTTTATTCTTTTGATCAAATTACTTTTATATGCAGTATATTTTATACAAAACATAATTCTAACTATAAAAATGTATAGGGAATTTATACACTATGTATATTTTTTGTCGGAAATTTGACAATTTTATTAAAGATATAACGAAAAGTCCAAGAGCTATTACACATACTAAAAATAATTTTCTTGAAGTTCCTAAACGTAATAGCACAGAAATCAAATCAGAAATTTTAACTTTTATGGTCGCAAAAAAATGTTTTTTTCAATGTTGTGTTAACGCAACCATGGGAATAAATGGGTTAAGTAGCCGAATTTTAAAAATGCCACCTAGACCAAATTCCTTTTTGGCATGTTTGACACTTTTTCCACCATATGGTATGAACTGATACAAATATCCATCACTGGACTTAAGGCACCATATCTTGAACCCAAAGCGTACCGGCTTTCCTTTTAGGAACATTTTCGCCGAATGACGACCAATGTAAGGCACCATTTGTTCATCTATAACAATTACCAATGTAAAAACAACATATTTGTAATAATATCAATTCCGTAATATATTATTGTACAAACCATTTTGTAAAATGTTTCCAAACTTCAAGCCAATTTTCATATGGCCTTAATCTATTTTTATTCTGATTTTGCCACAAACACTGTACTTGCACTTCACAGCAAAAAAGTAACACAAATAATTTAAATCAATAACATTTATTTACGTAAAAGATTTCAAACTCGAAAATTTTTCAAGGCCTACTAAAGTTTCGTCGTTTATCCCAATGTTGCGTTTTTGCAACGTTACTATTCAAGTTCGATTAAAAGTACTAACTAAAACTAAAGGTTTATTCTTTTGATCAAATTACTTTTATATGCAGTATATTTTATACAAAACATAATTCTAACTATAAAAAATTGGAAAAACACCAATTTATAGGGAATTTATACACTATGTATGTTTTTTGTCGGAAATTTGACAATTTTATTTAAGATATAACGAAAAGTCCAAGAGCTATTACACATACTAAAAATAATTTTCTTGAAGTTCCTAAACGCAATAGCACAGAAATCAAATCAGAAATTTTAACTTTTATGGTCGCAAAAAAATGTTTTTTTCAATGTTGTGTTAACGCAACCATGGGAATAAATGGGTAAAGTAGCCGAATTTTAAAAATGTTTACTTGTTCTGCTGGGAGCAAGAAAGAGTTCATGCAACAAATTTCATCATTCTATGGCCCAAAAACTGGTGACGTACATACTTTAAAGTGCCATCCATATAATTTCTCTGTTACACACGTGCCAGAACTAATACACCCTTGTGAGATATACTGCAATCCGCTGTACGAACACTTAATACCCTTATGATATCGTAGGCTTATTCAGACATTTTGTCAAAATATCTTGTCGTTGCGATGTTTTATTCTGAAAATATGCTTGGCCATGGGCGGATTTTATAAATATTAATAAATAAACAGCCTATATACCAACTTTCAGTATCCTATATTAAAATTCTTGGAAGAGGTTGCTTTGTAAGTTTTTTTATGATTTGAAAGAAATATCTGCAAAACAAAAAAAAAATCACGATGATTTTCAGCGATTTAAATTCAACAATAGTTTTTCCAATTATTCAACGCCCTTTTACTCTTTTTTAAAAGAGTTTGCAAACATTTTTCGAGTATATATAATAACCAAAAATTTGACAGTTAATTTGGCTAATTCAACACTCCAAGCGAAGTATCATCAATCTTGCTCGCTTCGGTATGCATGCCTTCTTTTTAATCTCCACCACTCGTATTTTGGGTGTTATAGAACGAGGCTAGACTCTGATTGGCTTTAACTTAGCAATGCCCAGTGGTTGTAACTCTGACTACACATCAAGTGCTTATTTTTAACCTCCAAGTGGTAACCATCGGGTACTGGTCTCATCCAACCGGATTTGACTTTATAAACGATAAGCGCGAGTATTGATAAAAAGACGAAAAACAACATCCCTTTAAACAGCCAGGTCAGAACGGAACGGAACCTAGACAAGCTGCTTCGACTTATTCGGACAACAGGTTGTCTAGGAATTTCAAGGGTAAGTCAGGCCCCTTGAACGGAGATGGTCACGGATGAACCGAAAGGCCAATGGCAGCTCTCAATCCCGTATTGGATACTGATGCCCAGTGCTTTAGGGGTATCTAATAAATTGGAACTCGCCCTCCAGTTTGGGGGTTGTGCTTAGGGTTAACTACCTCCAGATCAACGAGCGGTCGACCAAGTTGATCATATTGCGATAGACAAGAGGTATCCAGTATTTTGTCCGAACACTCCGAGGAGCTAACATGAACTCGGACAACTACCTTGTTGCAGCCAAGGTAAGAATGCGGATATCCACCACGCCACAACAATCCAGAAACTTACTTACTTTCTTAAGTGGCGCTACAGTCCGGAACGAACCTGGGCCTCAACTAACATGCATCTCCAATTAGCCCGGTCCTTAGCTAACTGCCTCCAGTTGCGCACTTCAATTTGGTTGATTTCGGTTTCTACTTGTGCGCTCCTTTTAGGCGAGGTCTTCCTCTACTGCGTCCGACGTCTGGCTGGGAATCGAAGACTCTGCGAGCCGGAGTATTGCTGTCCATTCGTTCTTCATGTCCTAGCCATCTTAAACGTTCTATGCGGATTGCAGAGGCATGTCGCTGTACAACTAGTATAGTTCTTGGTTGAATCTTCGTCTCCATAGCCCGTCAACGCAAACGGGACCGAAGATTTTTCGAAGAATTTTCCTCTTAAATCGACCATTGATTTCTTCATCCGCTTTTGAGATGGTCCATGCTTCAGCGCCGTAGAGCAGGACTGCGATGATCAGGGTCTTATATAAGATCTCCTAAGTAGTTCGAGTGAGGACTGTACTACTGAATGGCCTTCTTAGCCCGAAGAAACAGCGGTTGGCAAGAGTAATTCTTCGTATAATTTCTGACGAGATGTTGTTGTCAGAGTTAATAGCGGAGCCGAGATAGACAAAGTCCCGTACTACCTCAAAGTTATATCTGTCAATGGTGATGTTCTGTCCAATTCATCGATGTTGTGTGTCCTTTCGTTTTGACAGCTTATACTTCCTCTTGCCCTCATTTACTGCTAAGCTCATTTTTGGGCTTCCTTCTGTAAACTAGCAAAAGTATCTATGACATCACGTTGGGTCAGACCAATGATGTCAATATCGTCGGCGTATGCTAGTAGTTGTACCGATTTTTGGAAAATTGTGCCTCTGGTGTTGGCTCGTGAGTTTTGCACAATCTTCTCAAGAATCAAATTGAAGAAGTCACATGATAGCGCATTGCCTTGCCTAAATCCTTTTTTGGTATGGAATGTGTCGGTGGGATCTTTTCCGACCCTGATGGAGCAGCGAGAATTCTCCATCGTCATTCTACACAAATGGACGAGTTTGGGCGGTATACCAAAACTATCTCTCTAAATGCTGTCGTATGCTGCATTGTCGTATGCGGCGAAAAACGGTGTTTTTTGTCAAACAATAAATGATTTTGATAAACAGCCTGAACAATATGTTATGAAAATGAGATTTTGTATATTTCATCGCCATAAATCCGATATTTTGGGGATATTTGTCTTAAGGATGGGATGGGATAGGGTACAAACCGATCCACACAGTGGATTGTAGCCTTCTCATATTTTTTTAAGATTTCCCATTATTTTTACCTGAAGTTGAGGTCGAAATTTAGAGCATCATAGAAATTTTTTTTATTACCCTACGAACCAATGTTCTGCAGCTTATGAATCAAAACTGACGCTTCACCTACCCCACGTATGCTTGTGGGCCTGCGTGCATGTTTTTTTTTATGTGCAAATGATCACATAGTTTTTCACACAAGGGTAATCGTCGGGTAAAGGAATTGGATGTTTCATATCAAACGGAAGCGTTGTATTTGTCAACCTTCCCATAACTCTCAACAACTCTACTCCTGATTGTATTCCTATTTACGGAGATAGGGCGGAGACTATGATTTTGTAACCCCTTACTGCGCTTCAATAAATTTGCTTGCTCTCGGAACGATGAGTTTTGGATATGCTTCATTATTTTCAATAACGCCTCTTCTAGTTTTCTCTACCGATAGCATATCTTCTTTAGGCACACCCATTTTACGACACGTCTTGACGAATTTACAAACATATGCAACGATGAATGCTGCAAAATTCGAACGCTGCAAAATTTGGTATAGGTTCCTCGAAACTCATCTGTGATTCTTGTGACCATCAGTGTTGTTCACACAACTTTTTTCCTGGAACTGCTCCTTTCAAGATTCGGTTTAGTTATTGGTAACTCCTTTTCATTCTTGTTCAAGAATGTCGGTCCTGTAACCCAGATCGAGCTCATCTAATCACCAACTTTTGCCCCTCTTGACATGATCTGCTAGAATCGCCTTGGTTCCCACGTATCTCAAAGTAGCTTGGTCGGACCCTTATTGAATCGTGGATACGCGATTCACGAAAAATGGTTCCCACGTGTCGATGGATGTTTTTCATGGCAGGCAAGACCATTTCAGAGTCTGTCCACATTTAGCCCAGTATAGGTTCACCACTGCCTGTCCTCTTGTGGCAGAGCGCACATAAATGCAACACCCGTAGGCTCTGCAAATCCATGAATCCAAATCCTCACATGGTAACACACATATTTCAACTCGCACCCTCTGCAGCTCTTCTAGGTGATCCTTAAACATCGCCCATTGAGTGTGTAGTTCCTAAAATACCGATTCATCACATTTCACCTTGGATATCCATAGGTCCTGCGCGAAGATTTCTGTTTTCATTATAATTGGATTTATTTATCCCAATGGATCAAATAATTGTACCGTCTCTGGAGTTAAATAGCAGAGCTTGTCTGCCTTTGGATAACAACTAATCCCTAAAGCTTTATTGATGTCTGCATGGATGCCAGGAATGATGACTCGTTTGAGTTAGAATCTCGAACTTTCCTTGGCCTAGTACCGGTTTCACTTCGTCGTAAACCCTCTCAATATCTTCACGCGTATTTACAGCAGTATGTATGTCTTAAAGTCATTTCTGACTTTATCTAATCCAAATTGGTAATCTTTTTGGCAATCCGCTGCCAGCTGCGTGGTACATTTTGTATCTAAGTACGGAGCCGACGTTGTGCCGTATGTGACAGTCAAAAGCCTGTAGATATCCAACTTGCTCTAAGTGTCATCTCTTCATAAGATACATTGAAATTATGTATTATGAAATTATGTATATTATCATCAACTTTCACTTGTCTGTACATTTTTGATGTGTTGACAAATCATCCTGCATTACTGGGCCTTTCAACAAACTTTATTCAATGAGAAATTACTTGATGTCCCCGCACTACAATCAAAGTCAACCCTTAATTTTGTTTACGTCGAAGTCAACTCGAGGTGGTGCAATATTTTCAACCAGAACGCGATGGCATCGTGGAACTTTTGCATAATATGTACTATATTGACATATTCCCATTGAAATCGATCCGCCAACTGTGTATTTACACTGAATCTTCCCTCCAATCAGCAGAAACGTAGCTCCGCACTCCGGAACGAACTAACCAACAACTGTTTCCTAGATTTGAATCGTAGTCGAGAACAAATTGTTTATTCAAATATGATATCAGCTCCTTCCTCTTCCGTTAATATCATAACTTTTCAGCTAATAATTTTAGCTCCGGATCCCGTCTGTCCAATTCCGTAGCTGTTGCCATGTGAAAATGCGCTTTCCTCAACTTAGTCGTCCTGACATTTCCCTACACAATCCAACCAAAGACAGTTTTTTTTTGTAAAAATAGGCCTTACTTCATTAACCCTACAATCAACAAACTATAAAATTAATGTGCTGTGAGTATAAGATTTGCAGTAGTATTCCAATCTCCAAACTCAAC
Source organism: Rhingia rostrata (assembly GCA_949824845.1). Classification (NCBI taxonomy): domain Eukaryota; kingdom Metazoa; phylum Arthropoda; class Insecta; order Diptera; family Syrphidae; genus Rhingia; species Rhingia rostrata. The sequence goes on from OX463759.1 coordinate 41,127,559, forward strand.
TTTTTTGTAGGGCTTAGTGCTGGTTATTTTCGACAAAATTAAATAATCAGTTGATTTACTAAACGGCGATGAAACAAATTTTCTGAAGATGTAGATGCTGTCCCACTGCGTCCGTAACAAAATTAGGTTAAGAATCAGAATCTAACAACGCCCTTAACTCATGTTTTTCTTCACTGCAATCTAGAATCTCCACTATTGCTGTTGCCAATATAACCTGACCAGATTCATTAACTCCAGCAACTACCGAATGATGGGCTGACTTGACCGCGATGCTCTCTTCTTCTTCATGTTGTGCATCTGCATCGATCCGATCCGCCGTATTTACTTCGTATCGGTGAGCACTTTGTTTTGCAATTCATGCACAGCACCCTATCTTTTACCTGCAGAAATCTATTCGCGACGCTGATATTCTTGAGCGCGGAACACATATCAATTGTTAGTCCATTTTTCGTCCAAAAACTGCCATTGCCGAGGTTAGCCACGACTAGAGTGGTTTAATGCTTGCGTTCATTTTCCGATCGATTTCTACTCGTTGTTGCTGGGATAAAATTTTGGTTGATGTCGATGGTAGATGACACAAATTAGTTTCCCTTGCTTCCAAATTCTGACATATACGCGAAAGACCTTCCTCGCAAATCATTCAACAATAGTCTTAAGTAATAATCAATCGAATTTCCTCATTACAGCAATGAGTGTGTATCGAGCTTTTCGCTTATCACGTGTAAAAGAAACGTATTTGCAATGTCTTCCAGTGAAACGAATGATTGCATTGCACTCAAATTGTTTAAAACTACATCAAGGGGTGTCGCGTCTCAGCGCGAGTTAATAATTACTTAGTAACTTAAGCAGCGCTACAGACCGGAATGAGAGTTTTTTTGGTCACGTTCGTTGAATCTTCGCCTCCATATCCCGTCAACGCCATTTTTGCCGCTTCTTTCTCTACATAAGCAAACATGCTTATGACACCACGTTGGGTCCTACCGATGATGTCAATACCGTCGTCGTATGATAGTAGTTTCATCGATTTTTAGAAAATTGAGCCTCTGATTTGGCTTGGGAGTTTTTCACAATACTCTCAAGAATCAATTTAAAGAAGTCATATGACAGCGCATAACCATTGATAAATGCTTTTTTGGTATCGAATGTGTCGGTGACGTCGTTTCCGATCCTGATGGAGCACCAAGAATTCACACCCAAACGGATGAGTTTGGGTGGTATACCAAAACTTTACATGGCCCTGTATAGTTCGTCTTTATAAATGCTGTCGTAAGCGGCTTCGAAACCGATGAATATGTTGTGGGTATCGATTTGGACTTCTTCGGTTTTTTCCAGGATCTGCCGTAGTGTATAAATTTGATCGGCTCTGGACTTTCCTGGCCTAAAACATAACTGCTTACGCCTATCATAGCTAACGCTATGTTGAGGAGACCTGTGCCTCTTTTGTTGTAAATCGACTCAGCTTGGAATTCTTAGGCGATATTTCTATTGTAATTATTACTTTATGTTATAATCTATTCGACAAAGCGAATATAACCATATGGGTTATGGGACATCGTGTAATATTACAAATGATATTAGAGAGAGATTAGAGATTGAGTACAAAGTACGATGTTAAAATCATGATGGGTTATTTTAACGCAAAGGTAGGAAGAGAAAACATCTTTAGCAGTATTGTCGGAAAACATAGCCTACACGAAAACACGTCTGGTAACGGACTTAGTCTAATTGACTTCGCTACGGAATGAAATGCCACTAAAGCCGAAACACGATTTCCTCACCTCGATATCCATAAGGGGAAATGGTCTCCAGGTCAACGAACGGTCAACCAATTGATCACATTGCGCTAGACAAGATGGACTCATCCAGTATTTTGGATGTCCGAACATTCCGAGGAGCTAACATCGACTCGGACCATTCGTTGCATCGAATGTGTCGGTTAGGATTTAGACAAGGCGATATCAAGTGGCTTCTTCAATTTGATTCTTGAGAGGATTGTGCAAAACTCAAGGCCCAACACCAGATGCACAATTTTCCAAAAATCGGTACAACTACTAGCAGACGCCGACGATATTGACATCATTGATAGGACTCAACGTGATGTCAAAGCCATGTTTGATAGTATAGAGAAAGAAGCGGCAAAAATGTCAACACGAAAGGACGGCATCGAATGTGTCGGTTAGGATTTAGACAAGGCGATATCAAGTGGCTTCTTCAATTTGATTCTTGAGAGGATTGTGCAAAACTCAAGGCCCAACACCAGATGCACAATTTTCCAAAAATCGGTACAACTACTAGCATACGCCGACGATATTGACATCATTGATAGGACTCAACGTGATGTCAAAGCCACGTTTGATAGTATAGAGAAAGAAGCGGCAAAAATGTCAACACGAAAGGACGACGAATTAGGCAGAACGTCACCATTGACAGTTATAACTTTTAGGTAGACTTTGTCTATCTCGGCTCCGCTATTAACTCTGACAACAACATCTGTTCAGAAATTAAACGAATAATTACTTTTGCCAACCGCTGTTTCTTAGGGCTAAGAAGGAAATTTAGTAGTAAAGCACTCACTCGAACTACAAAGGAGATATTATATAAGAGCCTGATCATCCCAGTCCTGCTCTACGACGCTGAAGCATTGACCGTCTCAAAAGCTTAACATGGTGTGGACATGTAGAACGAATGGACACCAATACTCCGGCTCGCAGAGTCTTCGATTCCCAGTCAGACGTTGGACGCAGCAGAGAAATACCTCGCCTTAAGTTACCAAGCATTTGGGTAGCGTTTGATATAAAAGCAACCAACAATTTATAAATGAACATTTTATTTTATTATATTTTAAAGCTAACTTAACTTAAAATCATTAACTAAGTGCGGTGAGTTGTTGCGCCGGTAAACCTTCGAAGTCAACTACTCGAGTGGAATACACTTCTTTTAATTCTTTGGTAAACAACTGGATATTGTCACAAGCTCAAAATAGGCGTTTTTGTTGTAAGCTTATGATAGACATTTTATATGACCCTATCATTGGTATGCAGCTGATAATAACTTGGTTACAACGGGAACACTGTTGTCAAGCATGTTTATAGAAGGTCATCTGCACTGTGACATGCACAGCATGTAACTCGCACACAAGTAGAAACCAACCTCAACCAACTTGGAGTGCGCAAATGGAGGCAGTTAGCTAAGGACTCGGCTATTTGGAGAGGCATGTTGGTTGAGGCCCGGGTTCATGCCGGACTTTAGCGCCACTTAAGTATGTAAGTAAGTAAGCGATTGAGTGGTTTGGAAAGAAAAATCTTACCCTACTTAAAATTTCTTAATAACTTTTATCTATTAAAAATAATTATTCTTCATCAAAAAAGTCTATCAATATGTCTTGTTTAATGCTCAAGTCATAGCTGTTATTGAAATACATAATTTTAATATTCGATTTTGAGTTTTAATATCAAAAAGTGAAATTATAAGCAAATTTAAATAATTTAAAAATAAAAAAAAAAATAATTCATCAGCTACTTTTTTTTATTCCAATCAACACCAACATTGTTGGTTAAATTCTATTAAAAACAACTCCATTGTTGCTTGCCAATTACAGCTATAACTGGACCCTGAGATATGTTACTAAAACTGAGAGATAAAATGATTGTCATGATTTTCTGAAGAAATATCCTAACAAAATAAAAAAACTTTCATAATGTTAAAAAGTTTAGTTATTGTTAGGGTTTAAATATGACCCAACTAAATTAATAAATGGTTCCTTCGATGGACTTTTTGCGAGTAGAAGTTGTGCTACGAATGGTTAAATTTTCCTCCGTCTTCCACCAACGACCAATTGCACTTCCATTCTTTCTTTCTAAATTTGTAAAAATGCTAATATATATTTGCATTATCGGCTTATGAAATATCTTAAACCAGCTAACACGGCAAACGTTGTTTTGCCTTCAAATTTAAAGACGCATTTTTGAATGATCATTTGTATTTATATAGGCTTGGGGCATGTTTTATTAATATTTGCATTAACATAAAATTAATGTAATCTAAATCTATATACATACAATTTAAATTAAATAATTTTTTTTTGTTTCTTTGCTGTGATATAATTTCGGTTGTTTGAATGCTTAAAGATATATAGTTTTGTTTTGTTGTCTGGCGCGTAAGCAAATGCTGATGGTGTTCCGAAACGCGAACAGGGGACATACAATTGACCATGCGAGAGGCATGTATTTTCAAAATTTAGTGTCCAGTTATAGCTAAATATAATTGAACAACTTCTTTGGAACCTTTTATTTAATGAGCTGTTTATAGTTAGGAATCATTGGACAATTTTGTTTCATTTTGCTGGAATGATAAACATCATTTCAAAATAATTATTGATCATTGCAAAATAAAAAGTGATTTCTGCGAAATCTTTATTCATAAATTAAAATATTTGACGATAATCTTTTTAAAATTCAAAATCTTTGTTTTGACACCAACACCAACCCGTGGAATGGGAAGTCATTCCGAACCATTGGATTCGTGCTATCAAAACGTCTTCTCCTTAGTTCTTCCCATGAAGTATATATTCTTGTTCGATAAAATTGTTCATCAGCTTTTTTATAGCAAGCTGAGTGCCATTACAAAGAAGTGGTTGGTTTATATTTCGTAATAATATGAATACCGATCCGACTTCCAGTTGGAGATTGTGAGTTGAAACTTCGGCTAGTTCCAGCGAGTTAACAAACTCAGTTGGATAGAAACATCACCTTGGAAAGTAATGGAATCCACCGCTTTGTACCATTCGTACCAATTCGCTAGAAATATCATTTTGAATCTTAAACTCAATTCGTCGACATCAATGTTTTACGCAACATTCGCAACAGCAATCATGATTTTTGTAATTTTGTTGCAATTTTGGGAAGCACCTTTCGGGTAAGTTTACAGAAAGCGCCGAAAATCACATGCCAACAGAATTATCGCTCCACCAAACCGTTTGTGATTGTTTCGTAAACCCTTTGTCTAATGCTTCCAAGGAATTTTTATGCGCAATTGTACACTCTTCCACCTTCCAACAATGCGGGTGCAACTCCGTCGAAACTCTTGACTAAATTCGTCGTGTATCGGACGTTTGGGAGCTATGCGAAGCTATGTCATATAATACCTTGTCCGAAATCAATCAGTTAATATCAATTTCTTTATAAATTTCCTCGTTTAGTTGTGAATTTGGATGTAAGGCTGTAATACGCAACTGATGCAAAATATCATCACACACGGCATCTTTGAATTTGCTCCACAAATCATTCGGTTTGATGGGAAGCTAGTTGAGATAGTTATCGAAAACAATGTTCGTATTTGATGATGCAACTCTGAGGGTGTAATTCTAATGATTGTCACTCTTTTACAATCGCAAGGTTGGCACGCTTCCCGATATGTGCTACCCAATTCACCATATTATCATTGGGCTACGAACGTTGACTAACAGTTTACATAAATAGAAAGACTCATCGTTTCTTGTGGACTTTTACAAACATTTAAAAAAATTAGCCAAATCGGTCAAGGAGTTCATCGATTTTAGATATATAAAAAAGTGGGCGTACTAATGGGCATGGTCTTTTTCTTTTCCGTAAGAACTTAAATTGGATTACTATGAACATTAAAAAAAATGTCCAGCCGTTCTCCGATTTTAGGTAAATCAAAAAAAGTGGGCGTGGTGACATTTTCTTTCCGTAAAAATCTAAACTTGGTTATAAGCTGTGCAGCTGTTCTCAAATTATGCGGCAACCAACGAACGACATTTGATTTTTAGATATATGGAAAATGATGACAAGTTCTCTGTGACTTTCAATATAAACTAAACATTTACCATTGTTTTCCAAAATCAATATCGTCGCACTTAATATTATCTTTGCATATGACAGTTTTAACATAAATTCCTTGAAATAGAAACTGCTCCTTGAGACGTTCAATGCATTTTTTCGTCGTGCTTTACGTGCTTTTAAAGCTTTTTTTAAAGTTCAAATGAAACTCTTTCGTCCTTTTAACAAGTCGATTGCCATGAACACTTTCAGTTTTTCATCAAGCATACCATGTAGTATAGAGATTCATTTAAATAAATGTGGAATGCTTTACTACACTCTGATTTTCATATTACAATTGACTTACAATAAATTGCCTTATGCCCTGGTTGTGCCCAAACACCCTTAAGGGTAAAGTTTCTCTATAATACTCCATTGGCCGAAGCAACGTAGAAGACATTTGATAAAAATTAAACTGCTTAAGTTCCTGGTTCAGCTGGGTTTTTTTTTATGGGTGTAGGTCTAAATCTAGACACAGAACCCGGGAAGTTGAAGGCGGATACATAGATTATTTTTCGAATTTTTTGACTCACAAAAACTTCTATAGTCGCTTCGGGTATGATGATTTGCACACGTTGTTTAACGCCATATGTGTCAATTATTTAAACAACATGAGATCTTTAATCTAAAAGGCGTGCGCATTTATTAAAAAACCATCTATTTGACTAATTACAAGAATGTTTGTGTCTTTTTTCAGGAGCAGATAAACCTGTTTGATGAGGATTTGTCTATTTGTACACACGACTATTACGATTTGTAAGAGTATTAATTTTCACTAAATTATGTAGATAAGTGGCACTACAGTCTGGAATGAACCTGGACCTCAACCAGATTATTAATCCACTCCAACAAAGAAACACCATGGCGTGTTAGTTAGCAATATAAATATAATTCTTGAAATCCACAAATACGTGAAATCAAGTGAATATAAGTATTCTGTTAGACGAGGAAAAAGAGTTTGCTTCTGCCCAGACTCGTTTTCTGCACCTGTAAACCTTTTTTAAGGTTAAAAAAATTGTCCTTTTTCTCCGTTGAAAAAAACATCTTTCTTTTTCTTTCAGACAATTATAGTGTGTTTCCATCAAAAAAATACGTTCAGTTAGAACGAACTAAGGATCTATTCTAACTTGTGTTTTCCTTGAATCTATAGAGGCCGTGCAATTAGTAGTAATATAATACTATATTACAATTTTTACTGTATTTTAACAAATTATTATTGTTCTGATCTTGATATTGCTCAATTTTGAAAATGAGCTGTTATGTGACTGTTTTCTATCTGTTTTGGACGAAAGTATCCCACAAGTTCATTCGTTCATTCATTACTGTTCGGATGATTTTATCTGAGAAAATGGAAATCCTATCGAAAAATAAGCCTGCTTGCTTTTTGTTGAGAACGTGCAAGCAATGTTTGTTTTTTAATCGGAATATTCCTCTTACCAGTTTCGTTTTTGCTTTAATCGGGAAATTCCTCATACCAGTTCAGTTTTTACTTACTCCTAATAGAGCAATCATTGGTTTCATGAACTAAAGTTGGGACTTGATATTTAAACACATGCAAAGGCTATAATCCGCCTTGCGAATTAAATGTAATGGTTAACTCTTTGTTTTAATGCAGAATAAAACCAACACAAAAAAATACAGAAAGTAGCAGACGCAGACAACGAGTCAGGGAAGAAGCAAATGTACCTACATATATAATATGAAGACACCAGAAAAACAACTTGATAATAAATCTGATAAGAAGCGTTTTAGATACTCGTATGCATATTCTTTCGGATATGGTGTGAAGATTTTAAAAACTAAAGAATAAAATGATACAATTGTTGGTAGAATATTAAGGCAGAGCGGTGTATGAAGAAATAAAATATTGAGCTAAAATGATGAAATTTGGTACACGTGTTTGTTGTTGCATCCAGCAGAACAATTGTAAACATTTTTGAAATCCGCCCACTGCCACGCCCCCTTTTCAGAAAAACGTAGTTTTAGGCCAAACCGTTAGAAATTTTGAAAAAGTTTCTGAACAACATATCTAGTCTAGACAATCCTTATGTGTATATTCCGTCTATACAAAGTTTTTGCCACCCCCTTTTTTGGGGGCGTTTTAAGTAAAGAACGGTTTTCGGTAAAATTTTAAACATCACGAATAAAATGTTGATGCAAAATCATTGGTTGTGTTAATATACACACTTCTTCCATATATCATTTTATCCCACGTTCAGTTCTTTGAGCCGCTTTCATAAAATAACCATTTCTATACACCAACCCATAAATGATTTTGAAAAACTATCTGAACGATATGTTCTGACAATGACATTTTCTGTATTTCATCGCCATAAAGCGGACATTTTGATATTTATATTAAGGATGGAATGGGATAGGGATATTGAAAGATCCCCACAGCGGATTGTAGTCTTCTCATATGTTTTTTATATATTTTTTAATAAAATTGGCAAAAAACAATGTCGGCGCGCATTTAGCAAATACGTACGATCTACTCGTCCACCACTCGTTTTGATCTCATGAAAATTTGCTAATAATGAGACCGACGAATCAAAGCGATATACCCGAAGATTGGGATGGGATATATTGCATAGTGAATTATTGTTGCCGTATATATTTCCTTTTTAATTTTAACATCAGCTCGGTTTGTTCCGGAAAAGTATTTTGTTGCCTTCTTTTAATGTTGCTAGCCCTTTTATTTAATTTATATTGCAAATTGAAATAGCATTTTAAATGTAAATGTTTTTGTCTTTTTTTATTAGCAGTCTGGACAAAATAATAACGGTAATAGTAACGCTGGTAATGGGAGTAACAGTGTTGCTGGCGGTGGTGGCCTTATAGGAGGTGGCACATCAGCTGCAGCAGCAAAAAATCAACTCGAACAATTAAACACAATGCGCGAAGCTCTATTTTCCCAAGATGGCTGGGGGTGCCAACACGTTAATCAAGATACCAATTGGGAGGTACCCAGTTCGCCAGAACCAACAAATAAAGATCCTTCAGGTGGACCACCAATATGGAAACCAAATATTAATAACGGTACCGACTTATGGGAGTCGAATTTGCGTAATGGTGGTCAACCACCACCACAGCCTGTGCAAAAGACACCATGGGGTCATACACCGTCCACAAATTTAGGCGGTACATGGGGCGAAGATGACGACGGGACCGATACAAGCAATGTATGGACTGGTGCACCAGCAAATCCAACTGGGCCACAGTGGGGTCAAAGCAGTGGAGGTCCTGGTACAGCAGGTATGTTTTTTTATTAACCTAAGGTTGAGAGCCGTTTTCACGGTTCTTAAATATTAATGAAATTTTTACTCGAGTTAATAAACCGCTTTACAATAACATTATTTTTAAACGAGTTTTCCCAATTGATTGAACAAGCCGACTAACTATACGGTAAACTACGTTAATCCGAGTTTACAAGCGATTAGTTTCGGTCGAGGAAATGAGGATATGCACTGAGCACATGAACATTTAGTGAAAATCTCATCTTCACAGATTCGAAAACGAAACCGAGAATTAAATCTGTTGATTCGATTTAAAAATAATCGATCCATTTGTTTTTGTTTTTAAACACACCGAGTAAGAAATTACTCAATATCCCGAGCTCGCCAACTCTGTTTTATTGATTTGCAACTTACAAATACAAATTTTTGGCGCCCAAAAATCGCCAGGGTTGAGCTTTCTCACAACCATACGTGTGTGCGTGTGTACTTCTTGCACGATGTTTTATGTTTTATGCCGACTCCGAACGGCGATTTCGAGATACGCTTTTCTTGCTAATTGATACTTCTTATATGACATGTCAGATCATCACGAGAGGAGGCCCAGTGAAAATCATTTTAGGTGTTGGGAATCGAACCCAGACCATCTGCGCGGCAGTACAACGCCCGTCAATTGACCAAGTTGAAATATTCTGTTTGATATATTACTACTAACATTATTAGATGAAATAGTCATGTAAATTAATCAATTATTAATTCCATTGTTTTAGAATTATTCGAAGATATTCAACGGATAAATTTAAATGAAAGCATATATGAGTTAATAGATGCAACGACGATATTGGAGTTCCAGGGGAAAGAATGTGAAAAAATGAATGTTGTGTTGATGTGTAAATGTTGTAGGGTTAATTTTATTAAATTTGATTAGTAATTAAGCAATTAAGACATAGAAACATTGATGTTGATTTCAAAACATTAAAACAATTTTATCGCATCAATGAAGCTAAAAAAAAAAACAATAATATCAATATCATTTGGTTGTGAATGCGTACAGTATGTGGTACCGGTATCGATATTTTGATGTGGTATCAGTATTAGGCAGACTAAAACATAATACTTAAATATTCATTGTTTACTTAATTTTTACAAGTAAAAATTTTTAATTTTATGAAAATTTCTACCACTTTATATCCTTATTGCTGTTAGTTATATTTATTTCTGTTCATAAATGTTCAAAGTACTCTAATTATTACGTTAAAAAAAATGATTTCATCAATGGTGTTGCGGAAGAAAATATGATGTTGTATGTTGAGTCCATGTATGAATGATTTAGGATTATTTTTATTTAATTTGGTTTGTAACAAATTAATAAATACAGCAACTGCTACCTACTATAATAAAGTAGAGAAATAAACTGCATGTATATATGTTGCTCGCGTGTCAAGACGTATGAGTCCGATTTTAATCGTTTAAATCCATTGAATGAATAGTCTTTAAATAGTTTTTGTAACTTTTTAAAATATGTAAACTAAAGTTTTGTTATATTTTAAACGTGTATGTGTAACACACCTTATGTTTAATTTTTAAGCTACTACCTTAAATGCTTTAAGGATATGATCTGTGTTTATATTCATAAATGTTCAAAGCACTTATTTTTCATACATTTTTATACACAAACAAATACAGTCGATTATTGAAAACATACGCGATGGGATACTAATTTTCTGTAATTAAATTTTAATCTGGAATGATTAGGGTTGTTTTGCGAAATAAACCACTCTAACAAACTACTTAATGACATATCATATCAGATAATAATAATCTCATAAAAAATGAAAAGTACTGCAGTTTCACGCAATAATCTTGTAATTTTCAAATTCTAATTTTTATTTTATTGATGGTGTTACATAAAGAAAACAATAAAGACTTTGTCAACAACAATCGTTGTGATGACCATCGTCAATATACTCCTTAAAGAATCGACCGGAGATGAGACAAGAATTTCATTTAAATGTCGGTGTGAATATCATTTATTTATTCATTTTTAATTTCAGGAAGTACAAATGCTGGTGCTGCAACTCCAAATGCATGGGGTGATCCCCGTGAAATGAGGCCATGCCCAATTGACATTCGTAATGTTGACCCAAGAGAATTACGTACTCCCAACAGTGATCCCCGTGATATACGCGGAATGATTGATCCTCGAGATCCTATACGTGGTGATCCGCGTGGAATTTCTGGTCGTTTAAATGGCACATCCGAAATGTGGGGACAACATCATCCAATAGCAACACATGGTCAAATACCACTTAACAAAATGGTTGGAACCACAGCAGCTGCTACAGCCGCAGTTCCCTCCGGTGCCAGCACAAATACCCAATGGGGAGCCGCTCAATCGGTAGTTGGACCAAAAGATATGACAGCAGTTATGGGTACAGGAACTGGAAACACCGGTATATCAAGTGGGCCAGTCGGCGGTGGAAAGCAAGCGACTGGATGGGAGGAACCATCGCCTCCCCCACAACGTCGAAATATACAAAATTATGACGATGGTACTTCACTATGGGGTCAACAATCTCGTGTACCTGGAGGCGGTTCGCACTGGAAGGACATGTCCGATCCAATGTCGCGTAGTCATATTATACGTGGTGCAATTGGTAATCCGAATGTTGGCGGCGGGAATGGAGCTGGAAGTAACGGTGTCGTGAGTAGTTCTGTCGGCGTGAGTGGACCAGTTAGTGGCAATTTGAGCAGCACAAATTCAACTTCCATGAGCAGTGGTGGCCCACAGAATCGGATGGGTGGAGGTCAGGCTGTCGGTGGCCAGTTGAAGCCAGACAATACAATGTGGGTACATCCAGCGGCAGCAGCAGCCGCAGCCGCTGCCGCTGCTGCCGTACAAGCAGCTAACGTTACCACAGTCCGTAATAATGGCGCATGGGGAGATGATCACAACACTAGTGCTGGTGCTAATTGGTGTGATGAAAAATCGTCTGGAATAGGCAGCTTAAATAGTGCAGGAGGTGGTTCATGGAATGATAGTACTGCAGCGGCTGCGTGGAATAAGAATCAAAATAAAATCTCAGTTGCCAGTGGAAATGCCAGTCAAGGTGGATGGGGTGATGCAAATGATTTAACTAACGAATGGGGAACACACAAACCCCAAACGAAATTGGTTGGAATGAACAGCGATATGATTAAAAGTACTAAGCAGTATCGAATGCTGGTAGAAACTGGGTTTAAAAAAGAAGACGTCGAACGTGCACTAGTTGCAACCAATCTGAACGTAGAAGAAGCTGCTGAAATCTTAAACACTCGAGCTAACGCAATAGAATCTTGGCGAAGACATGATGAATCGATGCCAACACTTGGCGGTTTTGATCATTCCAATACGGGTGGTTTTCCGGCACGATTTCCATCGGCAAGTGCACAGCCATCAATGCCATTTCCACCGGTGAGGGTAATTATTGTATGTAATTAATATTTATTTGTTTGTTTATTTTTCTTCCATTCTTGTTCTAGAATAACAATTTACTGAATAACATGGGTGGTAACAATATCGGAGGCAATCCGGGCATGGCAACTATAAGTAATATCCAGCCACTGCAGGTCCAAAAATACTTAAATCAAGGTGGACCGCACAATATAGCCGGAGCACAATCAGCCGCTGCCGTAGCAGCATTTGGTCCTGCTGCTGCTGCGGCAGCTGCTGTAAATGCTGTCTCACATAATTCTGGTCAACCAACTGCACATCAATTACGTATGCTGGTACATCAGATTACATTAGCCGTGCAAAATGGCTATTTGTCCAGTCAAATTCTTAATCAACCTTTGGCACCTGCGACTTTAGTATTATTAAATCAGTTACTAAGTAATATTAAGGTAAGTGTTATTTTATCTTACGTTTTGAGTTACATTTTAATGGTTTAATTTTAATTTAAATTACAAATTGTTTGACAATATATGTTGACGTTCGGTGGTTACAATTGGATATCATACCACACTATACATACCCGGTTGTAGTTTCGAATACATTTTCATAGGGCTTAAATATTTAATAACTTCGAAATATATACCTATAGTTGTACATATGGATTGATTTAGAATCTCTAAATGACACTTTTTGTGTTAATTCACAGCCGCGATAATTTGCTGTATGATTTCATTCACATTTAATGCAAATAGCAGGAGTTTTCTTGTACAACCTACAGATAATTTTCGGTTCATTTTACACATTTCATTTCTGACAATTGGTTGCGTATGATTATATCCTTGGCAGCGCATGAAAATTAAATTATTAGCACGGCCTAATCTGCGAATAGACCTATTGAAATGAAATTGCTGAACATTGGCGAGATTTTTCCGGGTAACAAAATCGTTAGTACCCAGGACCTAGCTTTTACAAACAACGATTCATAGCTCCAATTTTTAAGCCAAATCCGAACGGTTGAGTTGGGCTAAGCTTTTCTTGGGAGTTGATAATACTCGGATGATTTGTCAGATCATCACAGGAGGAGGGCCAGTGGAAAATCATAAATACGGCTGGGATTCGAACCCAGACTTTCTGCGTGGTAGTTGATGTCTATGGTTGGTGTCTATGTGAATAAAAAGATTTTTCCGCCAAACAATTGTAATTTATGTATTTAATACAATTTAATTATATAATTTTTAGCATCAATAATCAAAATGAATATTATTGTGTATTTTGTATATGAAAATCGTCATTTTTTTACGCTTGGGATTTGATGTAACGCCCCACTCGCAGTGAAAGAGAAATTTGTTTACGACCCAGTCGTGCACCCACCAAACTTTTTGGTGTTGAAACTATTTGCAAAAGTTGAATTTTGTTTATGAAATGACGAGTTTTGGTTCACTAAAAACGTTCCATAGTTTCCAGTGTGTTTTACGCAGATTTTGTATTTTTTTTCTTAGCGAGATTACTTGGTAGCGTGATAATGTTAACTTCTTCATCAAATGATGCCATTTGTTATAGCTGTTCATACCAGTTTCGCGACTGAGTTCTTCTTAATTCCTTAATTCGTATAGTATATGAAATTAACGGGCAGTTTGCACTCGGCTTTGACTCACTACTTATTTAAACAGTCTGAACAATATGTTGGGACGATGCCATTATCCCCATAAAGCTCATATATTGGGGTTGATATTATGTCAAGGAGGGGGTGGGATAGGGTATTAAACGACCCACACCGTGTGTTTCAAACTTCTTACATATTTAAATTAACTTTTTATACTATCATACTTATCACGCTGCCTTTCGCAGAAGAGTTCGACATTGTTAAGCCTAACTTGTAGAATGTCATTTTCGGATTTAAGGGTTTTAATTTTTTTCTGAGGCCACACTTCTGTTGTTGTCGATCTTCTAGAGTTCCTGATGGAGGCGAATTAGTTACCCTTGCATTTTTCCCGAAAGGTTACACAATTGCAATAATTGGCTCTCCCCAGAATCCGTAGAGCCAACCACCGAAGAGGGTGGATTTTGCAGTGAAACTGAATTGCAGGCTGAGGTATTAATTATTTTTGTTTATACAAATGTACACATTCCGTTAGTTGATTTATGTCGCCTCCTACTACAGGCATGCCTTAAATCGAGTATAGTCCGATCCCAAGGCCGAGGGGTTCAGATTATCTGATAATATTGGCGCTCAATGGCAAGTCTCTCCAAAATACCGATTTTTATCCGCTTCCTCATCCGTAATTCTCTATATATTTTTCTTGTGTGTTCTATACATTTAATAAGATTATTATGAATTATCTTAAAAGAAGTATTTTATTGGCTTTAATCTCGATAATATCATTTCCTACCTTCCCTATACAGCTTGCTAACTAAGGTTTTCGAATTTCCAGTTATACAAAATTATTAAGTGCTGTTCAGCTAAATCTTTTCATTTTTTTTTTTAAGCATCTACAAGGGGCACAAGCATCATTAACTCGAGGCAACAATGCTAATCACATGCAAATCAATGTAACTATTACAAAATTCAAACAGCAAATAGCAAATCTTCAAAGCCAAATCAATGCACAACAAGCGGTTTATGTTAAGCAACAACAGCCACAGCAACAATCACAACAACAACCGCATCCAGCTACTACTCATGTTACCAGTGCAAATGTAGAGTATCTGAGGGGACATGATGCCATAAGTGCTCTTCAAGGAAATTTCTCGGAAATTAATATAAATAAGGTAAATTATTTAAACTTCAGGTCTGGAGTTATTCAGATTTAAATATATATATTTATAATAGCCTGGAGGATACCAAGGTGCTCCCAACCAACAGTCCAGATTGAATCAATGGAAACTTCCAGTATTAGACAAAGATAACATCTCGGAGAGTACCGATTTTTCACGTGCACCTGGTGCTACAGCTAAGCCAAGCCTGTCTTCAGCAGCTGGGAATATGGGAGCTCTTGGATTACAAGGAGATGGGTAAGCATAAAATAGTTTTACTACTTAAAAGGCTCTGCTTAAAAGAAGGTAGCAAGTTATTCGGTTCAAGAGCTGTGGTTTCGCGATCGCTTGCTCCTTAAATAGGAAGTTCGGTCCTCCTAGTCGCCTCGTTCATTCGCTCGATGTTGCGAGCCAATAGTCTGCGTGTTGGTACCTTTTGTGCTCCTTCCACATATTTTATGCACAGCTCATAAAGTTCGAAGTTGTATATTCTCCTCCATTCGCTTCCTCGCTTACAAGATCGAAAATTCGACGAAGAACTTTACTTTCGAGAGTGTCATCATTTTCTCCGCTTTCTTGTTTATTTAGGGTTATCGGGAATTATTTTTTCCAATTATCTGTCGACCTGTCGGGCCGAAAAGTGTGTTGTAAAAAGGCTTAAGAAGTCCGCACAAGTTTATTTTTGCCTTTAGCATTATTGTTCATTCGCTCGATGTTGCCAAGCCAATGTAGTCTGCCTGTTGTTACCTTTTGTGCTCCGTCCACATATTTTTTGCATTAAGTTTTGCTCATATATTTTGAAGTTGTATCATCTCCTCCATTCGCTTCCTCGCTTACAGGATCGGAAATTCGACAAAGAATTTTACTTTCTAATATTTAATATTTTCTGCGCTTTCCTGTTTATTTAGGGTTATCGGGAATTATTTTTCGCAATTAATTTTTTCAATTCAGCAATCAATTTATATTGCTGAATGAGAAATCTTCTATGTTTAGCAAACGGTGCCGTAATATCCGGTAAAGAAACTATTTGCACTCTCGGGTTAAGAGTTTTGATCCCATTTGTTATGATAAACCGAAAGATGAATCGTTTTCTCGTATCTCCACTAAGTTTTCTTTTGTGGGATTAATGTTTGAGGTTGACTTATGCGTCGACATTGATTGTTTGTTGATCAATGCGTTTTGCCTCCTCATCAATGGCCGTAAATTCAGTATGGGAGCGACCAATAATATCGATGTCGAGGGGATACCCCAATCGCTTTACTAATTTATTGAAGATATTGCTTTGGATAATAACTCCTGCCCTACGCACTATCTGTACCATCACGAGATTGAAGAAATCGTATGAAAGGTCATCCCCTTGTCGGAATCCAGTACTTGTTTGGAAAAGTTCAGATGATCAGTTTCCAAGTTGAAGATCGCATCGCGACAGAGCAGTATCAATGTTGAGGATATCTCGAATCCCGCTCTCGCTTTATAAAGCTCTGAGGTATGCATGCTATCATACGTGTCTGTCTCTACATAAAATTCGTTGGTCTTTTCTAGAATGTGCCGTAGTGGGAAAAGTTGGTCTAAAGTCGATCTGTCGGGCAGATAAGTGTATTGTAAAAAGGCTGAAGAAGTCCGCACAATACATTGGATAAGATGTAATATGCGAAATTTAGCATGGTAGAAATCATGGAATTTCTTAACAACGGACTAGAATGTTAAAAAGACTTGCTCGACTACTTAGTAAAAGCTGACTTCGTGTTACAATGTTGTGTGTTCCTTACTCTGCATTACAAATGTGCACTGCCTTGTACTGTATAATTCATGTAAGTTATTGTATTATGTATTATCTTATGTTCTATAAGCAACACCTACAAAGGATGCTCATTTCTTTCCTTTTCCTGGTTGCACACTCTTCCCGCGCGGAGCGTGTTGTGCATTACAGCACCTTTATATATGCGATTTCTGTCGTCTTTTTTTTGGTACTTGCAAATATCATCACAGTTATAAAATGATTTGATCCATGCAATCGAAAACGGCATTATTTGCATTAAAAAACTGATTTGCTTCGGGGTTTTTTTTCTGCATATTGAGACCAAATTATCGTGAAATCCAAATAGCGATAAATGATACCAATTAGTACCAACGAATGCAAGAACAACTTTGGTCAAAAGCTTTGCTCCGTCCCATGTGTTCAACAAATTATCAGCGAATTTCTGGATTCGTTTCACTGTTATCAAGGTTAAGCTTCGAATATTTTCCGAGTAACCAGTACAGTTCTCTGTATTTATTTTTAAGTTCATCGCATTTCCTTTTTGCATGCGACTTCCATTTTAATTTTGCCTCGGGTGTTATTCCGAGATATTTCGCTTTATTTGCAAAAGGGACTCGAACCGTTTTGAGAAATACAGGCAAATTTTTTGTCCGATTATAAGAAAAATCTACGTGAATTGATTTGCTCTCGTTAATTGCAATCCCCCAGGATTTTGTCCATTCATTAACTTCGCTAAGAGCGTTTTGCAATTTCATATTTGTTTCCTCTATTGTTGTGCCAACTGTTAGTATATAGCTTTATCGTCAGCAAACGTGAGAACTATTGTATCGTTTGTTTGTGGAGTATCACGTGTAAATAGTGGGTACAAGAATGGTCCAAGGACGCTCCCTTGGGGTGCTCCTGCCAATATTTCTTTGTAATCCAATCTTCGTATCCAGGTCTCACACGGAAGAGTCTATGCTCAATATACGACCCAAGGATTTTATATGGCCTCTATGCCCAATTTTGTCAAAAGCTTGCGACACGTCAAGAAATAAGGCTGAACAAATTTTCTTTTCTTCGAAAGCTTTCTAAATTACATCGTAAATCGATGAACTTGGTCCACAGTCGAATTTTTACTTTAAAATCCAAATTGATGGGTTTTAATCGATGATCAATAGTGGGGTGTAAGCGACCGAGTAATATCCTTTCAAAAACTTTGGAAATTATTGGAAGAATGGAGATATGTCTGTTAGATTTTATTTCGTTCGGTGATTTTCCTGGTTTGAGAACCAAATCACTTCCGCGACTTTCCAATGTCTTGGTATGTATTCTAATCTAATTGCTGCATTTACAATATAGAGGAGTTTAGTTAATAGTTTTACCGGCAACATTTTAAGAAGTTCTTCTGTAATAAGGCTATAACCCGGAGCTAGTTAAGGCTTTAATTTCTGTATTTCCCGTTTAAGCTTGGCAATACTTGCGTATCTTATTATATAGCTATCGGTTGTTGTCTCCAATACATAAATGTTTTTATTTTATGCTGGGCCATCAAATGGGTTACATGTTTCCTCGAGATGTGCGGCAAAAATATCTGCTGTTTCCTTATCGGTTTTTGCCCAATCGCCTTGAGTAACCCTAATTGGTGGCACAGCGTTTTTTGTCCGTTTTATGACTTTGACCTTTCCAGCGGTTAGGCTTTGTAGATAAGTTTATACTGCATGGTTTTTAAAATTTTTAATCGAATTTGAAAGCAAGCTACTCAACCGATGTAGACGTGTTTTATCTTGCGGGCACGAGTTTGGTGCCATCCTTTACGAGCATTTCTTTTTTGTCTAACCAAATCTTTTATTTCCGATTTTAATTGATATTACTATAGCTCTCTATTTCGCGTTGTTGAGTAGTATTTATTATTTCATGCTGCTTTTTCAACGGTATGGATAAAGGAGTCAACCGCTACTTCGAGTTCTAATGGAGATCTAAGCGATACACCCAGTCGAATATTATGTTCAATGTCGAACTTTCAATATTAAACTTTCTACCTACATCGTATAGCATCCTACCTTTCTGTGAGATCCCCAGTATGTATGTTTTGAATTAAAGTCCATTCCGAAGACAAATCGCTGTCCATGGAGGTTTTCTAAGTAAATTTTTTCAACCTTGCATCGCAGTGGGCAGTAAATTGAATAATTCTTTAGAAAGGATTGTCTGCTTTTGACTTGTATATAGCAAACTGGCATTATTCTGACCTCTAATTTAAAATCAATAGAATGTTCGATACACTCTTTTATATATAGTGATGCTCCATTTCTAGATGTAGAGCATGATAATCAAAATAACCTTTAATCTTTAAGAGAGAAAAACCCGAAACTCATATTAAACAGAACTCGATATCTTTTGCCTGCATAATAAATTCAAGTTCTCTTAGTTCTGCCAAAGGCCATTGGCGTTCCACGTAAGAATTTTAAGAAATCTTTTAATGTTGAAGGTAGATTACGTCTGTTGCGAATGCTGTTTTCAAGCTTTACTAGCCTGTCGAAAATAAGTTTATTCGTTTCGCTTTGTTCCGCAAGCTTTAAAAGAATAATCGAAAAAACGTTGGAAACGGGGTATGGTGAAATATTTTTATGGGGTACTGTAGCTTGGGAATAAGTTTGTACATTTGATTTTGAATGTGCAAGATCCAATCGTATTTCTGTTGGCCGAGGTTTTTTTTGAGATAAGCTTAGGCGAAATTTTAAGGCTTTTGTTTATTTAAATTTAATTTCTGTGAAATTTGATTTGTATCATTCATCCGTCTTTTTGCAACTCTTTAGCTACTTCTCAGTCACGGTAATTTACGGGATGATCGCCATAACAATTAATGCAAATAACACGAGTTTTCTTATCTGACCTGTAATCTACCGTGAAATGATTTCCGGCACATTTTACACACCGCGGCTCTCTCTGACAATAGGTTTGGCAGCGCATGCACTGAGGAACTAAATTAAACCCTTACATATCGGTTCGATTTTACAACAATATTAAGTATTGTTTATTTATATGTTTATTTATAATTTTTTTCAAACTTTCTGTTTTATCGAAAGTGAGTAAATAAAAGCAGCTCTTTTAATTACATTTCCTTCCACATTCTTTTGCTGCTTGTCTCGCTTGACAATGTTTACGGCATCTATAACTTTATATTGTCTGTTTATCAGATCGCTAACTATGTCATATTTTATGCACTACGCATGCAACCCTCTGGCTACAACGCGTAAAGGCATTTTTAGATTTATTATCAAATGAATACCATTCTATTTTAATAGGCAGTCACTTTCTGGATCTTTTACGCAGACTTTTCATGTATTTTTTTTAGGGGAGGTTAGTTCGTAGCCTGATAATTGCAACAATTTCATCAAGGTTTGCTACCTGTCTATACCGATCACAATAATTGGCGGTGGGGCCGTTGTTTAAGCTGTTTTGCTTTGTTAATACCGGTATTTTCTTTAGAATCCAGTCTATTTCGTGAATGAGTTCATCTTCGTCGGTTTGGTATTCTCAAATAACAGTTTGCAATGGTTTTGGTTCATTAGTTAATTTTAATGAACTCAAAGGAACTCGCATTTTCATCCTTAAGGTGTAGAATTCTTTTCCGGAGCTCTTCGCAGAGCAGTTCGACTTTGTTAAGCCTTGTTTAAAGAACGTCGTTTTCGTCGTCAAGGCTTTTAATTTTCACTGAATCTTGTTTTTCGTTAGCGAACGCCTCTGTCGTTCTCGAGATCCTGGAGACTCATATAACTTTCGTAAGCCCACCAATATTTTATACCATATTTTGCTATTTTCGATTTCACATATATCTTAAACTTAGTTTTTCCACGATATAGAAATAGTTAGTGTAATATGAGGACTATCATTCATAGCAAGATTTCCATTCAAAAAGTTCCATATATCTTTGCTTGGTGCAGCCCGCTTTTGCATATTAGAGCTGTAAAAGTATCGACAGAATGAATACCCGTATGGATTCGGTACTTTTTCACTGACTTCCTGTTACAAAGAATACGTTACATTCGTTACTTTCGCATGTTCGATACAAATCATATCACTTACATTTTGAAGTAAAGGGTGATCCATTTCGAGGTTCCCTACTTTTTTAAAGAAAAAAACACAGAAAATTCAAATTTAATGGAGAATGTTTATTATCATTTGAAAGAACATTCTTTGGCATTTATTTTTGAAGATTATGTCTATCAAATGTTGGCCGTTGCTACGTCGCAGATGGTCCATCCGTTGAGTCCAATTTTCGATCACTCGTTCGAGCATTTCGACTGGTTACTGGCGAATGACACGCGTGATGTTTTCCTCCAAGGCCTGAATCGAAGCGGCTTTGCGGGATAAGCTTTTGACTTTACATATCACACCGTTAGACTTTTTCCTGTGGGGATATGTAAAGTCAAAAGCTTATGCCGACAAATTTCCAATTTCCTGAAAACCGACTCTAAAATTTTTGATTAAACATCTTATATGCTATAACCATATTAGTTTTAACAAAACTGCACACCCGGTTTTTTCGAGCAAATCCATATAACAGATTTTTGCATATAGGCCATATAAAGAAAATTGTCAATTTCTCGCAAACTATTTTGCCAAATTGAATGAAATTTAACCTGTATACTACTATTGCTGTTTTCATGAGTTCCACATAATTGGCTACGGCCCAATTATTACCAAATGCAATTTGCAGTCTTGACCATTAACGGAGAATCATTATTTACATGGACACCGACTACTTTCCATTACGTAATAAACGTTCGTATAATCACATTTCGACATTATTTATATCATTCCACATCATTTATCGAAATAAATATTTTTGTGTATTTTGGCCAAATTGTTACAAACGTCAAATTAACTCGCTGTGAAAGAGAAAGCTGAGTACGACCCAGTCGTGCACCCACCGGCAAAATAATGTCGCCAAAAGTAGGCTATGCCATTTATTTGCCATTAGTTTGTGTTGTCAAGCAGAAAATATAAACTAGTTGTTGTGCGCATGGCACAGCATGTTTTATAAGCATAGATCAGGAGCTTACAAGGTGAACTAAGACTCGCTTTTGTGTATTTTCTTTGTGATAAAATAGCAATATTTGGTTTGCTATTTGTTTCATCTTACTTAGTTAGTAATCGTTTAATTGTTTGAATGGATCTTTCTGCAAGTCCAGTTAAACTAGCCAAATATGGTCTAGAAGTGTAAAGATCAACATTCCAGTCATTCGTAGCTATTAAAAAAGTTGAAACTAAATGGTGGCTCATAATAATTTGAGGAATGTCATGACGAGCAGTTAAGTTAATATATTTTCAATGGAAAACCCAGATTTTAGTTAAATTATTTCAATTGAACTGAAAAACCCAGAATTAAGCTTAGCAATTTTAATAAATTCCGAAAAAAAAGTCGACTACCGAAATACACGTGCTTTTTTAAATTCAAAAAGTTCCATCCCAATTTCAAACCACATTTGAGGAAGCACTTCATGATGCAGTAATGTTTGTTTGCTATCTTAATTCTTGTGACGAATGCAATACTCACTGTGATGAATGACTTTGGTATTGTAAGGTGATTTGATTTGCATAAAATACCATTTATTTTGTAAATATTATAGTACGGAATTGGACTCCTCCTATACATGTTATTTTTAAACTTGATCAACCTTTTGATCAATAATCGTTTACTTAACACAAAATCTTATATTATTATTTTATATATTCTTTAAATCTGCAGCGATTGGCATAGTGATGCTTGTGTAATAAAACCCAGAAATTTGTTTGATCTGCATTGTTGTTTTTTCTGCAACATTTTTTGCAACCAACTCCAGTTGCTGGACATGTATTTGTTCTGCTCACAGTTAATTTGACATGCCTCTGCATTCGATTATTGCTGAATTTGTTTACTGAATTATTTTGAGTAACAACTATTGAGAGGTGTTTGGCTTGTAGTTGTATTGAGCACGGTTAGCTTGTAGTACTTCTCCAATCATGGGACTGTATTATTTATTTCTAGGACTGTACTGTTTATTTCTAGGAATTTGTCAATTTCATTGCCTTTATCTAATTTTTTAGCACCTTTTTTTAAAGTTTTCTTATAATAAGAGATTTTCTTTAAATATGAATGTAACTGTTATTTAATACAGAAGATAAAATATGGTGTACCAGGTCTACTCCTAGTATAAAATTACCGTGTTAAGCTAATGTTTTTAGATTTGATGCATATATATCAACCAACTCTTCTGGTTTTTGTTTATGTTATAAAAATATATGACATTCAATGGCATTCGCTTTCGGCATAAAATGTTTCTTAAACAGTTCCACCGAATTCTCATACCTTACACTCGTTGTTCTCTGGCTCCGGACGCTGAGTTAAATTACCTGCTATGGGAAATGATAACATGCATGAAATAACAGCTTTAACAGTTTCAGTAGGTTTCATTATATCTCTTTTTGCTCATGTTATTATCCGCTTGAGCAGAAAAGGAATTGTTAAATGTTTTCGGGCAGTGGCCGAAAACTATTTATCTGCTTCAGAATTCGTGCACCTTATTTTTGATTTATTAAACTAGACACGTTTTCTTAATTTGGGGTTTAATTTCCATGTTAAAGGTTATAAATTTCCTAAAAATCTATTGTTATAAATTTCCTAAAAATAAATGTCATATAATAGTTCATAAAGTAGTTTAATTCATACTTTTAGATTTCCTTTATATTATACTTGTTTTTACTTGACAATTTTCGAGGCAACTCAATATATTCTTTATGTCTTACTTGTGCAATACCGAATGACAATTTTGGCACTTTTGCCTATTTGCCATTAGGTCATTGTTAGTACACCTAGTAGGAACGTATTTTTGCGTATCACGGTTTGTACACATCGACGGCAGTGTTGTTTACAATCCCAATTAAATATAAAAGTATTAATACTTTACGTGCATCTCTTTGTAACTCAATATTAGATGCTCGTCTGTATATTATAAATTGATTATACAAACTTCTCCATGCTCACTATAAATTCGAATATATCAAATTTAGCGGCGAAATGAAAGATGGATAACTATAATTGTTTTGCGAATGTCGGGATTTTTTTCTTGGCTATTATCTGACACCCTGTAAAATATTAGTAAGACTTGGTAATTTGATATAATTTTTGTAATACTTAGGTATATATCTAATAGTTTTTACTCTAAGACTGACTGATGTCTAACTATTTACAGGCATCTATATTTACTTATCTATTTAATTATTGTGTGTTAGCTTTAAAAGTGCTTACAGATGATCATATTGGAATTATGATATTATTTTATATTATAAAGTTACGGTTGAATATCACAAAAATTTTGTTATATATATTTTTGTTTCACAGAACCTGGTCAACCGGTCGAAATATTGGTGATGGATGGCCTGATTCCACAAATGATAATGAGAATAAAGACTGGCCAGTTGCTCAGCCTTCAACTGCAACTGCTTTTACTGATTTAGTTCCAGAGTTTGAACCCGGAAAGCCGTGGAAGGTATGGAAAAAAAAGACTTTAACACCATTCCCCCATGTGTTACTTAAAATATTGCAACATAAATTTTACTACTATTATAATAACAAAACCAAAAAAAAAACTTTTCATTATTGACACTTTGTACAAGCTAATTTTCTTACCATTATTATATATTTCTGAAGTACCATATTATTTAGAATGCAGGTCGTTTTACAGTTTAAATAATATCACAAGGAATCGTGACCGAGAATACAATGTTTGTTGCTACAGTGTATAAAAGACGGTTGCACGGTATGAATTGCAATAACTTTTTTTAATTTCTCTTTAAAAAAAAACTAGACAAAAATACCAATATACAACATTAAAAATATAAATTAATCTAGCAATAACCTAACTGGTTAGCGTGTACACTCAATTTATCAATATTTTAAATACCGGCTCTCAGCCTATATACTAAAAAATCTGCTTAAGGCTTATTTTTTGTCAGCTTTCAAAGGAAACGTTTCTTGATATATTAATATGGAGAAACTTTATCATCAATAACTTAAACTTAACATAAATAAATTCGACACTAGATTCTAGATACCCCAAGTGTATTCTGACCAACGGTTGCATCTCCCAAGACTTGAACTTATATCACTAAAGTTAATCACACCGGGCAGAACAACATAAACACGTTTTTGAGTCTTTACGTCTCTATAGCTCTTTACTTTACATAGCTTTTTACCAAATTTTGCAATGAAACTTGGTGGTTAATAGGGAGACGTGCGAGCCAACTAAATTGGGATTTTTGTCGTCTCTGTAAATTGGGGCATTCCTTACCACTCGTTGAATTATTGATAATCAAACTGTAACACCAACATCTGGCCAGATCTTTGCGGCCGAGTCATGAGAAAATTTGAAATTACTCTATTTTTATATAGTTTTCAGTATTTTTACCATGTATTATGTTGAAATTCAATCAACATAGTTGGTGCGGTAGAACACATTTTTCACCATTTTACGTCTGAAAATTGTTTTGCTCTCATACGCATTTTGTGAGCCGGACATACAAAAACAATGCTGTTGCATATACTAATTAGAAATACTCAGTTTTGTTCTTTCCTGGCCAAAAACCAAACTGATAAGGGCCGGTTTTAGTCATTCAAATATTACGGCGGATATTATCTTGCAGGCGATGTTAGAATGTACATATCTCTTCTATAATGGATCGGGCAAACGATGCTGAGGTTCCATTCATGGGTGAAACACATTAACAATATCATCATTATTAGCTTAGCACTAATCTTTAAGAAGTAAATTGTTACTGTGTAAGCATACATTGAATGAAAATACTTCACTTGAGTGATTTGGTTGGTAGTTTTCGCTGTCGTCGGCAGAATTGAATTGCAATTGAATTTAATTTAAGTCTTTCAACCTTACTCTTTTTACAGTATTTCTGGTTTGATGTTGGTGGATAACCGCATTCTTACCTTGGCTGCAACAAGGTCCGAGTCGATGTTAGCCGTTCGGAATGCTCAGACATTTAAAATACTGAATGCTTGTCTTTTGTCTATCGCAATGTGATCAATTTGATTGACAGTTTGTTGGCCTGGAGACCGCCTGTCCCCTTATGAATATCGAGGCGAGAAAACCGTGCTCTGTCTATAGAGGCAATTCCCTCCTCAGCGAAGTCAACTAACCTAAGTCTATTTCGAGAAATGGTGTTGTATGTATGATTATATAGGCAATAGAGTTGAACATTTAAGAAAAAAATAAGAAAATCAGTCCAGCCGTTCTCTGATTTCAGATAAATCATAAAAGCGGCCGTTGTCAATTTTTCTTTCCCTAATACCCCAAGTTGGGTTATAATGAACATTTAAAAAAAAAATTAAAAATAGGCACTGTCGTTCTCCGATTTGAGATCCATCAATAAAAGTGGACGTGGTGAATTTTTCCTTCCGTAAAAGCCTAAGTTGGGTTATGACGAAAATTTAAAAAAAAGTTTGCCAAGTCGTCAAATCAAACGTCATTTGTAGACTAGAGCTCGAAAATAACTCTTATTTTATATTTTCATTTGATTTATCACTGAGAGATATTTTGTCAGCATTTTTCCTATGTATATTTCTATATACTCAGTTTTTCGCTGCACTTTGATTTAACTGTACTCGCATTATATTGAAATTAGTAGGTGACATTACATACTGAAAATGTCCAAATGAGGTTAATATTTTTCGCTCAGCGATATATCTCAGTCATTCCCCACAACGAAAAAAAAAAAAAAGATTTCTCCCTTACCAAGAGCGAACAATTTTGGTGATAGAAAATGGTTTTGAAGTTATCTAATTTGATAATCTCAACAATTGAGATTTAGTTAAAAACCATATAATGTTGTTGATAGTTATTTTCGAACTGTGATATAGCTAAGAAACATGTAAAATGGAAAAGCAATAAGTATTATTATTGTCACAATATTAAGCTAAAATACACCAATAAGAATGGCAATATTGAAAAAAAACGTGCGTATACTCTCAGAACTCTCGCAAAAAAAATATTTAATTATCATTGTTAGAATGTTTCGATTTAGATCAAATGCGCGCAATTTATTTCGATAACTTGTTACCATTTTAAAGAAAAACTGAAACCATTTTGTTTACACAAGCAAATTTTTTCCATAAAGTATTTTAACGAATCATTTTTAATAAAGACTGCGTTTTTCTTTTCAAATTTTAAATAAAATTCTAAACATACATAAATTAGGTGTACTACTCAAAAACTGATTGTTTAGATTTTTGTTACTTTAATCTTAAATTCAATGAATTATCATTAATAAATACTCAAATGCGTGTTGCAATCAAATATTAAAAAAACCAAAGTCATGGTATTTAATGTGTATAGGGTAAGTGTATTTGATGGTTCTGTATAGAGAATTAGGTGAATACCTAAAAGAATTTGGATATATTTAAATGAATATACAATAATTAATTAAACGATTGGTTGCATAAGTTCAGACCATTTTTTTACAAGTTTTAATAATGCCAATCGAGATTATTACAAAAATTAAAGCTTTTTCAACTTTGTATAATTTTGTCATTACTGTTACTGTACTAAAATTGCATGTTCTTGTTACAGGGCTCGCAAATAAAAAGTATAGAAGACGACCCAAGTATAACTCCTGGTAGTGTAGCTAGATCTCCATTGTCTATTAATCCGACGCCAAAAGAAGCTGATATTTTTGCCAACACAAGCAAGAATTCCCCGACTGATTTACCATCATTAAGTTTATCATCATCAACTTGGAGTTTTAATCCGTCAACTAATAATCAAAATTTCCCAAGGTTCAACATATTTCTCTTTGTTTAAACATAATTATTAATATCCCTTATATTTTAATTAGTTGGTCCGATAATGTTTCACAACAATGCGCTACATCATCAGAACTATGGGCTGCGCCAATGAACAAATCTTCTAGAGGCCCTCCTCCAGGTCTAGGAACAAATAAGACTAGTGTCAGTGGGGTAAATGTGTCGGCTGCCTCTGTAACGAATCCATCCGTTGTAACTGGTAGCTCAAATGGATGGATAGGCAGCGGTCTCACTGCTCGAGTTCCAAATGTTAATGCAAATTGGTCTACTACAAACTCCAGCTGGAACTCAAATTGGCTGCTTTTAAAAAATCTGACAACTCAAGTGAGTAATTTTATTATTTATTCGTATTTACAATCAGTTTCTTCGACAACAGTCTCAAAACTTAATTCAAACTTGTAAAAAAACATATGAGGAGGCTACAATCCCCTTTGTGAATCATTAAAAATCATATCCGATCATATAAAATAAACATTCCAAAAAATATAAGACTTAGATTAGATGTGTAGAGAGAAAATAACTTAAGCAGTTTTATTCGCCAAAATACACATAACGGTAATATTGCAAATAACTGATATCTCAAGAGCGACCGCTTGGATTAAAATGAAAATTGGTATGTTGAATGAATGAAATTGAATATCTGTAGTTTTATATATTACATTTTCACGTATTAATTTTTAGCCCAAATAGTCACCCCGATTGCGATATCATTATGAAAGATTAGGTGGTGATATATTTTCATTTTTCATTGCTCATAGGTAAAATTTAGAGCATCGCTCTGATATAATTTTAATTAACTGAAGCGCTTTTGTTATAGAACAAGAAGAGAAAAATAAAGCAGATTTTTTCGATGGCTAACGCAAATTTTATTATCATGCAACCAAGTAGGATCTCTTAAATTGTTTTGTCTAATGCATTCTTAAGCCATTGGCTCACTTATATTTTTCATACGATGACGTGAAATATTTTGCTATGTATGTAATATGCTGAAAAACTCATCAGTAGGTGCCAATATCACTATTTTGAGAAAAGATTTTCCTGAATACAAATAACTTGGACGGACATAGTATTTTTCACTAGTTTTTTGGAAGCTTTGCAAACAGTTTGAAAGGTTTGTTTTGATAAAATTGGATGAGCTGATACCCTGCAATGTATAGCATTGCTTTTGTTTCCAAAGAAACGTGAGCTTGCTCTAATAATGTGGTTATAACATGCTCTATACTATGTCCAAAATAAATTAGCAGTACACGGAAGATAGGGATGTTTGTCTCCCACTCACACTCTTTTGTTTTCCTTAAAGTGGTACTCTAACAAAAGCTTCTACAGGTTTTCCGTAGTAAGTATTTCGAATAAGCTAAAATCTGAATGAATATAAGGGTTATCGTACTTTGGTAACTGAATTTTTGCAAATTTTAAAATTGGCCTCTATTATTTCTGTTAGTTTTTCAGTCTTATTTCATTTTCAGAAACAAAATATTAAAGAACGTCTTTCCTTTAATACTTATATAATATTTTATAACCCATAAACCATAAAAACATAAATATCGTTTACATATAAGGGCTTTTTTGTCGGATCACACATCTTCGTATCTATTAACAACATCGTTTCTTATATTGTAGATCATATCTGAACTAATTCGAATTTCATCAAAGATTTTAACAAAGTTTTGCTTACGCTGGTTTATGAAGCTGTTTTCGATTCTAATCAGTTATGAGCACTATTAATGAATCCTGGCTGCGTTCCTTTACCAACCATTTGGATGAAATTTTTAGGAATTAAAGTGATTTCGGAAAGAAAACACCACAGTTAATTCAAACCCACTGCCACGTCAAAATTGATAAAAATCTAAATAAAAGTCGAAGATCAAGTTATTTTTTAAGGAAGTTGGCCACTCAAATTTTCCACACCCTCTTTTTGGTCATGTTTTTTTTTTACATATTTGTAATAAATGGTACTTTACATTAAGTTTTCAAATAATATAAAGGATAGTTTTACAAATGACATAAAAATATTTCCACCTGCATTCCTCTAACATGTGTCCAACTATTTGAATGTGATTTTAAGGAATGAAAGTGATTTCGGAAAGAAACCACCACAGTTAATTTAAACCCACTTCCATGCAAAATTTATAAAAGTCCAAGTAGAAGTCAAAGATCAAGTTTTTTCTAAGGAAGTTGAACACTCAAATTTTCCACACCCACTTTTTGGTCATGTTTTTTTTTACATTTTTATAGAATATAGGTACTTTAAATTAAGTTTTCAAAAAAGATAAAGGATAGTTTTAGAAATGACATAAAAATATTTCCACCTGCATTCCTTTAACAGGAGTCCAACTATTTGGATGAAATTTTCAGGAATGAAAGTGATTTTGGAAAGAAAACACAAAAAAAATGTGTAAAAGTCAAAGATCAAGTTTTTTTAAGGAAGTTGGCCACTCAAATTTTCCACACTCACTTTTTGCTCATGTTTTTTTTTACATTTTGATAATAGATAGGTACTTTAAATTAAGTTTTCAAATAAGAAATGACATAAAAACATTTCCACCCACTAAACCGCCTACACAAAAGTTTTCTAAATTTCAAAGTTCGTAAATTAAATTTTGAGTAATTACGAAAATATTATTTGTTTGTCAGTTTAGACATTCAGTGTTTTTGTGAGATAGATAATGGATTGAAGCAATGTTTTTCTTAGAAATACGATTTGAAGTACAATATTGAATATTGTTTATATTGGGTAACGGTAAACAACTTATTGTGTGACATGTTCTTCCAATCTTTGTTAACACCTCCTTATGGGGCTTTTTGTATGAAGAGCGAGGTTAAGACTAAATATTAAAGTGAACGGCTTTTTTGTACGACAATTATTTAATTCAAAGCTGACAAGTGTTAATTTAAAAATACGTCACCAAACATTCATGAGTGCATCCCACTTGCACAACTTTTTATTTAAAGTATTCACTACGTAAACTTGCAACAAATAATGCGAAAACTTTAAACAAAGCAGAACCAAAAATTTGCGTACAAAACGTTTAAGATATTTTTCTCTCTTCTTAAAAAGAAGTTTTTGGAAGAACGTGTACGTTACACAATAGTCCCATATGTATATAGAAAAAGAAACCAAATTAAATTTGTATTAATATTAATTCAATTAATCAAAAGTCATTAAAAAAATATGTAACGTTTAACTCCGTTTAACAAAAAAAATAAAAAATGTCACTAGTATATTAAATATTGTTATTTTGTAATTTTTTTCTTAATTATTGTATAAAGATACACAAATACAAATCACTGTGCCGATTTGCAGGTCTTATATTGTGCTACCATGCTCAAATTATTTTTGTTCTTCATTCGATGCCGGTATTGTATTATTAGGAATCCTAAATAAGCGAAAACAAAAAAAAACATCACATATTGAATGATTGAAATTACAACAATATGTGTACAACGACACTATTTGGTAAGAATTATAGCTTTTTCGGACATGATCAAGTGTCCCCATAAGATTGCTTCTAAGAGTGGTGCTAACTGAACTCTCAGTTCTCCGTATAATTATCGAAACAACTTTTGATCCCTAAAGGATTGAACTTGTAATCCTAGACAGCCAAGTGCCTTCTTTTTTGAATAATTCATTTTTATTTTATTTCAATTTACTTAAAAATTAGACAAAAATTAATGAAAAACTAGTCTACTTAACAACTCCTTAACTAACTTACTGGCCCTATGCGGGCGACCTAAGTTAAATGATTACAACTCAATTCTAATGCATTTTGACCTATTATCTAATATGGTAATTAAAAATACGTATCGTTATTTTTCAACCTGGAAAAGCTTTAAAAAATTGGTATCTTTTTTTTTATTATAAAATAATTGACGGTCTCAATCGGACACACTCCTGCTGAACCGCAGGCACTCTTCTCCATCTTGTGCGACGACGGCTCGGTCGTACAGGAGCCGCCTGTCTACCGTTCTTCGAAAAACGTGGTTGAGTATCGGAACCGCCGAGCTAGCCTGCATCAGCCCTCGACTATCCAAATATAGGAAAGCTTAAGACGACTACTATAAAATAATCGTCTTGTCATGGAAAACACTGCCCTAGTTCTCCCCCGAGCAGCATCTACATGTCTTCCGAGACATTGATACTGATCCAACCAGATTCCAAGGTACATAACTACACTTTTACTAGCGAGTGCATGTCCGTTTGGTCCAGCGATCACCAGCTTGCGCCAGTTCTTTCTAGTATCCCTAGAGTGTCCAGTCTCCTAAACAGGATAGTTTCCAATTTTTAAAAGTTGATTTTGGCCTTCCTTACTTACTTGCTTAAGAAGCGCTACAGTCCGGAATGAATTTGTGTCTCCAGTTGGTTGAAATCAGTTTTTACTTGTTCGCGCCACTTAAGGCGAAGACTCTGAAAGCCTGAGTATTGGCGTTCATTCGTTCTACATGTCCTACCCATCTTAATTCTTCGTTTAAATTCTGGCGAGATGTTGTTGTCAGAGTTAAAAGCGGAGCCGATATAGACAAAGTCCTGTACTACCTCAAAGTAATATCTGTCAATGGTGACGTTCTGTCCAATTCCTCGATGTTGTGTGTCGTTTCGTGTTGACAGCATATACTTTGTCCTTCCCTCATTTACTGCTAGACCCATTTTTGCCGCTTCCTTCTTTATACTAGCAAACAATAAAAAATGTCAATATCGTCGGCGTATGCTCGTAGTTGTACCGATTTTTCATTTTCAGAAACAAAATATTAAAGAACGTCTTTCCTTTAATACTTATATAATATTTTATAACCCATAAACCATAAAAACATAAATATCGTTTACATATAAGGGCTTTTTTGTCGGATCACACATCTTCGTATCTATTAACAACATCGTTTCTTATATTGTAGATCATATCTGAACTAATTCGAATTTCATCAAAGATTTTAACAAAGTTTTGCTTACGCTGGTTTATGAAGCTGTTTTCGATTCTAATCAGTTATGAGCACTATTAATGAATCCTGGCTGCGTTCCTTTACCAACTATTTGGATGAAATTTTTAGGAATTAAAGTGATTTCGGAAAGAAAACACCACAGTTAATTCAAACCCACTGCCACGTCAAAATTGATAAAAATCTAAATAAAAGTCGAAGATCAAGTTGTTTTTTAAGGAAGTTGGCCACTCAAATTTTCCACACCCTCTTTTTGGTCATGTTTTTTTTTTACATATTTGTAATAAATGGTACTTTACATTAAGTTTTCAAATAATATAAAGGATAGTTTTACAAATGACATAAAAATATTTCCACCTGCATTCCTCTAACATGTGTCCAACTATTTGAATGAGATTTTAAGGAATGAAAGTGATTTCGGAAAGAAAACACCACAGTTAATTTAAACCCACTTCCATGCAAAATTTATAAAAGTCCAAGTAGAAGTCAAAGATCAAGTTTTTTCTAAGGAAGTTGAACACTCAAATTTTCCACACCCACTTTTTGGTCATGTTTTTTTTTACATTTTTATAGAAGATAGGTACTTTAAATTAAGTTTTCAAAAAAGATAAAGGATAGTTTTAGAAATGACATAAAAATATTTCCACCTGCATTCCTTCAACAGGAGTCCAACTATTTGGATGAAATTTTCAGGAATGAAAGTGATTTTGGAAAGAAAACACAAAAAAAATGTGTAAAAGTCAAAGATCAAGTTTTTTTAAGGAAGTTGGCCACTCAAATTTTCCACACTCACTTTTTGGTCATGTTTTTTTTACATTTTGATAATAGATAGGTACTTTAAATTAAGTTTTCAAATAAGAAATGACATAAAAACATTTCCACCCACTAAACCGCCTACACAAAAGTTTTCTAAATTTCAAAGTTCGTAAATTAAATTTTGAGTAATTACGAAAATATTATTTGTTTGTCAGTTTAGACATTCAGTGTTTTTGTGAGATAGATAATGGATTGAAGCAATGTTTTTCTTAGAAATACGATTTGAAGTACAATATTGAATATTGTTTATATTGGGTAACGGTAAACAACTTATTGTGTGACATGTTCTTCCAATCTTTGTTAACACCTCCTTATGGGGCTTTTTGTATGAAGAGCGAGGTTAAGACTAAATATTAAAGTGAACGGCTTTTTTGTACGACAATTATTTAATTCAAAGCTGACAAGTGTTAATTTAAAAATACGTCACCAAACATTCATGAGTGCATCCCACTTGCACAACTTTTTATTTAAAGTATTCACTACGTAAACTTGCGTCAAATAATGCGAAAACGTTAAACAAATCAGAACCAAAAATTTGCGTACAAAACGTTTAAGATATTTTTCTCTCTTCTTAAAAAGAAGTTTTTGGAAGAACGTGTACGTTACACAATAGTCCCATATGTATATAGAAAAAGAAACCAAATTAAATTTGTATTAATATTAATTCAATTAATCAAAAGTCATTAAAAAAATATGTAACGTTTAACTCCGTTTAACAAAAAAAATAAAAAATGTCACTAGTATATTAAATATTGTTATTTTGTAATTTTTTTCTTAATTATTGTATAAAGATACACAAATACAAATCACTGTGCCGATTTGCAGGTCTTATATTGTGCTACCATGCTCAAATTATTTTTGTTCTTCATTCGATGCCGGTATTGTATTATTAGGAATCCTAAATAAGCGAAAACAAAAAAAAACATCACATATTGAATGATTGAAATTACAACAATATGTGTACAACAACACTATTTGGTAAGAATTATAGCTTTTTCGGACATGATCAAGTGTCCCCATAAGATTGCTTCTAAGAGTGGTGCTAACTGAACTCTCAGTTCTCCGTATAATTATCGAAACAACTTTTGATCCCTAAAGGATTGAACTTGTAATCCTAGACAGCCAAGTGCCTTCTTTTTTGAATAATTCATTTTTATTTTATTTCAATTTACTTAAAAATTAGACAAAAATTAATGAAAAACTAGTCTACTTAACAACTCCTTAACTAACTTACTGGCCCTATGCGGGCGACCTAAGTTAAATGATTACGACTCAATTCTAATGCATTTTGACCTATTATCTAATATGGTAATTAAAAATACGTATCGTTATTTTTCAACCTGGAAAAGCTTTAAAAAATTGGTATCTTTTTTTTTATTATAAAATAATTGACGGTCTCAATCGGACACACTCCTGCTGAACCGCAGGCACTCTTCTCCATCTTGTGCGACGACGGCTCGGTCGTACAGGAGCCGCCTGTCTACCGTTCTTCGAAAAACGTGGTTGAGTATCGGAACCGCCGAGCTAGCCTGCATCAGCCCTCGACTATCCAAATATAGGAAAGCTTAAGACGACTACTATAAAATAATCGTCTTGTCATGGAAAACACTGCCCTAGTTCTCCCCCGAGCAGCATCTACATGTCTTCCGAGACATTGATACTGATCCAACCAGATCCAAGGTACATAACTACACTTTTACTAGCGAGTGCATGTCCGTTTGGTCCAGCGATCACCAGCTTGCGCCAGTTCTTTCTAGTATCCCTAGAGTGTCCAGTCTCCTAAACAGGATAGTTTCCAATTTTTAAAAGTTGATTTTGGCCTTCCTTACTTACTTGCTTAAGAAGCGCTACAGTCCGGAATGAATTTGTGTCTCCAGTTGGTTGAAATCAGTTTTTACTTGTTCGCGCCACTTAAGGCGAAGACTCTGAAAGCCTGAGTATTGGCGTTCATTCGTTCTACATGTCCTACCCATCTTAATTCTTCGTTTAAATTCTGGCGAGATGTTGTTGTCAGAGTTAAAAGCGGAGCCGATATAGACAAAGTCCTGTACTACCTCAAAG
The DNA here is from genome assembly GCA_949824845.1 of Rhingia rostrata. NCBI lineage: Eukaryota > Metazoa > Arthropoda > Insecta > Diptera > Syrphidae > Rhingia > Rhingia rostrata. The sequence continues at coordinate 41,163,218 of OX463759.1, forward strand.
TAATATCTGTCAATGGTGACGTTCTGTCCAATTCCTCGATGTTGTGTGTCGTTTCGTGTTGACAGCATATACTTTGTCCTTCCCTCATTTACTGCTAGACCCATTTTTGCCGCTTCCTTCTTTATACTAGCAAACAATAAAAAATGTCAATATCGTCGGCGTATGCTCGTAGTTGTACCGATTTTTGGAAAATTGTGCCTCTGGTGTTGGCTCGTGAGTTTTGCACAGTTCTCTCAAGAATCAAATTGAAGAAGTCACATTACAGCGCATGGCCTTGCCTAAATCCTGTTTTGGTATCGAATGTTTCGGTAAGGCCTTTTCCGACCCTGATGGGACAGCGAGAATTCTCCATCGTCATGCTACAAAAACGGACGAGTTTGGGCAGACATGGCTCTGTATAATTCGTCTCTATACATGCTGTTGTATGCGGCTTTGAAATCGATGAATAGGTGGTACGTTTCGATTTGGACTTCTTGGGTTTTTTCCAGGATCTGCTGAAGTGTGAAAATTTGATCGGTGGTGGACTTTTCTGGCCTAAAACCACACCGATAAGGGCCGATTACACTTTGGTAAAACTTGCTAACATCGTTCCTAGAGTAACACCTCTCTATATCCTCGATCGCGGGCTTTTCTTGCTCTTTTTTCTTCTTTCTGAAAAGCCAATGTTCTTCCCTTCTTCTCTGCCTATAGAGCTCAACGGCAGCTCTCGTCTTCACCTGCAGCATAGCCTTGTAAACCTCGTTCTTGTCTGCGACTATCTGTCGGCATTCCTCGGAAACTTATCACATCAGTTGCGGCTTATCTAATGGTATCGTTGCCATTGTTCTTCGACATTCGATGCTGGTGGTATGGTTATAATCGAGAGGTTAAGGGATACACATTGCACGAAGGTCTTGCCGGTCTCTTACGATTGCAGTCTTTCGACATTAATTTTTTCACAGTATTTCTGGGATGTTGTGGCGTGGTGGATATCCAAATTTTTACCTTGGCTGCAACTAGGTGGTCCGAGTCGATGTTAGCTTGTCGGATTGTTTAGACATCCAAAATACTGGATGCCTGCCTCTTGTCTATCGCAATGTTATCAGTTTGGTTGACCGTTCGTTGATCTGGAGACCGCCATGTCCCCTTATGGATATCGAGGTGAGGAAACCGTGTGCCAGCTATAGTGGCATTTCGTTCCGTAGCGAAGTCAATTAGCCTAAGTCCGTTACCAGAAGTATTGTCGTGTAGGCTATGTATTCCGACAATAATGCTAAAGATGTTTTCTCTTCCTGCCTTTGCGTTAAAAACTGCCAGCACGATTCTAGCATCGTACTTCGGTAGTAGTAGCAGCAATCCTTAGCTATATCATCTTTTTTCTCCGTTGGGGCGTGAGCTCATATAAGGCTAATGTTGGAGAATTTGACCTTGATGTGGATAATTATAATGCGTTCGCTAACGTCACAAGACTTCTTGCCTAAGTCTGGTACTTATTACCAATCCGCACTATAACACGGTCCGTAGTAGATGTCACAGTTTTTCATCGTCTTTTTGGCCGGCCCATACCATCGTATTTCCTGGGCGGCAGTAATGTCTGCTTTGTAATAGTTTAGGGCTTCAACTAGTTGTTCGCTTGCTGCTCCCCTGTTTAATGTTCTCACATTCCCAGTGCAGATTCGAACATCGTTGTCCTTTAATCGTTTAGCCGGGTCGTCAACAATAAAATCAGTCTTTTCCGAGGCGTTGCTTCGTAACCGTTAGTTTTTTCTATGGCTGGGTAGTTTAGGTAGTCAAATTCGGTTGGATAAGACCAGTATCCGATGGTTACCACTTGGAGGTTAAAAATTTACACTTGGTGTGTAGTCGGAGTTATTACCACTGGGCATTGCCAAGTAAAGGCAAATCAGAGTCTACCCTTGTTCTACAACACCCAACCAACCAACGAATTCCTTACAACAATGGATATTGCTTTCCTGGACTCACCGATGAGTTTGATCATGCTCACGTACAATCGCAGGAACCCGAATTTATATTAGATTCAACTTTCATGGTATTTTTATGTGTTAGTGGTGCTGTAACACGTGATCTCTGCTATACCTACGTGTACAGATGCACTAACACATATAGGTATAGCTAAAGCAGCTTCGGCTGTGGTTAACACTTGGATAGAGGACCGGATCAGATCACCGTCATTGTGATGTTCTTAAGTTTTATGAAATCGAATTCACACCGTGCCAACAGAAGTTTCACTAAAAAAAATCAAAATTTTGAGCAATAATTTTAAGACAGGCATGTGGCTTTGGGAGAAATTTAGTATGCTAAAATCACTGTGTGGGAGCCATCAATCAACGTTTATATATACTTATAATGTCAATTATTTATTCTTATTTATATAATTTAATCATACACATTTATCCAATTATTCAAATTCATTTAATCGAGTACATTCATACACATTTAAATCACACTTATTTGTCAATGTTTTAATTATTTAATCTTAACCTAGTTAAATATTTATGCGTAAAGCTACTGATATTGGCTCTTATTTTGTAGTTCTGCCGCTGGTTTAACTTCTTAGCATAAGAAACGTTTGCTATAACAAGCAAAATGCTAGTTGTCAGCCTCTCATTTCATTCAAATGAGTAATTTGTCTCTCCTAAAACCAAGACCTCAGTGGCGCAAGTGGTAGGCACTTGGCTCTCCTCAGAAGAAAGAAAGTATATAAGGTAAATGAAAGCATTCGCACAAACCGCGTCCTGGAAAACAATGCCCTGCTCCATTATTTCTATCTCCGAAACTACATAACACAATGTACATAACGCCACAGCCGCCGAGCGAAGTGTGTCTAGTGCCCTGTTAATCTCGAAGGTGAAACTCCAGATCATCTTCGCTTCCAGAAAGAAAAAGCATTCAGCGGGAGTCGATGGTATATCCACCATTGTACTGCGATACTTACCCCTGCGAGTTTTGGACATTTACGATACGAAGTTAAACAACGCGCTGAATACTGCATAATATCCAGAGCGGTGGAAGACGGGAGTGGTTCATCCTCTCCCAAGGGGAAAGGACAACGCCAATCCTGGTCGATTAGTCTCCTTCCGAGTATCAGCAAGGTATTGGAAAAGACTATTAATCGGACTCTGTTCAGGTGGTCTAAGGACAATATGGTAATAGCAGAGAACCAGTTTGGTTTCAAGGCGGGGCATGACTGTATTCATGCCGCCTCCAAACTCTGAGTTTGGTTGCATGTCTGGTTGAATTAGAGGAGGCTTTCGACACCGCATGGTTAGAGAGCATCTATCTAAAGCTGACCAGACTTGGGATAAATAAACCACTGCTATATATGCTTTATGACATGTTGATTGGTAGAACAATTGTTGTCAAAAGTGGCAATGTAACTTCTACCTCATTTTTTATACCCTATCCCACAGGGGTGTATTAGTTTTGATACATAGTTTGAAACATACAGAAATAATTTAGCTAGGTATGATTCAAAGTATGTGGATCGACTCAGAATCACTAGCTGAGTGATTAAGCCATGTCTGTCCCTCTTTTTAGTAAAACCGTGTAAAATTTTGAAAAAGTGTCTGCACAATATATCTAGACAATCCTTATGTCTATATTTTTCTATACAAAGTTTTTTGCCACTCCCATTTTTTTAAGGGAGTTTTCAGTAAAAAAAACCTTTTTCGGTAAAATTTTAAAAAAAATTTTAAAAAATTTTATGCAAAATAATTGGTATTGGTAATGTTAACATTTCTTCCATGTAGATACCATTTTTACCCACGCCCACTTTTTGGAGACGTTTTCATACAAAAACCATTTGTATACCCTACGTCATACCATATGCACAAGAAAAACGTTGTTATTGGTTGAACCATACAAGCTTTTGATAAACTGTCTGAACAATATGTTGCTACAATTTCAATTTTAATATTTCTTTGCTAAAAAACCAACATTTAAGGTGATGGTTTGGATGTTGTAGAAGGATGGTAGAATCTGATTGGCTTTAACTTGGAAATGCCCAGTGATTGTAACTCTGACTACACACCAAGCGCTTATGTTTAACCTCCAATTGGTAACCATCGGGTACTGGTCTCATTCAACCGGATTTGAATTCCTAAACGATAAGCGCGAGTTTTGATTACATGACGAAAAACAGCAACACTTGGAACAGCCAGGTCAGAATGACACGGAATGAATACCCGGCCTGCTGTCCGAGATATACAGGAGAGATGCAAGCGAACAACCAGCGGAAGCCCTTACCTGCTACAATGTAGGCATTACTGCCATCGAGGAAATACGATAGGACCGTGTTATAGTGAGGAGAAACAGCGACAATTTGGACACGGATTTGGTATAAGTAACAGACTTAAGCATTAATTCTTATGTCTCCCAGACATTGGCGAACGCATTGTAACAATTCGCATCAAGACCAAATTTGACAACATAAGCCTTTTATGCGCTCAAGCCCTAACGGTGAAAAAGGATGATATAGCTATGAATTGCTTCTAACGGACTTAGGCTAATTGACTTCACTACGGAACGGAATGCCACTATATCCAGCACAAGTCTTCCTCACCTCGATATCCATAAGGAGACATGGCGGTCTCCAGATCAACGAACGGTAAACCAAATTGATCATATTGCGATAGACAAGAGGCACGCATCCAGTATTTTGGATGTCCGAACATTCCGAGGAGCTAACATCGATTCCAACCACTAACTTGTTGCAGCCAAGGCAAGAATGCGGATATCCACCACTCCACTACAATCCAGAAATACTGTGAAAAAATTTAGTGTCGGAAGAGTGCAATCGCAAGAGACCGTCAGGACCTTCGCGCAATGTGTATCCCTTAACCTCTCGATTATAACCATACCACCAGCATCGAATGTCGAAGAACAATGGCAACGATGCCAACAAATTGTCTGCTCTCGTTATGTTGGCCCCCTTGTATAGGGCCTGGTTGGAATAATATTTTTTGTAGTCAGATACTGGTATTCTTTGAAATCCAAGACATCTTCTTAATCACTGCCTATCAAACACCCGTATCTTTTCCATTTGTGATGGTGCAACGTTGAACCACACCAGGCACCCAGAGGTAATCATCGGCCTAATGAGGGCAATGTAGCGAATCACCTTCACCCTGCTGTCAAGACGACTGCTATAAAACAACCTTCTTGTCAGGGCAAATGCTCCACTAGATCTCGCCAGAGCAGCATCTGCATGTATTCCGAAATATAGATCAGCCGCAACTGATGTGCTAGGTTTTTCGCGCCCACCAGTAAGAAACATCTGGTTTGATGAAGAATGCCGACAGATGCTCGCAGCCACGAGCGAGGCCTACAAGGCTATGCTGCAGGTGAAGACGAAAGCTGCCGTTAAGCTCTATAGGCAGAGAAGAAGGGAAGAACACCGGCTTTTCAGAAAAAAGAAAAAGTGCAACAAAAGCCCGCGATCGAGGTTATAGAGAGGTGCCACTCCAGGAACGATGTAAGCAAGTTTTACCAAAGTGTGAAACGTCAAAGCCAAGGATACAAGCCTCGAACAGAATCCTGTCGAGATGAAGAAGGAAATATCGTAGTTGAGACACAGTCGATGCTGAGCATATGAAAGAACCATTTCTGCAAACAGTTAACCGGCGATGACGAACAACAATCCGCTGTCAGGCAGAACGAACCATTCAAAATTGGCAACGACAGCGAAAACTGCCAACCATGCGACCTGAGTGAAGTGCGGATAGCAATATCTTAACTCAAGCTTAACAAGGCTGCCAGAAATGACGGCCTTCCCGCTGAGCTTTATAAAGCTGGCGGAGATGACTGGGTAAGTAACATCCACCAACTCATAGGCCAAATCTGGTCGGAAGATAGAATGGAACCTCAGCATCGTTTGTCCGATCGACAAAAAAGGAGACCGTATAAACTGCGCCAACTACAGAGGCATAAGTCTTCTCAACATCACCTACGAGATCCTATCTGCCGTAGTATGTGAACGCCTGAAACCGTTTTCCAATAACCTGATCGGCCCTTATCGGTTTGGTTTTAAGCCAGGGAAGTCCACCACCGATCAAATTTTCACACTTCGGCAGATCCTGTAAAAAAAAATCAAGAAGTCCAAATCGGTACTTACCACCTATTCGTCGATTTCAAAGCCGCATACGACAGCATGTATAGAGACGAATTATACAGAGCCATGTCTGCCCAAACTCGTCCGTTTTTGTAGCATGACGATGGACAATTCTCGCTTCCCCATCAGGGTCGGAAACGGCCTTACCGCCATTTTCGATACCAAAAAAGGATTTAGGCAAGGCGATGCGCTGTAATGTGACTTCTTCAATTTGATTCTTGAGAGAATTGTGCAAAACTCACGAGCCAACACCAGAGGCACAATTTTCCAAAAATCGGTACAACTACGAGCATACGCCGACGATATTGACATTTTTTATTGTTTGCTAGTATAAAGAAGGGAGCGGCAAAAATGGGTCTAGCAGTAAATGAGGGAAGGACAAAGTATATGCTGTCAACACGAAAGGACACACAACATCGAGGAATTGGACAGAACGTCACCATTGACAGATATTGCTTTGAGGTAGTACAGGACTTTGTCGATCTCGGCTCGACTATTAACTCTGACAACAACATCTCGTGAGAAATTAAACGAAGAATTACTCTTGCCTACCGCTGATTCTTCGGGCAAAGAAGGCAATGCAGTAGTAAAGCCCTTACTCGTACTACTAAGGAGGTCCTATATAAGACCCTGAACATCCCAGTCCTTCTCAACGGCGCTGATGCATGGACCGTCTCAAAAGCGGATGAAGAAATCCTCAATCGATTTGAGAGGAAAATTCTTCGGTCCCGTTTACGTTGACGGGCTATGGAGACGAACATTCAACCAAGAACTATACGAGCTGTACAGCGACATGCCCCTGGACACCAGTACTCCGGTTCGCAGAGTCTTCGATTCCCAGCCAAACTTCGGACGCAGTAAAGGAAGAACTCGCCTTAAGTGGTGCGCGCACAAGTAGATACCGACAAAAATTCATGAAAAACTAGCCTATTTATCAACTACTTAACTAACTTACTGGCCCTATACGGGCTCCCTAAATTAAACACTTACAACTTAATTCTAATGCCTTCCGGCCTATAATCACATAGGTAATTTAAAATAAGTACATATCTTATTTTTTAACCAAGAAAAGTTTTGTTTGGTATCTGTTTTTTATTATATTCAAATATACATCCTAAATAAAACTAGCTACAAACTAATTAAAACTACTTTAAAACTAATTACAACTACCTAAAAATAACTTAAAGAACTAGAACAGCCACAGCAAGCCTTTTTTTGTTTTGTTGTATTTTTTTTATGTGCCACCCTGACTGTTTTACCTAACCTAACCTTGACCTTGAAACCCTAAGCTATGTAAGTCGGCCATACATTTTGGATGTCAACTATCTTTGTCTAACTTAGCCACCACAACAGGTTCTCCTGTTGCAACCTACTCCGCAGGCGCTCTACTCCGCCCTGAGCGACGTTGTCACGGTTGTAAGAAGTCGCCTGTCCACAGTTCCTCGGCTAACATGGTAGATTAGCGGAACCACTGATCTATCCTGTATCAGCTCTCCACTATACAAATATCGGAAAGCTTCGGGCGGAATAAAGGCGCTTAAATGCGCACTCTTAAAATATTCATCATTGGGGTAGAAGGCCCCAAAGATGAGACTATTGTTCAAATCCATCGCTCTTGCAGCGTGAAACCAAATGAGTTGCACCAGAAAATTGTCTGCTCTCGTTATGTTGGCCCCCTTGTATAGGGCCTGGTTGGAATAATATTTTTTGTAGTCAGATACTGGTATTCTTTGAAATCCAAGACATCTTCTTAATCACTGCCTATCAAACACCCGTATCTTTTCCATTTGTGATGGTGCAACGTTGAACCACACCAGGCACCCAGAGGTAATCATCGGCCTAATGAGGGCAATGTAGCGAATCACCTTCACCCTGCTGTCAAGACGACTGCTATAAAACAACCTTCTTGTCAGGGCAAATGCTCCACTAGATCTCGCCAGAGCAGCATCTGCATGTATTCCGAAATATAGATCAGCCGCAACTGATGTGCTAGGTTTTTCGCGCCCACCAGTAAGAAACATCTGGTTTGATGAAGAATGCCGACAGATGCTCGCAGCCACGAGCGAGGCCTACAAGGCTATGCTGCAGGTGAAGACGAAAGCTGCCGTTAAGCTCTATAGGCAGAGAAGAAGGGAAGAACACCGGCTTTTCAGAAAAAAGAAAAAGTGCAACAAAAGCCCGCGATCGAGGTTATAGAGAGGTGCCACTCCAGGAACGATGTAAGCAAGTTTTACCAAAGTGTGAAACGTCAAAGCCAAGGATACAAGGCTCGAACAGAATCCTGTCGAGATGAAGAAGGAAATATCGTAGTTGAGACACAGTCGATGCTGAGCATATGAAAGAACCATTTCTGCAAACAGTTAACCGGCGATGACGAACAACAATCCGCTGTCAGGCAGAACGAACCATTCAAAATTGGCAACGACAGCGAAAACTGCCAACCATGCGACCTGAGTGAAGTGCGGATAGCAATATCTTAACTCAAGCTTAACAAGGCTGCCAGAAATGACGGCCTTCCCGCTGAGCTTTATAAAGCTGGCGGAGATGACTGGATAAGTAACATCCACCAACTCATAGGCCAAATCTGGTCGGAAGATAGAATGGAACCTCAGCATCGTTTGTCCGATCGACAAAAAAGGAGACCGTATAAACTGCGCCAACTACAGAGGCATAAGTCTTCTCAACATCACCTACGAGATCCTATCTGCCGTAGTATGTGAACGCCTGAAACCGTTTTCCAATAACCTGATCGGCCCTTATCGGTTTGGTTTTAGGCCAGGGAAGTCCACCACCGATCAAATTTTCACACTTCGGCAGATCCTGTAAAAACAAATCAAGAAGTCCAAATCGGTACTTACCACCTATTCGTCGATTTCAAAGCCGCATACGACAGCATGTATAGAGACGAATTATACAGAGCCATGTCTGCCCAAACTCGTCCGTTTTTGTAGCATGACGATGGACAATTCTCGCTTCCCCATCAGGGTCGGAAACGGCCTTACCGACATTTTCGATACCAAAAAAGGATTTAGGCAAGGCGATGCGCTGTAATGTGACTTCTTCAATTTGATTCTTGAGATAATTGTGCAAAACTCACGAGCCAACACCAGAGGCACAATTTTCCAAAAATCGGTACAACTACGAGCATACGCCGACGATATTGACATTTTTTATTGTTTGCTAGTATAAAGAAGGGAGCGGCAAAAATGGGTCTAGCAGTAAATGAGGGAAGGACAAAGTATATGCTGTCAACACGAAAGGACACACAACATCGAGGAATTGGACAGAACGTCACCATTGACAGATATTGCTTTGAGGTAGTACAGGACTTTGTCGATCTCGGCTCGACTATTAACTCTGACAACAACATCTCGTGAGAAATTAAACGAAGAATTACTCTTGCCTACCGCTGATTCTTCGGGCAAAGAAGGCAATGCAGTAGTAAAGCCCTCACTCGTACTACTAAGGAGGTCCTATATAAGACCCTGATCATCCCAGTCCTTCTCAACGGCGCTGATGCATGGACCGTCTCAAAAGCGGATGAAGAAATCCTCAATCGATTTGAGAGGAAAATTCTTCGGTCCCGTTTACGTTGACGGGCTATGGAGACGAACATTCAACCAAGAACTATACGAGCTGTACAGCGACATGCCCCTGGACACCAGTACTCCGGTTCGCAGAGTCTTCGATTCCCAGCCAAACTTCGGACGCAGTAAAGGAAGAACTGGCCTTAAGTGGTGCGCGCACAAGTAGATACCGACAAAAATTCATGAAAAACTAGCCTATTTATCAACTACTTAACTAACTTACTGGCCCTATACGGGCTCCCTAAATTAAACACTTACAACTTAATTCTAATGCCTTCCGGCCTATAATCACATAGGTAATTTAAAATAAGTACATATCTTATTTTTTAACCAAGAAAAGTTTTGTTTGGTATCTCTTTTTTATTATATTCAAATATACATCCTAAATAAAACTAGCTACAAACTAATTAAAACTACTTTAAAACTAATTACAACTACCTAAAAATAACTTAAAGAACTAGAACAGCCACAGCAAGCCTTTTTTTGTTTTGTTGTATTTTTTTTATGTGCCACCCTGACTGTTTTACCTAACCTAACCTTGACCTTGAAACCCTAAGCTATGTAAGTCGGCCATACATTTTGGATGTCAACTATCTTTGTCTAACTTAGCCACCACAACAGGTTCTCCTGTTGCAACCTACTCCGCAGGCGCTCTACTCCGCCCTGAGCGACGTTGTCACGGTTGTAAGAAGTCGCCTGTCCACAGTTCCTCGGCTAACATGGTAGATTAGCGGAACCGCTGATCTATACTGTATCAGCTCTCCACTATACAAATATCGGAAAGCTTCGGGCGGAATAAAGGCGCTTAAATGCGCACTCTTAAAATATTCATCATTGGGGTAGAAGGCCCCAGAGATGAGACTATTGTTCAAATCCATCGCTCTTGCAGCGTGAAACCAAATGAGTTGCACCAGAAAATTGTCTGCTCTCGTTATGTTGGCCCCCTTGTATAGGGCCTGGTTGGAATAATATTTTTTGTAGTCAGATACTGGTATTCTTTGAAATCCAAGACATCTTCTTAATCACTGCCTATCAAACACCCGTATCTTTTCCATTTGTGATGGTGCAACGTTGAACCACACCAGGCACCCAGAGGTAATCATCGGCCTAATGAGGGCAATGTAGCGAATCACCTTCACCCTGCTGTCAAGACGACTGCTTTAAAACAACCTTCTTGTCAGGGCAAATGCTCCACTAGATCTCGCCAGAGCAGCATCTGCATGTATTCCGAAATATAGATCAGCCGCAACTGATGTGCTAGGTTTTTCGCGCCCACCAGTAAGAAACATCTGGTTTGATGAAGAATGCCGACAGATGCTCGCAGCCACGAGCGAGGCCTACAAGGCTATGCTGCAGGTGAAGACGAAAGCTGCCGTTAAGCTCTATAGGCAGAGAAGAAGGGAAGAACACCGGCTTTTCAGAAAAAAGAAAAAGTGCAACAAAAGCCCGCGATCGAGGTTATAGAGAGGTGCCACTCCAGGAACGATGTAAGCAAGTTTTACCAAAGTGTGAAACGTCAAAGCCAAGGATACAAGGCTCGAACAGAATCCTGTCGAGATGAAGAAGGAAATATCGTAGTTGAGACACAGTCGATGCTGAGCATATGAAAGAACCATTTCTGCAAACAGTTAACCGGCGATGACGAACAACAATCCGCTGTCAGGCAGAACGAACCATTCAAAATTGGCAACGACAGCGAAAACTGCCAACCATGCGACCTGAGTGAAGTGCGGATAGCAATATCTTAACTCAAGCTTAACAAGGCTGCCAGAAATGACGGCCTTCCCGCTGAGCTTTATAAAGCTGGCGGAGATGACTGGATAAGTAACATCCACCAACTCATAGGCCAAATCTGGTCGGAAGATAGAATGGAACCTCAGCATCGTTTGTCCGATCGACAAAAAAGGAGACCGTATAAACTGCGCCAACTACAGAGGCATAAGTCTTCTCAACATCACCTACGAGATCCTATCTGCCGTAGTATGTGAACGCCTGAAACCGTTTTCCAATAACCTGATCGGCCCTTATCGGTTTGGTTTTAGGCCAGGGAAGTCCACCACCGATCAAATTTTCACACTTCGGCAGATCCTGTAAAAAAAAATCAAGAAGTCCAAATCGGTACTTACCACCTATTCGTCGATTTCAAAGCCGCATACGACAGCATGTATAGAGACGAATTATACAGAGCCATGTCTGCCCAAACTCGTCCGTTTTTGTAGCATGACGATGGACAATTCTCGCTTCCCCATCAGGGTCGGAAACGGCCTTACCGACATTTTCGATACCAAAAAAGGATTTAGGCAAGGCGATGCGCTGTAATGTGACTTCTTCAATTTGATTCTTGAGAGAATTGTGCAAAACTCACGAGCCAACACCAGAGGCACAATTTTCCAAAAATCGGTACAACTACGAGCATACGCCGACGATATTGACATTTTTTATTGTTTGCTAGTACAAAGAAGGGAGCGGCAAAAATGGGTCTAGCAGTAAATGAGGGAAGGACAAAGTATATGCTGTCAACACGAAAGGACACACAACATCGAGGAATTGGACAGAACGTCACCATTGACAGATATTGCTTTGAGGTAGTACAGGACTTTGTCGATCTCGGCTCGACTATTAACTCTGACAACAACATCTCGTGAGAAATTAAACGAAGAATTACTCTTGCCTACCGCTGATTCTTCGGGCAAAGAAGGCAATGCAGTAGTAAAGCCCTCACTCGTACTACTAAGGAGGTCCTATATAACACCCTGATCATCCCAGTCCTTCTCAACGGCGCTGATGCATGGACCGTCTCAAAAGCGGATGAAGAAATCCCCAATCGATTTGACAGGAAAATTCTTCAAAAATCTTCGGTCCCGTTTACGTTGGTTGACGGGCTATGGAGACGAACATTCAACCAAGAACTATACGAGCTGTACAGCGACATGCCCCTGGACACCAGTACTCCGGTTCGCAGAGTCTTCGATTCCCAGCCAAACTTCGGACGCAGTAAAGGAAGAACTCGCCTTAAGTGGTGCGCGCACAAGTAGGTACAGACAAAAATTCATGAAAAACTAGCCTATTTATCAACTACTTAACTAACTTACTGGCCCTACACGGGCTCCCTAAATTAAACACTTACAACTTAATTCTAATGCCTTCCGGCCTATAATCACATAGGTAATTTAAAATAAGTACATATCTTATTTTTTAACCAAGAAAAGTTTTGTTTGATATCTCCTTTTTATTATATTCAAACATACATCCTAATAAAACTACTTTAAAACTAATTACAACTACCTAAAAATAACTTAAAGAACTAGAACAGCCACAGCAAGCCTTTTTTTGTTTTGTTGTATTTTTTTTATGTGCCACCCTGACTGTTTTACCTAACCTAACCTTGACCTTGAAATCCTAAGCTGTGTAAGTCGGCCCTACATTTTGGATGTCAACTATCTTTGTCTAACTTAGCCACCACAACAGGTTCTCCCGTTGCAATCTACTCCGCAGGCGCTCTCCTCCGCCCTGAGCGACGTTGTCACGGTTGTAAGAAGTCGCCTGTCCACAGTTCCTCGGCTAACATGGTAGATTAGCGGAACCGCTGATCTATCCTGTATCAGCTCTCCACTATACAAATATCGGAAAGCTTCGGGCGGAATAAAGGCGCTTAAATGCGCACTCTTAAAATATTCATCATTGGCGTAGAAGGCCCCAAAGATGAGACTATTGTTCAAATCCATCGCTCTTGCAGCGTGAAACCGAATGAGTTTCACCAGAAAATTGTCTGCTCTCGTTATGTTGGCCCCCTTGTATAGGGCCTGGTTGGAATAATATTTTTTGTAGTCAGATACTGGTATTCTTTGAAATCCAAGACATCTTCTTAATCACTGCCTATCAAACACCATTGCAGACCATTTTTAATGAAAAATTCTGTGGTAGAATTTACATTGCGATTTTTGACAACAAAGGTTCTACCAGTCAGCATGTCATGGAGCATATATAGCAGTGGTTTTCTTATGCCAAGTCTGGTCAGCTTTAGATAGAGGCCCTTTAACCACACTGTGTCGAAAGCCTTCTCTCAATCAACCAGACTTGCACCCGTGCACTGTTTTTTGGCTTTGTTCCATTGTATATCAGAGACGAGTTTGGTGGCAGCATGGATAAAGTCATTTTCTGCCTTGAAACCAAACGGGTTCTCTAGTATAAAATTATTGTCCTCAGACCAGTTGAACAGGGCCCGATTGTGAATCCTTTCCCTTTCTCGGGAGAGGATGAACCACTACTGGATAATATGCATTATTCGGCGCGTTGTTGAACAGCGTTTCGTATATGTCCACAGCATCAGGGGGTAAGTGTCGCAGTACAATGTTGGATATACCTTCGAATCCCGCTGACTTCTTTTTCTTTATGGAATTCTTTATATTCGTCGATTTTGTTGTTCGTTAGGTTTCTATTGTTTGGTGGTGAAATGGCCCTCGAACGTAGTTCTCTTGATAAGGCGTTGGTGAACCTAGGCCAACGCATGTTATCGTAGTTCTAAGAATGCACAGGCACATACTCTTCTAACTCCGCATGCTTGTTCGGAAGCTGTATTAAGTCAGCGAGTCCGCAGTGATCACTCGATCGCCCGTAAACTGTTTCGCGGGTGTTGACCTACTCGGTTGGTAACTGTTAGTCTTGTGTCTCGCAGTAAAAGATCCATGAAAGCACAGCTTCTGGGAAATGATGGTCTATCTGTGGCGAGAATGTCGATCCTATATTCAGCACTGTAGTGAACCATCCAATTGTAAAGATGGTTATCCCGAGTATTTGTTAATTGATTTCCCCAATCTTCGTGTTCATTTAAATCTCCGACCAAAAGACGAACAGACGAACACAAAACCACTACACCGCGGCCACCCACGCGGGAAAACCTCAAATGCAAGCAATCTGTCGTACACGTCAGAAATTGTACATTGACTAAGAACCGTTAGTCGTCGTACGTCACCAGTTTTTCCCTTGCAAAAAATATTTGTTGCTCCCAGTAGAACAAGTGTAAATATTTTCATTTTCATGTTAGCTTAAGAGAAAACAACTCAATTATAGATAATACGGGTAAATTCATTGGTATCTAGATGTTTTTTTGGGAATTTATTGTTTGACTTCCCGTAATGTTAAGTTATAAATCCGTCAAAAACAAGGTCCATTAGTTTCTAGCGATAAACGTTTGTTGAATATAGGGAACGAATAAGAATCCAATGACGAGCTCGTGTGGCCATGTCTATCCGTCCGGCCTTCGTTAGTTGTGTATCACTGATTAATTTACATTTTGAGCTGGTCTGGACAATTTGGTATACATACAGGAAGTCAGAATGTGTTCTTCGTTCTTTTGAATATTTTCAAATTTGAAGCTATGTCATTATCGTTTTTGTGAATACCGTCGAATAAGAAGTATCTCTTTTTTTACGATCAACCGATTCAAAAAGTTGCTAAACTAATTTTGAAAATCTGAAATTTCGATGAACTATGTAAGCCGCTCCCATTGGCACTGCTAACTGTAGTTTTCATATACATTCTCTTTATCTTTCTCTGAAATAATTTTATTCTAAATTTAAAAAAATATAAAACAAATTGTATCTTTTCAGATCGATGGCTCCACATTACGTACCTTGTGTATGCAACATGGCCCTCTTATAAATTTTCATTTGTATTTGAATCAAGGAATTGCCTTATGTAAATATGCGACAAGGGAGGAAGCTAACAAAGCACAAATGACATTAAATAACTGTGTTCTTGGCAATACAACAATATGCGCCGAATCCCCAAATGAAACCGAAGTTCAAAGTATTCTCCAACATCTACCGCCATCCGTTGGTCAACCTAGTGGTCAAGTAGGCGGTTCTATCAGTGGTAACACTGGAGGTGTCAATTCAGGAATTGTTGGTGGTGGAAATGGTGGCTCCTCAAATGTAGCAAGTGGCGGAGGTGGTGGCAATAGCGGCGGCTCAAGTGGTACAGGTAATAATAACAATGGCAATAACTCTGGCGTTGGTAATACTGGAGCTGCTGGTATTGGTACCAATAATGCTCAAAACTCAGGAAATAATACGGTTGGACCAGGTTCTAGTGGTTCTGGCGGAGCAAATGCTGGCAATTCTGCATGGCGACAACAAAATTCACAGAATCAATCTCGACCGACAGGTAGGGAAACCGACTTCGAGTACATAAAATACGTACGATCTATTGTTGAAGACTGAGTTTCTTAAACAAAAATAATTATAAACAAAAAATAGTGTAATGCGGACCCAACCGAACAAAAATTTAGTCCAAGTAAACAAATTTTTGTTTGTACAAATATGCATTGCATGTTATAAGATATGTCCATATAAATTATCTTCTCTTAATTCAAACCTTCCTATAGTGGTCAATAAATTTATCAGAAATCGGATCTTTTTAATAAATATTTTTTAAACTTCTTTTTCATTCTTAACGATTATCGGATTAAAAAATTAAAGTTGAAGTTTTCAGAATACAGTGTTTATTAACCTTGTACTTTTTTTTAAATTAATTTTACCAAATTGTTTTTTTTTTTTAATAAATTATTGTTATCCTTCTGGCTCTCCTAATGTTTAATCATTCAGCTTGGTAAATCTTCAAGTAGTAATGTTGGGAGAATGTATGCATACAATGAGTAATATAAATTATGATATTAATTACAATTGATTAATTAAACAATTTTTCTATTCAGACTGTGTATTAATTGTAAGTTTAGATCGCCATGAACAGAAAAAGAATATACTCTTTAATTTGTTAAAATAAAATTTAATATTTGTTGTTTTTTTTTTGTATTCATGATTTTTTAATTATGAACATGTCTGCATTTTTATGATTTTGCATACAAAATTATATTTTGTCCTAATTGTTAATGCATATTTGATAAGGTATTTATTAACTCTCGGGTATGGGGTAGCGGAGAGAACTAAAGTGCAAAATGATTCATTTCTAATGCATGATTTACATAAATATTAATGTGTACATGTCATATTATTATTATTTTTTTTTCAAGGTAGTTTATTACAATGATAGGAAAAGATTAACAATAGGAATATATTTAAATATTTATTTTCTGAAAATGACAGCGAAATTTCAGAATTGCAGAAAAAAGAAAGTAATGTGTCAAAGTAAACCTACTGTTGCAAAACGAAAAAGTCCATTAGTTTCCAAATCGATGTCGCAAATGCAATTAAATATTCTGTATTCAGAGTCTTATCAGATGGTTAAAAAATGTGAAAGTTCTTCTTTGAAAAAATACCATACGGTGTATTTGTTTTAATAAATAATTTGTAACATAGATACAAAATTATGCAAGCAATAAAGTTGTTTATATATAAACATCAATCGATAGACTTCTTCGAAAATAAAAAAATATATAAATTATATAGAACTATGGAACAATGTTTGTGGACCCATAAATGTAATTTTAATAGAGTGCAAAGTACAGTTTGTTTAACGATTCCACATTTTACGTAAATGTTCTCTACTTGACTCTGCAAACCAACAAAACAATCAAGAAGTCGTAACAATGTTCCGACGCTGCTTATTTCTGATATATTTGAATTTTGTGCCACGGCGCAGTGCTAAATATATTTCTATTACATTATGCGAATCAGGGGTTGGTTTATCCAGTCAGTGGCTGAAAAATGTTGATTTGGTATAGCATACAAGATTCGAATATCGAATGTTGGTATTATGTTATCAGTGGTCGAGTATATTTTCATACGGTAGTGGATGCATTTGTGCGAGAGAAAATGTAATATATTTTCATTTTGTTATTTTCGTATTCTTTTTAATACCCAAGAATACACTCTTATTCACGATGAACCTTTCAATAAATCGATATGAACTATAATGAAAATTAAAATTTCAATAGTTTTGTAAAGATAATAATTGCATCCGAGAGTCGAGTATCGAATTTTGGTGTTCCGTATCATTAATCAGTGATAGAGTATATTTTCATTTTAATTTTGTTATTTTAAGTTTCTCCATTATAAAGAAGAATGTACTCTTGTTCACCTTTCAATCAAATTGTTATAACTTTATGTTATGAAATATGTTTCAAATCAAAATAAGATAAACGATTGCTGCTAACTCCTAAGCGTTTTCTTTAAATGGAATCACACCAATTTATTTTCAAAACATTTGCAGAAAAACAGCACATTTGATATTTGTCAGCCATGAAATATGAATGTAGCAGAATTGTGCGAGTACAGTTGGACAGCCATGAAACATGAATGTATCAGAATTGTGCGAGTACTGTTGGACAATTTTAAATGTGCATTTGATACGTCACCATTCGTATGTAGTTGGGTATGCAAATCACTCATTCGATAACTGATGTGGTAATTCGACCCCTGGGCCCATATTGTAAGTGTCGATAATCTTCCGACAATCCCCCTGTGTTTCGATTTATTTTGATTTTGGCATTGGCTAAGGCAATCGAAAGTGATCTTGATTATTGTGAATGCAAACAGCTTTGACAAATGATATTAAGATATGTACTCAGATTTGTCCGTATATCTACAAAGACGAAACAATGCAGCAAATGTTCATGTTTTTATAATGCATTTTTCACCATTTTGGAGTGTTGTAATTGTATTCTGGACGTCCTCACAAATTTTATAAGGTGCATTAACGAATAGTTTAATATACCCGAAAAATCATTGTTTAAAAAAAATTGTTCCTGAGTGAAAAACATAAGTTTAAGTTAGATATGAACCACAACAAACGTTTTTTAAAGAGGATCATATTGCGAGTGTCGGAAACCGACTCGCTGTGTTTGGATTTGTATTTTCGTGTTGTGTAAGACAATTGCTTGGTATTTTAATTCATTAATAGCATTATGATGCTAATGAAGATTTGTAAATTGTTCAATTATGCAAATAGTTATCTGAGTCGGATGCGTTGCTGAATCTTCTGAAAATAAATAAGGGAGGCTACAAAAATAAGTAAATCCACATTTTCCGTAGTAGATAGATATTTATCTTAGATTACATACATGTCTGTATCGTATTTTATGATATATTTTTACCGAACGTTGAGCTTAATTGATTAGTAAATGGTAGAAATACCAAGAAATATTTTTTTACGGCTAAGGGTGTATGGATGGATTGCATTAGAATTCCAGGAAAAAGGTCCGCATTTAAATTAAAAAAGTCTTATATTATTATAATAGCATTAGACCAATTTTATTAGGAGTATGTGGCACATCATTCGATCAAACATTTAATGAGCAAAAATGGTAAACCATAACAATATGTTCTAAAACGTCAATAAAATATTCAATCAGCTATATAAATGCATCCCAGAGATGCAGACTGCAACACTGCACAAATGTTTGACGTTTCTGAAATTATCTGATATGTCGATAAGTAATATTGTTACATAATTAAATTGCTTAGAAGATGAAATGGCAGCGCGACATTTTTTGTTAAATTTGGCTGCAATTACCGCAAATATTTCGCAAATCCTGTTTTTAATAAAAAATATTACTTACATTACAAAAAAATTTCGCTTTGTTTACTTCAAAATATATGTATTTAATTAAACCCTATCCAAAAGGGGTATATTAGTTTCGATACATAGGTTATAACATAGAGAAATAATTTAGCTACATGTACCTTAAAGTATATGGACCGACTCAGAATCGATAGCTGAGTCGACTAACCCATGTCTGTCGTCAGTACGTCACCAGTTTTGGGCCATAAATTTCCATATAGAATGATGGAGTTTTGTACACTTGCTCGTTGTTGCTCCCAGCAGAAAAAGTGTAAATCCCAATGAACAACATATATAGAGATTCCTAAAGTCTATATTTTGTCTATACAAAGGTGTTTGCCACGCCCACTTTTTGGGAGCATTTTTTTTTTTTTATTTCTGTTCCATTAAACCGACTATTTAGTGATATTAATTCAAAAGATGGGATGGGCTTATGTATTAAATGATCGGCACAGCAGATAAAGTAGCCTTCAAAAATGTTATAGGATAAAAACTTTACACGCCGATTATTCAAATTTTTGAAAATGTTGTCTTCTAAGCGCTCCAAATATTAAATCTATTAAGATGAGTTGTTTTTTATTTGATGATGCAAATGATGAAATTGTAAAAGTTATAAAGCGCTAAACAGAACCATTCGATGTAAGAAACAATGTTGTTTTAAAGCAAATAGTTTTTTTTAACTTTGCAATTGTGAGGACTTAATAGTTATCTATATCCAATATTTAAAAAAAAGTGTGTTCCTAAGATTATCTAACTGATCATAATGTTGAAATTTTGTGCTTAGGGATTATATCAACTGAGTGTCATCTTTTATAGTCTTTCAATTGCCTTTGATAGCATTCGGATTTTGAATTAAATAAATATTTCTTTTGCAATCTAGGATTTATTTAACTTCTTTTTTTTTATATATAATTTGCATTAACGTATTGCTAAATAAAAAAAGATATGCTTTCTAGTCGACCTGGATAAAAAACAAACGATTTTGAAATCGATGATTGTTGATCACAGCTTCATGCACAATCGGCGATCGACTATCGATAAATGTCGATTGTCGATCGATAACAGCTGTAATGCCCATACCTCAAATAAGCGCAAAAAAACGGTAAAGTAATTATGGAATTACGGTTATCGTTTTTGCAATAGTCTTCGGGTCCATGTATAATTTGTAAAGTACCAACTAAAGTTTATTAAAAAAACTGTTTGATACAATGTGCATTGTCAGTTTGTCATTTAAAAACATATTCAAATTCGATTGAACTATTTGAATATATGTTACTATATTGTTTCATTTTCTTTAAATTGCACCAAATACACATACTAAATTACAAAAATCAGACCAGTAATTTTAATTTATTTTTCAAAATTAAATTTATTCACCGGTTACAAGTATTGACGAACTAAGTTTTGGACAGTGGACAATTATGCGGTGGATTTCAAAGAAGTGCATGCGCGTATTTAGAGCGGTTAGATTACAAATATTATAGAATAAAAATTTATTTCTGTATATTCACTGACTGAGATAAATCATTTTGGAAATAAAATGAAATAAAGTAGAAATGAGCATTTGTAATAAGTGCATTTTTAGCTAATCTCTAAAGGCTAGGAAAACAATAAACGCGCTAAATATAATAACACCTTTGTTTATATAGATTTTATTAAGCCTAGTTTATATAGATTTTATTAAGCCTTGATATCTATTCAGTCTTACACCAAAAGCCTAGCCAAAGCTGCAATTACCACTTCGGGTAAACAATCGCTGCATTCCATATCAATGTTTTGTGGAAAAATTCGATGTTATAATGTCTATATATTTGCTTTCATTTTAAAATTACAAGATTACAATTAGATGTGTAGATTTTGCCAATTAAAAAATGTGGAATTTCAATAAATCCAAAACTAATATACCCATATGAAATATGGTAACAAAAGCAACGAAACAGCATGATATACAATTGTAAAAATACTAACTATGGAAGAGCTTTCATATCACCAATTTGAGTTTTTTTCTCATTCTCATTCTCATTTAAATTTAAACTTAATGATCATGTTTAAGAATGCGCTGGATACACGTACAAATCATATGGTTCTTGCTGCAGTTGTATATGTTTAATACATATGAATCCTGAAGTCGTGGTTGAGGAAATACATTCTTACTTAAATATCAGTACTGTCCAGAATGAAGCTGGGCCGCAATCCAATTATGTAAGGTTCTTTAATTTTAACCCCATACCCCGTCAACGCAAACATGACCAAATAATTTCCCGCTCCAAATAACAAAGGCTTTCTTTATGCGCTTTTGATACGATGCATGTTTCAACACAGTAGACCCGTTCAGGAATAGTCTTATATAGAATCTTCTTAGCATTTCGATTGAGGGCTTTCCTACTAAATTGCAAGAATTTTCCAGAATGATTATGCACAGACGGAGTTTGGGCGGCATTCTAAATAATGTTTAGTTTGTCTCTATAAATCCTGTCATAAGTAGCTTTGAAATCGATGGCTAAGTGGTAGGTATCGATTTGAAATTTTTTTTTCAGGACTTGTAAGGATTTGAGCACTTAGAATTTTGTTTCCAAATAATGTCTGAACTTGATGGAAAAACTTATGAGGCTGCAATCCATATTGCGGATCGTTGAAAACCCTATACCATCTCATCCTTCAAATGAATGCAGCATAAATTAGGTTTGATTAAAAACTGAATGGGAATGACTAAAGAAAAAATTGTCACCATATCCTTTTCACAAAGTATCTAAATCTTTTTTGGTTCGACAAAAAACTACGTTTTTCTATATTATATGCTATTGGATAGGGTATACAAATGTTTTTTTTTAAGAAAACGACCCAAAAAGTTGGACGTGCTTAAAATGATCTAAGGCGTTTATATTATCATAATCAATGATTTTCCGTTGAATGTTTTCCGTTGAATGTTTTCCATATATTCTAAAATTTAATAGAAAACGCCTTTTACAGAAAATGATTCCAAAAAGTGGTCTTGGTAAAAAAAAACTTTATATGGGCGAAACCTTTTTTTTTAATTTCTAACGGTTTGACCAAAAGCGACGTTTTTCTTAAAAAAGGGGCGTGGCAGTGGGCGGATTTCAAAATTGTTTACAATTGTTCTTCCTGGAGTACCAAATTTTATCATTACTAAAGGATTTGACATGGTCAACCCCAATATCTTTCTAAGAAAACAGGAAAAAGCTGGGGTCGAATCGCTTCTCCCGTGAACGGATCGGCAATCGTACGTGCACCAATTACGTGATTCGTCATATGAACGAACGTATTGACATTGTGTCACACGAATGCTCACGGAAAGTATGTTTTTGTTTGACGCGGTAGTTTTAATAGAACAAAATAAAAGAGGGTATAGTGTAAACTTTAAATAAATGTCATTGTGAAGTAAACTTTGGCTTAATAAAAGTTTAAACAAATAGTTTTACAACATTAACTTATTGTTTTTCTAACTAAGATAACTAAGATCGAGAAAACGATAATAAAAAAAAAGAGATAGCAGCAATACATTTTTCTTTCATAGAAATGCGTGTAATTGAAAACTGTGTAAATAGTATATATAACATACATAGTATATATAACATGTTCTTAATTTATTTATTTTTTTAAACTGAGCAATTACTAGCACGACTAAAAACTTTTCTGTTTTTCTTCCCTTTCTTCGATATCTATCAATCTGTCCAATTTTCCTTCAATTTGTTAATTGAATTCCAATCTTTATATTTTCTTGAAGGAGTGCCAATTTGCTATCGGTGGATTTTACAATTGCTCTTTTTTTGCACTTTGTGACTGGCACTTGCTTTGTAATAATTTTTTTTTTGTCGTCTGTCGAATAGCCTTCTAATATCAAACGAATGGAATCCTCTGTCGAATCCTTGTACCTAGTACTTTTCGGCGTTGTGGCAGCCATATTTGTAGACATTGATGACTGGGAACATCCATATGTCCTAGCACTTACAAGGTCCTAAACTCGCATTTCTGTTGTTTTGTTTTAGTCTTTATATTCTTTGAGACATAGTTTGTATCATACTTTGATACTTATTTTGTATCATACTTTGATACTTATTTTGTATCATACTTTGATAAATAGTTTGTAACATAGAGAAACAATTAAGCTAGATATACCCCAAAGTATAGGGATCGACTCGGAAGAGCTAGCTGAGTCGAATAAACCATGTCTGTCTGGCCATCTGACCATTTGTAATTCGGCGATTTTAAGGCCTTTAATTTTGAGCTAGGGTATTAAAATTTGGTATAAAGGATCCTTGTCCGTGCATACAAGACAAGTGTAATGTTGTCGGAACAATGTGTACAGTATCATTTTCCATATTTCATCGTCGTGAAGCCCACATTTTGGGGATATTTATTTTAAGGATGGGATTGCGTAGGATATTAAACGATTCGTACTGCAGATTGTAGCCTTCCCATACGTTTTTCTTCACAGCTTTTTTATAGCAGTTTTTATTTTGTATTTTTTAGTACCGCATTGAATTTAAAATTTGACTATTTTCATACTGACGTATATTTATATTTTATTATTGTATATCACATTTTTTTTCAACCATATATTTTCTCTTAAACATGAATTTTATAAGAAATATGTCTATGTAAATATCTATATTATTAAACTACTGCAGCTTTTTTTCTTTGCATCTGCGTAGACTTAACAATGACTTGGTTTTATTACACCGCTTGTAATTAGCGCAAATTGTACTTCTGATCTTTTAAGTGCCCGGGGAGGTTCTTATAACGTTCGTATGTTAATATTTTGCACATACTTAACCACAGCTATGGTATACATGTGGCTATAAGTCGCATAGGTAGAATGTACAATAAAAATAAATGTGTTAGCAAAAGTAGTTTAAACAGTATGTAGGCTCAATTAATGTATGTAAAATAATACATAATAATTGCAATAATACATACATCTTAATAATAATTACATTACCTAATGCTTTTGTTAGTGATATTAAACGTAATAACTAATAAATATGGTACCCAGATCTGATATTGTCAATTAAAATAAATTAATAAATCCGATGGTTACCACTGTTAGGTAAAATAAGTAAAATGGATGGGTAGTCAAAGATACAATGATTTGGTGCCGCTCAGAGTTTTCTTCCATTCTACAAGATTCAAATGTCGTTGTTCCAGCGCCCAAAATCTA
The DNA here is from genome assembly GCA_949824845.1 of Rhingia rostrata. Classification (NCBI taxonomy): domain Eukaryota; kingdom Metazoa; phylum Arthropoda; class Insecta; order Diptera; family Syrphidae; genus Rhingia; species Rhingia rostrata. The sequence goes on from OX463759.1 coordinate 41,187,612, forward strand.
AACTCAAAAACCCTATTTAGAAGACTTACAACTTTGTATATAAAGAGGCTGAAAACTTCAAACATGTTTGCTGGGTGTTTAGTATATATATGTATAGGAGCAGCAAAATGTCCTTTTGCTATGATAACCTTTCTTTGTCCCAGGCGGTAACGAAAGAATTCCCAAAATAGATTAAACGGTGTATCTTAAACTCCTGTAATGGAGATGGTGGCGGATGAGACGAATGGGAAACGGTTAAACTCAATCCTGGAGTGGAAACTGAAGCTCCCATGTCCTAGGAATATCAAATTGGAACTGGTCTTCCAGGTTGGGGGTTGTTGAATCAGGGTTACTTCTTTCTTGCTCAAGTTTTTCGTCTTTAGTTCACTTTCTCCGAATCTTGGCATTAAAAAAACTGATGTCTCAAACTGTTACGAAAATTCGATTCCATTCTCATCAAATTTAGTTAGTACACAAAAAGCCATATGTATATCATATATATATTTATCGAAATATTAATGCTTTGTTTGCATTCCATTTTATTTTTCATTATGAATAATATGTTGCGATCAGATAAGCTGATAGTTGACAGTAACTCAAAATATATTATAAACCTTACATTTAAGAATTCGATTTCGTTAACTGTATGTAACATTATATTAAAAGAGCTTTTTAACGTATATTATATGTAGGCAACGCGAATCGTTTTATACCCTATCCAATCGAATCCTGAAAATAAATATTCCCCAAAATTCAATTGGTTGAATTGTTCTATTGACAAAGTGTGTACAATAAAATTGCCGAAGAATTGTTAGATTTTCTATTTTCATTAAACATTTACAAAATGTTGATTCTATAAACAAGTAAAAGATAGCGAATGATTGGGTGAACTTTGAAAAACGAGTGTAACTCGTTCTCCTGCGAGCAACTAAGGCTCTGTGTCCTCATAATCTTGTTACTTACGGAAAGACGGTCGAATAGACCGACAGACTTGGATAGATCGAATCCGCTTTCTATTATGATTTTCGCAAGCGAACTATTATTTGGCCCATTTACACGAACAAAAAAAATAGCGCACTTATTCTGTATTAATTGTTAACTTACGTTAAAAACTACTGAATCTGTGCCGATTCGATACATTAAAATCAGTGCTCAACTTTACTACTGAATGATAATCTCGTTGTAAATATATACCAACAGACAAAATTACATAGTTGCACTTCAACAAAGAAACCAGATTGCATTATAGATTTAGATTATTGATATGTTATAATTTCAAAATAATAAATGGTCGAAACTCATTGTATTGCATGGGGTATTTCTGGGTCCGATTATTTTGAAGGATATATATTTCTATATATATGTCACGCCAAATTCCATAGCAGACATCTGAGAATATCATTTCCGACTACATATGTTTTTTTCAGAACTATTGGTAGTACTGCCAATAAGTAAATATTTTTTGTTAACAAAAATAAAACCACTCTTGATAAACAAAATCATATTTTCCTTTGACTTTAGTGACATTAATTGAATTAAAATATGTTACATTTTGTATTATTAAAATATATTTTCTCATATCTTTAAATATAAATATTTAAAATATAACATCATATATATTTTCTTTTCGTAATATTTCCGATTCGCTGCTCCAAAATCGAACACGTTTGAAAATCATTCACATATATGTGGTATATGCGTATAAATACACAAAACTGATGGGGTGCGTTCCATATACTTGACCGACGGCAACAAAATCTGCCAACATTCTATTATAATTCGGAATGGACTTGGACCTTATGGATAATACGTTTGACAAAATCGAATAGGAACAGATGCCTGGGGATCTGGATCAGTATGGCAAACCACTAACACCACAGCTAATCTATGGACAACATTAGATGGAAGTGCTGAACGTGGAACACCTTCAAATTTGAAGTCATATTTACCGGAAAATCTACTCGAGCTTAATTGAACCGCATATAAAGGTATCGAAAAAATACAACGGATAGTGATACTAACATTTATTGTTTATTTTCTTAAAAATGGATTATAGTAATAGTAGACAGTATATAAAATAGAGGGAAAACATTATGTTAAAAAATAGATGCTGTTTATGATTTTGATGAATTCGAACTTTACTGCATGTTCTGAAAAGCTCCGTGCTTTTCAATTTCAACCATTTACTTGCTCACCTCATACCAACAGTGTGAGGTCTACATTGTGTTGATTGTAAATGAGTCGCATTATGTTCCTTGATGCAGCTAATCAGTTTATGTGTATATAAGGCTTAATCGGAATAGACGTGATCGTAGGATATGACATGTCTTACAATATGCATTGGTATGTTAAAACTGTAATCAGTATATCTGTCGACTCGTAATGCACAATAAAGCTGTATGAAACGAATTTCAATTAAAATGACATTCAATTCTTGGTGTTCACTATAAGATATCCAAATGCTTTAATTACGCTTTAATAATTAAAACAAATCTGAAATTATTCATTTGTATTCTTACACAGAATCATTTTCTAATATTATTTAATATTCCTTAAGAAACTATCATAAAACAGCATAAACGTGACTTTAGGCTCAGGCAGCACAAGTATATCAGTTGTGTTAGTGCACATTCGTTTCTCTTTCTGACGGAATTAACATTGATTACAACATATTGCTGTCATATATGAATATTTTGTGTAGAATACGGAAATAAAAATTTATTAATACAAAAAAAATTAGTCAATAGGTTTTCAAACGAATTTTCATGTATGAGGAACAGTTGTCAATTCGCTTTGTATATTTAAATTGCAAGTAGCAACTTTTTATTGGAAATCTAAACTCTATGTTAACTCATGTTCTTCCATGTTAATCTTCAAAACTAGGTTTATCTTATATGCTTACATTAGCGCGATGTCGTATTGAAGCTATCAAAAGATAACGAGGTCTATCTTCTCGTTGTACTCTTTACAATAGAAGAATTAATCAAGTCTTACTTTCTTTGTTTCCAGTTTTATGTCCACATCTTTGGAAGTCTAGAAAACAAACAAATCGTTAAAATCGTTAAATCGACAACCATTTGTTTGGGCTGAAAATTATATCAATAAGTGATAATTACTTGTAAGGTAGGTAGGTTATGTACCATAGCATAACCTACCATTAGTTCGCACTAATCTGGAAAATCGGAGGTCGTTTCTTTATACAAAAAAAAAACTCACATATACTGGCGATAAAAATGCCGGCATAAATTTACTTTATCACAAGCTTTTTTTTGGCTTAAATGATTCGTTTTCGCGTGCTGATCGTTTATCCGTTTTTAAAAATCGTCGCTCACATTTACTTTAGAGTCAAGAGTACAATGAAATCAAGTTTTCACTTTTTGGGTTAAATTTCCATACAAAAAACTGTTGACTAAAGCGCCTGCCTGACGAGTTTGCATACTCATATTTTTATATTTTTTTTTCCATTTTCGGAATTGTTTTATCTGGCAATGCTATATTGGAATGTTCTTCTTGTTATTTATCATTCAGCTATGTGAGAAATGTCAAAAAGTTGTTGATTTGTATAGGGATTTTTTTTTTAATTTTAATGTTAAATTGAGAGCGAAAATTGCTAAATTATCAGCATAAAATAGTGAGTGGAATAAAATCAGTGAAAAAGTGAGTTTGTGCTAAAGTGAATTTGTTCCAAAATGCCGTTACTGCTAAATATTAAACAAAAATAATTGAAAACCCATGGTTATAATATAATGTTACTGAACTTTACTTTAGCTGCCTTTCACTTTTTGCACTTTTTTTTTATATATTTAGCAATTTTTTTTTGATCTCAATTGCTCTCAGTTGCTCTCAATAAATGAGAAGAAAAACATAAAAATGTAGCATTGCCAGATAAGAAATTAAGACAACATATTTCCCAAAAAATGTAAAAAAAATTAACAATGATTAATTTTCCTTTATATATTCGGTAAATGCAAAATATATATATATCTTTATATTCATTTCTCGGAACTTCAAATCCAAAATACTTTAAAGTTTTTTTTTTATTTTTTTCTGTTAAAATATTTTTATTTAGTATGTCAGAAAAAAAAGAAGTGTCAAACTACACACAATTTGTATGAAATTATAACCACAAAATTGCAATTTTATTTTATCAATAACTTTTAACATAAAAGTGAGCGAAAATTTGTAAAAACTAATAAATGCAAAAAAAGTACAAAAAGTGAATGAAAGCTAAAATAAATTTATGCCAATGTTACAATACAATTGTGAGAATGACAAAGTTAATTTCAACATAGATCGGTGAACAATCACTCTTTGGTAGTTTTAAATATCTATTTCCAACAACAGGTGTATTTTTCTCTTTATTCCATATCTATTGACGACTGCAGGCAAACACCTGGTGGTAAACATTCGCATCGGTCGATTGCTATATACGGTATCTGGAATCAAGTGAATAATACAAATTAGGAACAAAATAATAAGTAACAATAATAATTGAGTGGATTAAAGCTGAATTCAAGTTATAAATTCTACGAACAATATATACAAAGCATAGTTTGAAGAAAAAAGTGCGGTATTAATAAACTTTTCTGTGTTTTAAAATTGTAAAAGTGATTTCCAAAGATTTTGCTCTTAATTTGAAAACTGAATTATTATTTTTATACATTGTACCTAGATATTGAAGAACAACTAATTGGCGATCGTTCTTCAAATGGCTAAACATAATCGCAATAAATTTGTCTTTCAGTTCTGTTTCTGAATGTTGTGTGTTGTTGTGAACATTAGGCGTGTTTTTTCTCTTCATTTTAAATCAACATAGGCTTAGCAAACAATTGACGTTCAAAATGCAACAACACCTAACACAGCATCTCCATAGACAATAAACTGAAATTGCTATTGCTATTGACGATTACAAAACTTCAAATGCGACACCTAGTGACAAAAAGATGTATGTAGTGCCATACAATTTGAGAGCTATTGCTATTTGTGAAGAATTTCCAAAGGGAGTGCGCTAAATTGGCTGGTAAATAAATTAAGGATTTTGTGTGTAAAAAGTAACTAATTGCAATAAAAATAAATTGAGTTTGTAAATTTATGATCTGATTATTCGACAAATTGTTTGACACGTAAAAAAAAAACAAGTTAAAACGAACCTTTATATAGTATGCTAAAACATACATTTTTGGGTTTTTTCAACCATTCAAAGAACGATCGCTTAATTAATCGTATAAAAATAGTTATTTAATTTTCAAATTAGGAGAAAAATCTTTGTAAATCACTTTAACAATTTTCGGAGCCTTAAGATTTTGTATATATATATTGTTTGTACAATCAATTATTATTATGACTTATTATTTTTTCTTTATTTGAATTATTCATTTGATGTTTTCCCATACAAATGTGCGTTAGCTTTCAAAATGTAAAGCACTTAGAACATTTGCCACCAGTTGTTTGCCTTCGCATTGCCTTAAAATTTCGTGTCGTAAGCGCTCAAGCAATGGCAATATTGGCCGCCATATCACCGCCTCTGCACGAGCAATATTTGACAGCTTACTAAGAAGTAATGATAGAATGCTATGAAATGTAGAGTGGGCATTTCCATTGCTTACTATCTCAAACAATCTTACAAGTGCAAAAAGAAACGACAGCCCATAGCATACTATCCATAGAAAGCAATGGACTGAGCATTAAATAGAAAGAGATTTTTCATAGAATACTATTTGAGGTCTCCACAAGCAATTTTCTATGAAATATTGCTCTTGCAGATCTCGGGTATGGAGGGCAATGAATGCTTTGACGTTTCGAAGTTTTCAAAATGGCGGAAAGTAAAAAGAAGAACATGTGGAAAAAAAGCTTGAAAGGAAAATTGTGACGGGAACAAATTATTCATTGAAAACAAAATTGAAAAAGTATCAGAAAAATCAGAAAGAACAAAATCATGAGAGATTTAATACACCCTGTTAGTATTAAAACACGTTTGATGTTGAATGATATAATTACATCTGACATTTCGATATTGCGGGCAGTGCAATTTAAAATTGCAATCATTGGCTAGTACTTCAATCATTGGCTAGTTCGTGTCAAAACAAAGCTTACTAATTTTATAACATAATAATCCAAAAATATTTTAACTTTACTTCATATTTTCACTGATCCAGATTGTCATTCCACTGAACTGAAAAGGAATTTTCCACTAATTCCTATGAGAAGCTATGGGGGTGACATTTCAATTCCATCATGTGTTGTGTTCCAATGAAACAAATCATACCCCGAAAACAAAAGGTTGGAAATCAATGTTTTATGCAATAATTTGATGTGAAAGTATTTGTATATTTTCTTTGAATCTAAACTCAAAACATTACAATAAGTGTAGAACTGAATAAAATGAAAGAAAAGAAATTGTATTTTAGTTGAAAAAAAAAATTAAATTGCAAAAATTGAAACCCCAAAACGATTTCATGTTCCAGTTGCAATGGCGTCAGATCACCGATTAGCGTTTTCTTAACAAGCTTTTAAAACGAATTTAAGAAATTATTTAAAGTAAATTTGTTACGAAAGTATTTTAATTATTTAATTATTTTGCTTCTTTACGAACAATTCCATTATAGAAAACAAATTTTAACCTATTTAGACAAGCGGCAATTTAGTAATATGGTTTATTTTATCAATTAAAATCATTCAGATATTGCTAACGAAGTTGGTGGAAATATTTGTATAACTCTGCGTTGTTAGCAGATATATTGCATATTTAACGGTTGAAACATATTTTTGTTTTTGCATTTTGTGCATATACCTCAATTTATTTCAACCATGAATAATTGCCAAAATACTTTCAACTAAGTGGTAAAAAGCTGATAACAAAGGAAGCAAGTGCGAGAGTCTTGGCAGCGCAGCACCGCAACTCTTTTTCTCCGGCTAATTAAGCAAATAGGACAAAAATGGAATCACGTATGGGATATAAATATTTCTGGGGAAGATAGGTTTCAAGTCCTTATGCTTAATATTTAGTTGATATATACCCTGCTATAAAGTACCACTGTTTTGATACATAATATGTATTTTTTTTTAAATTAAAAAAAATAATATATAATGACATTATGTTTGAAAATCACATCTTTTGATAAAATACAAAAAACAATATAATTTTTGGTCAGCTTATTTGTTCTTATTGCAATACAGAAAAATTACAAAAAAAATCCATGAGCTATGACTTATATTATATTTAATGATATAGGTTGTCCTAAGTGGACATCCAATTATCTTCTTTCGCAGGGTCTGGTGGAACATGCCAATTATTATCAAGAAGGGTTTAAATTAATGAATGTTTGAACTTTTTATTGCTACAATAAATACACTCTATGCTTATGTAGTATCTTCATTTTATTCTTAACTTTTGTAATTTAATCTATAACATAAAAGCAAATATGCCAAACTTTGGTGGGTATCACAGTTTATTAATTTTTATAACAATAGGTGGTGAAATTAAATAACTAACAAACAACTGGAAAGCATCAAAAAGGGGGAATAAATAATTATAAATCTTATGAACACTGAAATATAACGTAAAAAACATTGTAATATATGTGTTTTGCCTAATCGTTTCTATATTAATATGGATGTTCAGATGAATGACCTTATTGCAAGTGTTGGTTGTCAATTTACTCGTTATTTTCGATTATGTGCATTCTTTTTTAACTTTCTCTTATAAAGAGAGAGATATTGTTTTATTGTCCAACACAATACAATGATAATTGTAAATTCAAAACATTTTGACAACTCTCTTGCCATAGAAGTGTAGTCTATATCTGGATTTTCTTTCATTAGCTGTATCAACTGATCCTGTTTCTTTGTTCGGATTTCGATCTATGTTAAAAATGTTTTTTTTTTCTTTTTTCTATAAAATACACCTAGTTGACCACCGAAACTCAACCGATAACGAGCGATTTTGATGTTGATAACACTCCTGTCAACCGCAACTTTATACTTAATACAAAACTTCTCACAATCGACTATCAATAAATCTCGATTGTTGATAGCTGTATGACGCTTCTAATAAGGGTCATAAATACATTCTGTTTATGTGCATAAATGTATATTGTATACCAAGGGAACATTTATTTTATTATAAAAAATTGAAAATATATTAAAAAAAATATTAAATGATAGCATATTAGCCATTAAACAAAGCAGACACATTTTAAATTATGAAAACGAAATTGAAATTGAACATTATTTTGGTGCGAAGTAATGAATATTGTAATTAACATTTACCTTTAAATTTTAAGCAATAGATGTATGATCAATCGTAATTGCAAACCATTGAACTATTTTATCTCTCACAACGGAAAATTGGACGAAAATCTTAAACCAATAAATTGACAATTATATTGTGAACTCAACTATAAATTTAGTAATTATGTATTAAACAAATCAACAAAAAAACATAAAAAGAACTCTAAAACATGTAAAAAAAAGAGTGGTAAAAATTGTGTAAAATACACAAAAAAAACTTTTATATATTTCAAAATATAAGTAAATTAACATAGTAAATATGACTACTAAAATTAGATAAGGAAATAGAAAACACGCTCCTAAAACTAATTAAGAAAAATTGAAAATGTTTAATATATCACACCACCACACATTGTAGACAATTATTACGTGTAGTATATACATCAAAAGAGAAATAGCATTATTAAAACTGAAAATGTGTACTTGAATTCAATTCAATAATAAATAAATTAAACTTATATATCGTACCACATACTCTTGTTTTCACGCCCCAGCTATCACAGGTAAGCGAATATAACATTCTATAACGGGTGATCCAATACAACTTTTTTCAACAGCGTAGCTTTTACAATTATTATTGATATACCGGCTTGTCTATATACTGAACACAAAAGTCATGTGTTCAGTATACATTGCCATTTAACCTTTACTAATTACAGAAACTTATTTCCAAAATCAGTGTTAAATTTTCTTATCGAAAAATTGTTTTTAGCGATGAACTTCATATTTGGGTGAACATGTTAATTCGCATCGGCACGATGAACAGAGGCTATCTAACAGCTTACAATGTGCGGTTAATGGGTAGGAGGCACCATCGCATCGGAATTAGTATTTCCTTAAAAATGCGGAAGGAGCGCAATGATAAATGAAGTTTTTTTGCTTGTTCCACTCAACCTCCAACCATATACAATCATCAACCACTTCGAAGACTATTGCACATTTAAACATTTGAACAATTTAGTTGACCACCGAGACTCAACCGATAACGAGCGATTTTGATGTTGATAACACTCCTGTCAACCGCAACTTTATACTTAATGCAAAACTTCTCACAATCGACTATCAATAAATCTCGATTGTTGATAGCTGTATGACGCTTCTAATAAGCGTCATAAATACATTCTGTTTATGTGCATAAATGTATATTGTATACCAAGGGAACATTTATTTTATTATAAAAAATTGAAAATATATTTAAAAAAATATTAAATGATAGCATATTAGCCATTAAACAAAGCAGACACATTTTAAATTATGAAAACGAAATTGAAATTGAACATTATTTTGGTGCGAAGTAATGAATATTGTAATTAACATTTACCTTTTAATTTTAAGCAATAGATATATTATGATCAATCGTAATTGCAAACCATTGAACTATTTTATCTCTCACAACGGAAAATTGGACAAAAATCTTAAACCAATAAATTGACAGTTATATTGTGAACTCAACTATAAATTTAGTAATTATGTATTAAACAAATCAACAAAAAAAAAACATAAAAAAGAACACTAAAACATGTAAAAAAAAGAGTGGTAAAAATTGTGTAAAATACACAAAAAAAAACTTTTATATATTTCAAAATATAAGTAAATTAACATAGTAAATATGACTACTAAAATTAGATAAGGAAATAGAAAACACCCTCCTAAAACTAATTAAGAAAAATTGAAAATGTTTAATATATCACACCACCACACATTGTAGACAATTATTACGTGTAGTACATACATCAAAAGAGAAATAGCATTATTAAAACTGAAAATGTGTACTTGAATTCAATTCAATAATAAATAAATTAAACTTATATATCGTACCACATACTCTTGTTTTCACGCCCCAGCTATCACAGGTAAGCGAATATAACGTTCTTTAATGGGTGATCCAATACAACTTTTTACAATTATTATTGATATACCGGCTTGTCTATATACTGAACACAAAAGTCATGTGTTCAGTATACATTGCCATTTAACCTTTACTAATTACAGAAACTTATTTCCAAAATCAGTGTTAAATTTTGTTTATCGAAAAATTGTTTTTAGCGATGAACTTCATATTTGGATGAACATGTTAATTCGCATCGGCACGATGAACAGAGGCTATCTAACAGCTTACAATGTGCGGTTAATAGGTAGGAGGCACCATCGCATTGGAATTAGTATTTCCTTAAAAATGCGGAAGGAGCGCAATGATAAATGAAGTTTTGTTGCTTGTTCCACTCAACCTCCAACCATATACCATCATCAACCACTTCGAAGACTATTGCACATTTGAACAATTTGATTTTTTATGACTGACTACTCTTGGACGATAAATAAAAAAAAGACGACTTACAGAATTAGGGCATTTCCTACAGAACTTTTTCGTTTTGCAAAACCTGAATTTTCCCATAGATATTCGAACTACAGATTGCCATTTCTATTTAATTAAAGGTTTAGTTTCATAAATTTCTTTACGTTTAACGCTCTTGATTCAATCTATTATGGTTCATATCATTATATGATCTCGGTATTAACCGTCGATTTAAAGCAAACAAAAATACAAATTGTTGTTCAATGTTACCAATATCTCTTTCACAAAACTTACCCCTTTTTTAGATGTTTTTAATTAATTAATTTTGCGTTTACGCTCTTACTGATGGCGGCGACGAGGTGCACCGCATTCCTTCCTGGCGACCATGTGTATTTGAACGATAACTAAATAAGTTGTACATTTACGGGTAAAATCATTTGAACAAAAATAGACTTTAGAATTGTCAACTACTCCCCATTTAAAATGTCTTTACCGTTCCCTAGGAGCTGATAGCCGAAGGTCACGTAGTTTGGATCTATTGCGACGTTCTTAATCTGCGGTGGCGATTATGGAGACCTCTGTGCGCACGAGCGCTTAGCCCAGTGATCAAGTGAGGAATAGATAGGAAACCAGAGATGAAGTATGGAAGTGATAGGAAACTCTCGTACGTATTTCCCGTCATCAACCGATTTCTTACGTGTTGCTTTAACGTGGTTACGTGCTTCAAATCCCTATCGGTGTATACATATGAGCGGCCATTGTTGAGAGAAAGCAATAGTTTTTGTTCTCTGTTCTAATTTTTCACGCTTAAAAGAAATAATTTTTGTACGGATGGTTTAACAAAAATAGATTAAGCCAGTTCCACGTTTTTGTGATAGCGATCTTTAATTCGAGGAGAAAAAGAATATGACAAAAATGACAACCGGAAGCTTATAATATCCAAAAATTAGGTTGTAGCTTGACAGTTATTCCAATGATTTTTAATTGGTATAAATACATAACAGCCTGAGGGTTAGACTACATTAGCCAAGATATCAAGTTCGTTCTTTGGCCTGAACATACTCCCGCCCTTGAAGGGGCTTAGCTCATTCAATAGGTAGTCGACGAATTTTCGATGTGGCGCGCTGAGTTTCGCCGCTGCTTGTCCTCAGTGTAACTACCCGCACGATACCATCCTTGCCAGGATGCAGCTGAATCACTCGACCTAGTCTCCATTTAAGCGGTGGAAGGTTTTCTTCTTCGATAACGACTATGTCGCCGATGGCTGCTGCAGAGTTCACCCTTGTCCATTTGGTTCGCATTTGAAGGCTTTGCAAATACTCCCGCGACCATCTTGACCAAAACTGTTGAAAGTACCACTGCAGCTGTTGATAACGAGTAAGTGAATTGACGTTGTAGTGTTGCAAAGAATGCTAAACTACTGCACTAAGGGCTGTGCCAATGATGAAATGCCCAGGGGTAAGGGCCTGGATATCGTCAGGACTCTCGGACATTGGTGTGATTGGCCTGGAATTGAGAATGGATTCAATCTGAATTATTAAAGTATTAAGTTCTGAGTAGGTCAGAGATGCATTTTGTAGGATGCGTTTCATATAAAACTTGGCGCTTTTAACGGCCCCCTCCCATAAACCTCCAAAGTGTGGAGATCGGGGAGGTATGGTTTTCCAGATAATCCCATCTGCTGAGCAAGCATTAATTATGGCCTCATAGTTTTCACTCTTCAAAAACATTTGATAAAGTTCATGTAATTGGTTGCGTGCTCCGATAAAGTTGGTAGCATTATCGCTGTGTATAACAGAGCACAATCCGCGCCTTCCGATAAATCGTTTAAGAGCGGCTAAGAAACTATTTTCTGAAAGATCTTCGACTAATTCCAAGTGTACGGCCCTAGTGACGAAGCAAACGAATACTGCGACATAAGCTTTCACTGGGGCTGTTCCACGGCGACGAAAATGTATTTGGAAAGGGCCACAGAAATCAACCCCAACAACATTGAAGGGCCGTGACTGCTGAACGCGTAGCTTAGGCAAATTACCCATAATTTGGTAATTGATTGATGGCTTGGTTCGATTGCACCTAACACATCGATGAACCACCTTCCGCGTTACAAGTTTGCCATGCAGCGGCCAAAATTTCTCTCGAAGAATGCTTAAAAGTGCCTGAGGACCTGCATGTAAGTTCTTGATATGAAGATGAGTTACCAGCGTGGTGGTGAATAGATGGTCTTTCGGCAACAAAATCGGATGTTCTGAGTTGTAGCTTACTGATGAGTTCGATATACGCCCTCTAACTCGTAGTATTCCGTCAGCATCCAAAAATGGCGATAGCGAGTTGATGTGACATCGTGAGGGCAGTTGGTTAACGTTGGATTAAATTGATATCTCCCTTTGAAAACTCGTGAGTTGCACTCAACTCTGATGCAATATGACGCCATTGCGAAACGCTCGAATATTGTTGAATCATAGATAGCGGTTCGCCACAAATGTCTGCCAGTTACAACACTCTTCTGCAATCCAATTTAATACGATGGTAGAATCAGTCCAGTATGTAATATACTGCAAAGGAGAACCAAAAATGTCTGCTAGTCGCTTCACAAGCCGAACCATCATAACTGCAGCACACAGTTCTAAGCGCGGTAAGCTTATTTTCTTCACAGGAGCTACCTTTGATTTAGCGCATAGAAGTTCCACTCGTACTGTACCATTCTCGTCGATAGAACGTACATAAATGCAAGTGCCATATGCATCTTCGGAGCTATCAGAGAATGCATGCAGCCGATAGCTCTCAGCAGAGACGAAAAACGTGCGTCGATTTATTTGTATATCGTTTAATTCATGCAGTTTGCTTCTGAAGTTTAACCAACGAAAATGATAGTCTTGGGGCAGCGCTTGGTCCCATGCGAACTTAAGGCGCCATAATTGTTGCATAAAAATTTTAGCGAAAACAATCACCGGGTTTATTAATCCCAGCGGATCAAATAGCTGAGCTATATCCGATAGCACAGTCCTTTTCGTGATGGCCTTTGAGGATAGAGCAGCTATTTCATAATGAAAACTATCTGTTAGAGGATTCCAGATAATCCCAAGCGTTCTTATAGCATCACCATCTTTAATTTTAAAACATGGTTCGCGATCATTTTCTGCTATGTCTTCTAAAAGTTCTTGAGAATTTGAACAAAACTTCTTTAGGCAAAAACCACCTTTGCTTAACATTGCTATTAGCTCCCTCTGAATGTTCTTCAGTTCATCGAGCGAATCACACCCCGTGAGCAGATCGTCGACGTAAAATTCCGTTTTGATGACCTTCGCAGCCAACGGAAATTGTTTCTCTTCATCGATCGACAACTGCTTCAATGAGCGTGTCGCTAAAAATGAGGCGCAACCTGTGCCAAACGTTACAGTGCACAATCGATAGATAATTATCTCTCCAGTTAAATCTCTCCATAAAATGTGATGAAAGTTTCGGTCTGCAGGATCCAGTTGCACTTGGTGATACATTTTCGTAATGTCCGCTGTTATCACGAATTTGTGTATCCGAAATCTAAGCGCTATAGAGAGTAGATCGGGTTGAATAATTGGTCCAACCATTAAAATTTCATTGAGAGAATTCCCAGAACTTGTTTTAGCAGAGGCATCGCATACCACCCTCAACTTTGTGGTGGAACTTGTTGGTTTAAGTACACCATGGTGTGGAAGAAAGTAGTGGGGCATGGTGAGGTCAACATCGAATGCTTTCTCCATATGCTGGCTTTCGAGCAGTTTACTCATAAACTCAGAGTACTGCTGCAATAATACTGGGTTTTTTTTTGAATTTTCTTTCTAAAGAGAGCAGCCTCCTGAGCGCAACATCAAACGAGTTTCCTAGTACGCATGGACTCTCCTTAAAGGGCAACCTTACACTATAACGGCCAGAGTCTAATCGCGAGTAATGAGTGACGAAGTGCGATTCACAGTTTTTCTCTTCTATAGTTAAAACCGGTTGCGGAGGCTCAAAACTCTCAATTTGCCAAAATGCCTTTAGAGAACTATTAAGTAATTCATCAGAGTCAGGTTGGAATGGAGCTTCTATGGCGAGTAGACTGTATGCATTTGATTTATTCGAGTTTTTAATTCTTCCCGCAACTATACACCCAAGCAAAGTGTTTTGCAGGACTGGTAAATTCTGTCCTAATTGGATCTGGCCAACACATAGCAAGCTGTAAAACAAGTCTACTCCGAGTAGCAAATCTATACGTTGTGGCATATTAAACAATGGATCAGAAACGTGAATATTTTTGGGTATATTCCAACCTGTTATGTCTATCTTCTTATCAGGTAAAGGTCCAGTAATTTGCGGTATAACAACTGCTTCGATTGTAGCAGTAAAGGCGTTTATGGTAGAGCCGAGGACGATTACTGTTTTATATTTGGCTGAAGTCACGGTGCCATTAGCGCAAGTCAGAGATGTATGAGATGGGAATCGAGGTGCTCCCAAGCGTTGTACGAGTCTATCGGAAATGAGGTGCGTTTGTGACCCGGAATCTAATAGGACTCGGCATGGTACCTTTTGTTGTAATTTATTAAAAACATTAACCACCGCAGTTCCTAATATATTATTTTCAGCACGAGTGGCATGCATGGAGTAGGTATGAGCTGGTGCATTGGCGGCAAAGCTGGTAGAAGGGGGGCTGCTATAAACGGTAGTAGCAGGGATTGAATTGTGATTTCTTGTCGTTGGGTGACTAATTGAACTAAGTGGAGTCTGCGGTACTGGAGCAGCGACTACGCTTTCGGCAAGGTGCAAATGAGTATGATGCTTATTTCCACAATTACGACAAGAACTTGATGGGCAATTAGCACTTGTATGATCAGTAGTTTTCAAACAATTCATACACAAATTCAGGTTTTGAATTTTATTAATGCGTTCCGGAATGGATAAATTTAGAAATTTGTGACATCGATATATAAAATGACCTGGCACAGAGCAGAAGTTGCATGCATTTTTGATTGTAATAAATGATTTTATGGTGTGTTCGTACTGTTTTTATGATTTTTAAATATTTCAGGCTTTGTATTGGAATCGGAATATAAATGATTGGTTACATTACCTTCCAAATGTTGAGCTCTCTTTTTTAAGAACTGAGTTAGTTCTTGTAAGCTAGGCAGCCGGTCCACTGGGGCTTCGTCGTTCCACTTACTCAATGTGCCGGAATCCAACTTCGATGTGATGAGAAAAACAATCAGGTCGTCCCAATGTTCCACTGGTCGCTTCATATTGCTCAATCCAGTTAAATGGTTGCCGATATGGTCTATCAAACTCCTCAGGTCCACCGCAGAAGCCTTCATGATCTTCGGATGGTTGAAGATACGTTGCAGATGTTCCTGTGCGATAATTTTTCGATTTTCGAATCGTTCCTTTAATTTTGCTAGAGCCACATCATAGTTGTCGTCTTCGATCTTTAGCCCTTCAATGGGAGCAACGGCAACATCACTAAGCTTCGACAGCAGATAATGAAACTTAACTTGTTTCGATAATGTCGGATTATCGTGCACCAATGACAAGAAACGATTGTACCATACCGTCCACTTAGTCACGTCACCTGAAAATAGAGGGAGTTCGATTATTGGGAGTTTAATTGAGTCAAGGCGTTGAGCTGAGGCAGCTTACGATACATCCAATGAATTATTCCTTTCCGGTTGCTTCTTGTTGATGAGAACCTTCAGCGCGGCTACGGTAAAAAAATACATTTCCTCGTACTCGGAGCGTTCTGGATTAGAGATTTCGATGTGGTCTGCATCCTCTATTTTCATCTGAACACTGGAAAATATATGGAAGGCTGACTCCAATGCCTCCAGACGAACTTGAAGCTCAGGTAAAGATATAGATGAGGGGTCATTACTGGCATTGACTGCAAATAACCTCAATCTGTTGATCTGTTCCATGGCAACTAATCTTCGTGTCTTGAGGGCCTCGAGCACCTTTAATTTCTTTTGATTGATCTTAAGAACAACATTATCAGTGGGTAGAGAAGCTCCACGTTGCTCAGCAAGAGTTGACTTCGTCGACGAACTCCCTGCTGCTTCAGCCATAATGAATTAATCGGAAAACTCGCGAGTGATTTAGGCTGAACGAAAACTTTAGATTATTTAATGAAAATCATGTCGGGGTCACCAAAATGTTGAGAGAAAGCAATAGTTTTTGTTCTCTGTTCTAATTTTTCACGCTTAAAAGAAATAATTTTTGTACGGATGGTTTAACAAAAATAGATTAAGCCAGTTCCACGTTTTTGTGATAGCGATCTTTAATTCGAGGAGAAAAAGAATATGACGAAAATGACAACCGGAAGCTTATAATATCCAAAAATTAGGTTGTAGCTTGACAGTTATTCCAATGATTTTTAATTGGTATAAATACATAACAGCCTGAGGGTTAGACTACATTAGCCAAGATATCAAGTTCGTTCTTTGGCCTGAACAGCCATCTTGCAAAAACAGGACCAATTTCATGTAATTGTAAACAATTACACGAGGTGAATTTTTTTGTCATTTCAAATTATGCGGTTCGTAAAATTTTCAATTGGAAAAATTATGTTTTAAATTTAATTGCTTAAGCGTGCGTGTATTTTTGTTCGGCCATCAGACAGAATGCGAAATTTTCGTACAGCAGTGTGCGAATAATCCCACTAGTGCTCTGGACTACTCGGTCACAGGCGATATGACTTCGTTGTGTTATGAAATTCGCAGCCCAAGATATTTGATCGGAATAGATTCTAGAAATTGGTGTGATTATTGACATTCGACATATGAGAAATTCTTTACAAATCCTATTCTGAGGATTTGGAATAACTTTCGCTCAAATGAGCAGAAGATTTTAATCAATCCTTGTGCACGTAATTGACTCAATACAAGGCTCTAAGCGTGCACATTCAATCGCTATAATGTGATTAGCAATCTATATCCAAAACAAATCGGCTTGAATCGTCACGCACGACTACCACTTACAACAGTGAATACTGCTATATTTCATCAGATATAAATAAGTATTGGTCTGAATTTAGTCTGTGGGTCAGAGATCCAGTAAGGAAGAGATAGGAAACTTTCCAGTACTTAACGTTTTTCCTACAAACTAATCTTTGAATTTTCCAAAATTTTGACTCACCATGGCCCAAGTAGGTGCACACATATATGATTCACACACACTTGTCTGCCGCTTGGTCATTTAAACGTTCAAACGTAGACTAACTGCCAAAATCAAAATTTTAAAACAAACAATTACGGCCAAATTCAAAATTTTCCCACTTTTGCCTACACCTCTTGGAATGTTGGTTATGTTATATTTGTAAATATTTCGCATTAAACTAAAGTTTGAATATGACGGTTGAAAATAATTTGAATTTAGTTTATAATATGTATATTTTGAAAGCCTTATATAACGGGTGATTTTTTAGCTGGTTTGGTTTTGGCAACACTGGTTTTGACAGCTGATGTGTCAACATTTGCATGAAATTATCTTTAAACATTAAATTGCCAGGTTCAAACTATCGATTCAAATAAATATTTCATTCATTTTTTCGATTTTTTTGTGTTTTTTTTTAAAAAAAAGTTCTAAACCTCTTAAAAAATCACCCGTTATAAAGGCATTTTAGAGGTTGCTTTACTTTAATAATCCTCTGAGTATATCTTAAGTGCAAAATCATTACCCATATAATAGATTTTTTACATAAAATCAACGTTGCTTAGTGATCGCTTAAAATAACTAAAAAAACATAGTTTGAAGTTATAAAAGACGGAAATTACTTATACGAGACCAAGTAAACAGTGTGATTCTGTTAACATCTAAAAAAACGTTTTTACGTGATAAGAATAGTCGGTTATTTCGGTTTGATTTCTATACGCTTATTAACATTAGGTTTTTCTTATTGTGAAATGAGACCGAGCTTCGAATGATAAAACACTTTTATATTTTATGTTTAACAATAATTTATTTAAACACACCCTTAATTCTAGAATTATATTATTTACAAAATTGTTTCTCGTTTAATAATTCGATTACACTTATTTGAGATCAAATACAACGATTAAATTCGCTCAATATTATCATTTTCCAAAATTAACTTTGTTAATTCACTAAGTCAACACCATTATAATCACATGCAGGTCACAATAATTTAGACTCACTCGCTGGTTGTCACTTCATCTAATCACTACCAATCCACATAGAGAAGTGATTTTGAAAGATACAAATATTGCAGTCATGCATTCCAGTGGGCGCGTCCAATACCACAATCTAACAATAAATGGATATGTTCGATTTTCACACATCAGGGTAGGTTCGTACACTACAATCCGAATTTATAACATTGCCCTCCTCCTAAACTTGTTCGTCCCGAACAAGTTTATCCTCAGTTTCACCTTCATAATCATGTAACCGATCCAGATGCACTACCTTTAATTTTCCTTGAAGTCCTTTCTGTATTCGATCGCTTGCCAGTCTTATTCTTGTCCTAGTCATTTCGATGATATCTCGGAGTCTTTCGCGTAGATCATCAATGTATTTATCTTCAGTTGTTGGCTCTACCATTGCGGATCCAAACATTTCTTCACTAGGCAACCTTAATGCTCGGCCAAATAAGACTTCACATGGGGAGTGTCCAGTCGTACTATGGACCGCGTTTCGGTACGCAATTCGGAACAGGGGATTACAACGATCCCAGTTTCGTTGATTGTCATCTACCACCTTGGAGAGGTGTTCTTTCAAGGTTCGATTGAATCGTAATAGCAATATCCAACGTTGTACTGATGCTTTTCGATGTCTTCTCTTGCAGACAGCCAGTAGAGTCGCTACCTCACTTTGTTGTTAGTCTTACTGATTCCCAAATGTCCTCGCAAGACTCCACCATGTAGCTCCCGTAGTACATCTTTGACCATGGACCTTGGAACGACCACCTGTGATACAAAGGATTTTCGTCGGAGGACTCACATTTTCTTCTCAAGACACCATCCTGGACGTGAAGAGAATCCCATTGTGACCAATACGCCGTCAGAGTCGGACTACGATCCGAAATTTCTTGGCGATCTGGTTTCTCCATGTGTTCACTCCAGGTAAGAATCGGTTCAATGTCAATGTCTTCCATTTGCGCTTCTCTGATATTTTCAGTCGTCCAACCGTTGTTGGAATCGGGTCTTATTCGTCGTGTGGTAAAGAGTCCCTTCTCTTCTTTTCGGGTGCAGTGCTTGCAGTTCATTCCGAATGGTCGACCAGACAGTGCGTCACCGTTAGAGTGCAGGGTGCCCTTACGATGCTGCATGTCAAAATCGTAGCTCTGCAGCCGCTCAATCCATCTAGCAACTTAACCCTCTGGATTTTTAAATTGAAGCAACCACTTTAGAGCAGCATTGTTTGTACGAACAAGGAACTTCCTGCAATAGAGGCATTTATGGAAATGCTTCGTCGCCAGAACAAACGCTAATAGTTCCCTGCTGTATTTGCGATAAAATGGCTCCAACTCCAAAATTACCTGCGTCGGCATCGACAATGAAGGTCTTTTTACCGTCGGGATATGCTAATATCGGCGCTTGACATAGTTGGTGTTTAACTCTTTGAAAAGCATTATTACACTTACTTGACCATTTAAATTGCTTTCATTTCTTCGTTAGTTCATGTAAGCTCTTAGCAATGCGAGCAAAGTCCCTTACAAACCGCCGGTAGTAAGTCCAAAGTCTTAGGAAGCTTCTTAGTTGACGTCTTGGTGACTGGCCAATTTTTGATAGCTTCAATCTTTTCGGGATCGGTTCTCAATCCACTGGTCGAGATGATGTATTCCAGGAATCGAACTTTGGATCTGAAGGGTGCACACTTTTTGGGATTAAGATTCAAATGGGTACTTCGAAGTCTTAGGAATACCTACCGCAAGTTCTTTTGGTATTCTTCAAATGATTTTCTCACGACAATTACATCATCTAGGTACACCTGACAGATTTTCAACGTTAATCCTCGCAAAACACATTCCATCAGTCGTTCAAAATTGTGGTGGATTGGGTGTTGTAGATCGAAGGTAGACTCTGATTGGCGTTAACTTGGCAATGCCCAGTGGTTGTAACTCTGACTACACATCAAGTGCTTATTTTTAACATCCAAGTGGTAACCATCAGGTACTGGTCTCATCCAACCGGATTTGATTTGCTAAACGATAAGCGCGAGTGTTGATAACACGACGGAAAACAGCAACACTATAAACAGCCAGGTCAGAATGGCACGGAATGCATACCCGGCCTGCTGTCCCAGGCGAACCTAGACAAGCTGCTGCGACATATTCGGAGGACAGGTTGTCTAGAAATTTCAAGGATTGGTCAGTCCCCTTGAACAGGGAAAGTGGCGGATGAACCAAAAGGCCAACCGCAGCTCTCAATCCCGTAGTAGATACTGATGGCCCCGTGTCTTAGGGGTATCTAATAAATAAGAACTGGCCCTCCGGGTTGGGGTTTGTGCTTTGAGTTAACTACCCAACCATGCAAAAAACGAACGGTTACGAAGCAGATAAAAGCCTCGGAAAGGACTGATTTTATTGTTGACAACCCTGCTAAATGAAAAAAGGACAACGTCGTTCGTATCTGCACCTGGAATGTGAGAACATTACATAGGATAAGTGCAAGCGAATATCTATCGGAAGCCCAAAATTGCTACAAAGCAGACATTATTGCCATCCAGGAAATACGATGGGATAGGCCGGGCAAAAAATGAAAACTGTGAAAAAATGCGGATGAAAGGCCGTGTTATAGTGAGCAGAAACAGCGACAGTTCGGATGCGGATTTTTTATAAGTGCCAGACTTACGCAAAAATTCTTATGTTTTCAAGATTTAAGCGAACGCATTGTAACAATCCGCTTCAAGGCCAAATTTACCAACATAAGTCATATATGCGTTCACCCCCCAACGAGGAAAAATGTGATATAGCTATGGATTGCTTCTATGAGCTCCTTGACCAATCCTATGAGCGACTACCGAAGTACGATGTTCAAATCATGCTGGGTGATTTTAACGCAAAGGTAGGAGGAGAAGACATCTTTAGCAGTATTGTCAGAGAACAAGACGTCTGGCAACGGACTTAGGCTAATTGACTTCGCTACGGAAGGGAATGTCACTATAGCCAGCACCCGGTTTCCTCACCACGATATCCATAAGGGGACATGGCGGTCTCCAGATCAACGAACGGTCAACCAAATTTATTATAGACAAGAGGCACGCATCCAGTATTTTGGATGTACGAAAATTCCGAGAAGCTAACATCGTCTAAGACCACTACCTTGTTGCAGCCAATGTTAGAATGCGGATATCCACCACGCCACAACAAACTGTGAAAAAATTTAAGGTCGAAAGACTGCAATCACAAGAGCTCGCCAAGACCATCGCGCAACGCGTACCACTTAACCTCTCTATTAACACCATACCACCAGCATCGAATGTCGAAAATCAATGGCAATGATGCCAAAAAGCCATTAGATCAGCCGCATCTGATGTGCTAGGAATGGCGACAGATACAAGCAGCGAAGAGCGAGGCCTACAAGGCTATGCTGCAGGTGAAGACGAGAACTGATGTTGAGCTCTATAGGCAGAGAAGAAGGGAAGAACATCGACTTTTCAGAAAGAAGAAAAAGAGCAAGAAAAGCGCGCGATCGAGGACATAGAGAGGTGCCACTACAGGAACGATGTTCGAAAGTTTTACCAAAGTGTAAAACGTCAAAGCCAAGGATACAAGGCTCGAATGAACAAAAAAATATTGCATTTAATACAAAGGCGATGCTGAGTATATGGAAGAACCACTTATGCAGACTGTTGAACGGCGATGACGAACAACATTCCGCGGTCAGGCAGAACGATCCATTCAATATTGACAACCACAGCGAAAACTGCCAACCACCCGACCTGAGTGAAGTGAGTACAGCAATATCTAAACTTTAGCTAAATAAATGAAAGGCCGGAAATTACGGCCTTCTGGCTGAGCTTTATAAAGCCGGCGGAGATGGCTTGGTAAGAAACTTCCAAAAACTCATAAGCAACATCTGGTCGGAAGAAAGTATGCCTGAAGAATGGAACCTCAGCATCGTTTGTCCGATCAACAAAAAAGGATACCCTCTAAACTGCGCCAACCACAGAGGCATTGCCTACAAGATCCAATCTGCCGTAATATGTGAACGCCTGCAACCGTTTACTAGAAATCCAGGAAAGTCCACAAACGATCAAATTTTCACACTTTAGCAGCTCCTAGAAAAAACCCAAGAAGTCAAAATCGATACCCACCACCTATTCATTAATTTCAAAGCCGCATACGACAGCATTTATAGAGGCGAACTATACGAAGCCATGTATAGTTTTGCTATACCGCCCAAACTCGTCTGTCTGTGTAGGATGACGATGGAGAATTCTCGCTGCTTCATCGGAAACGACCTCAACGACACATTCAATACCAAAAAAAGGATTTAGGCAAGGTGATGCGCTACCATTTGACATTGATTCTTGAGAGGATTGAGCAAAACTAATGAGCCAACACCAGAGGCACAATTTTCCAAAAATCGGTACAACTGCTAGCATACGCCGACGATATTGACATCATTGGTAGGACCCAATGGCCAATGGTCATGGCCTTGTTTGCTAGTATAAAAAAGGAAGCGGCAGAAATAAGTCTAGCAGTAAATGAGGGAAAGATAAAGTATATGCTGTCAACACGAAAGGACACACAACATCGAGGAATTGGACAGAACGTCACCATTGAAAGATATAAGTTTGAGGTAGTACAGTACTTTGTCTATCTCGGCTCCGCTATTAATTATGACAACAACATCTTGTCAGAAATTAAACAAAGAATTACTCTTGCCAACCGCTGTTTCTTCGGGCTAAGAAGGCAATTCAGTAGGAAAGCCCTCAACCGAGCTACCAAGAAGATCCTATATAAAACTCTGATCATCCTAGTCCTGCTTTATGGCGTTGAAGCATGGACCGTCTCAAAGGCGGATGAAGAAATCCTTGGTCGATTTAAGAGGAAATTTTCTCTCCGGTTCCGTTTGCGTTGACGGGCTATGAAGATGAAGATTCAACCATGAACTATACGAGCAGTACAGCGACATGCCCCTTTATAAAGCCGGCGGAGATGGCTTGGTAAGAAACTTCCAAAAACTCATAACCAACATCTGGTCGGAAGAAAGTATGCCTGAAGAATGAAACCTCAGCATCGTTTGTCCGATCAACAAAAAAGGATACCCTCTAAACTGCGCCAACTACAGAGGCATTGCCTACAAGATCCTATCTGCCGTAATATGTGAACGCCTGCAACCGTTTGCTAGAAATCCAGGAAAGTCCACAAACGATCAAATTTTCACACTTTAGCAGCTCCTAGAAAAAACCCAAGAAGTCAAAATCGATACCCACCACCTATTCATTAATTTCAAAGCCGCATACGACAGCATTTATTGAGGCGAACTATACGAAGCCATGTATAGTTTTGCTATACCGCACAAACTCGTCTGTCTGTGTAGGATGACGATGGAGAATTCTCGCTGCTTCATCGGAAACGACCTCAACGACACATTCAATACCAAAAAAAGGATTTAGGCAAGGTGATGCGCTACCATTTGACATTGATTCTTGAGAGGATTGAGCAAAACTAATGAGCCAACACCAGAGGCACAATTTTCCAAAAATCGGTACAACTGCTAGCATACGCCGACGATATTGACATCATTGGTAGGACCCAATGTGATGTCATGGCCTTGTTGGCTAGTATAAAAAAGGAAGCGGCAGAAATTAGTCTAGCAGTAAATGAGGAAAAGACAAAGTATATGCTGTCAACACGAAAGGACACACAACATCGAGTAATTGGACAGAGGTAGTACAGTACTTTGTCTATCTCGGCTCCGCTATTAATTATGACAACAACATCTTGTCAGAAATTAAACAAAGAATTACTCTTGCCAACCGCTGTTTCTTCGGGCTAAGAAGGCAATTCAGTAGTAAAGCCCTCAAGCGATCTACCAAGAAGATCCTATATAAAACTCTGATCATCCTAGTCCTGCTCTATGGCGTTGAAGCATGGACCGTCTCAAGGGCGGATGAAGAAATCCTTGGTCGATTTGAGAGGAAATTTTCTCTCCGGTCCCGTTTGCGTTGACGGGCTATGAAGATGAAGATTCAACCATGAACTATACGAGCAGTACAGCGACATGCCCCTGGTCAAAAAACTCCGCATTGGGCGTTTAAGATGGCTAAGACATGTAGAACGAATGGACACCAATACTCCGGGTCGCAGAGTCTTCGATTCCCAGCCCGACGTCGGACGCAGTCTAGGGAGACATCGCACACAAGTAGAAACCGACTTCAACCAACTTGGGGTGCGCAACTGTAGGCAGTTAGCTAAGGACCGGGCTCATTGGAAAGGCATGATGGTTTTGGCTCAGGTTCATTTCGGACTGTCGCGTCACCTAAGTAAGTAAGTAAGTCGTTCAAAATTTTCAGTAGCGTTGCATAAACAAAATGGCATCACGTTGAGCTGCCACAAGTAATTTTCTGTGGTTTATACCGTGTTCTCCCTGTCCTTAGTATGAATCTGCACCTGCCAGTAGCCGCTGTTCAGATCCAGTATGGAAAACCATTCAGATCAGTTTATAGTCTCGAGTGTGTCATCAATTTTAGGTAGAGGATAGCTGTCCTTTTTGGTGAAATCGTTGAGCCGCAAATTGTCAACGCAGAACCGGGTGCTGCCATCTTTCTCTTTAACCAGTACCACTGGTGATACCCACATATAGTTTTCTATCGGTCCGTCCATTCCATAGTCGTAACCATTTCTGCAACTTCAGCCTGCTTGGCTAATGGCAGCCGCCTTGCAGGCTGATGTGTGAAAATCGAAGAGAGGCATATATTCTCGATTGGGATAAATGAATGCCCACTGGAATGAATAAATGTCCCCTGAAATGCATCTTTCAAAACCACTTCTCGAACCATCTAGTAAAGTCGGGAATCTCCGAGAATATGCCATCTGTATGTGGAATGGTATAAATAGAGATGAAGCGACAACCAGAGAGGCAGTCACAGTCAATCAGTGATTCACAGTCACTGCGAAAGGACGTGTTTTTGAAAGAGCGGACAAAAAGGGATAATAAAAAAAAGGACAAGCAAAACATCAACCACCAACTACCTGGAAGATGGGACGCAAAGAGAAAGAGAAGGAAGATCTAAAAGTAGCCTATGATGCATTCGTAGCAAACTACAACGCCGGAGTTGCCTCTTTTGGAGCCGACTATGGTAAGAGGATGCACGGCATGATGGCACTTTTCTTCTAGAATGTAGAGGAACTGCCAGAAACAATAATGGCCCCGATACCAGATGAAGATTTCGAGGAACTGGAGATGGAAGAAGAAAAAGAAGCCATATCAGAGATTGAGGACGAGTACGAAACCTCATCAGAAGAGGAGGATAAGAATTTCTCAGACGAAGACTTCCCACCAATTCAGGCTAAAAAGCGGAGAAAATTCGATTCACCACCACCAACTCTAACCCACACCTTTACCGAAAATCTCCAGCCAACAAAAAGCAACACTTATGACGACTGCAACTCCACAGCTATCCACATCTAAGGCAGGACAGGAGCATAATCAACAATGCTAAGCCGTGAATACAATACAGGGTGAACAACTCAAGCCCAACCAAATCCGTCATCACCTCTACAAATAAGGAGGATCACCAAAAATTATGCAACTACCTGAAGCAAAAAAAAAAGAATTCAACACGTACACATCGAGGGAGGACAAGAAAAACCTCCTTGTGTTAAAGGGCGTTCATCACTCCTACCAGGTAGAAGAAGTAAAGGAGGAACTAAAAAAGGAAGGTATACGGGTCATAAGCGTGAGCCCTTATAAGAGCATTCCAGGGAAACCCTTTAACAACTTCGTGGTAGAGGTTGTAAAGGATAGCGACATGCCTATTATTTGTTCCAAGAACCTTTTATTAAATCAAAAGGTTTCCTGGGAAAAATTCAGGTCAAATGAAATTACCCAGTGCCGAAATTGCCAGAAATTCGGACATGTGGCCAGCAATTGCGGAAGCTGGAAGCTGGAAGCTGCCCAAATGCAACAAAAGACAATGCAGTTTATTGCATCAACTGCAAAGCCACTGGACATCCTGCTAACAACAAAGGTGCCCAAAATACAAAGAGCGGATTAGCGAAAAAAATAAGCAAGCCGAAAAAAAAAAAACACAACGTGAATTTGCACTATGTAACTATCAATATGCAATAAAATGTAATTATCGTTTTAAAATATTTAAAGCTGCCCAAATGCAACAAAAGACAATGCAGTTTATTGCATCAACTGCAAAGCCACTGGACATCCTGCTAACAACAAGGGTGCCCAAAATACAAAGAGCGGATTAGCGAAAAAAATAAGCAAGTCGAAAAAAAAGAAAACACAACGTGAATTTGCAGTATCCTCAGCTGCAAAGAAGATCTCATCGGGCCTGAGCTTTGCTCAAGCAGCGGCTCTATCCAACGTAACGAAAAAGCCAGACGGACAGGACACACTAAAGACTACAAAGAAACCAGTCAACGAACCAACGAAGCCTTCACCTAGACCGCAACCCAGGACATCACCCACCAACACAAACTGTGGTATTTTTGAAGATACCGAAAGGTTGTTTGGGACTGACCTTTTGACCCTTCTTCAGAAGGCGAGGAGCGTTGTTCCATCAAACTATGGAAATCTCTCCGATAAAGAGAAAACACTTGTTATCGCAAAACTAATCTGTGAACTATGTTCTCAATAAATAGGTTAAGCGTATTTACCTACAACGTAAATTCGATTTACTAGTTGTCAGGAGAAGTGCGTTTAGCTTGTTTACTAAGAAACATAGACCGGATATTCTTTTCTTACAGGAAACTAAGCTGAATAAGAGAAACCAATGTGAACCGGTGGGTTACAAAGTCCTACGCGGGACGGAGGTCCAGGAAAGAGAGGAACAGGAGTTGCACTAAGGACGTCCTTCAACTATGAACAAATTGAAATCTCTGGACTACGGACGATGGAAGCCACAGCAGTACGGATCATGGTGTCAGAGCTGAAAACTCTACTCGTTGTGTCTCTGTATAATCGTTGTGGTGGTGCGAAATGTAACATTCAAAACGACCTTACAAAGATAAACGAAGTGTGTAGTCTCCATACCTACTGTCTGATTGGAGGTAACTTCAATGCCAAGCACCCACTTTGGCAAGATGACAACACTTCGCCTCAAGGAGAATACATAGCGGAATGGCTTAGTGAAAACAACCACCAACACTCGTTGGTCGTTGTCTCACTGCCATAGATGACCTTCCCACAAACGCCCTCCTTGCTGGATTTCTTCCTGGTCTCTTCGAATCTGGTCAACATATTACCGGATTTTCAGAATTATACTTGCATCGCTCATGTAAGTGATTCTGATCATCTGGCGGTGGAAATCAGAATTCGATTAAACCAGCGAATTCACATCATAAGGCCGCCCCAGAAGAATCACATCAACTTTCGAAGGATGAACTGGACCCGCTTTCAATCTGAGATTGAAACTTGGCTCCAGCTTCCGGACCAAGCAACCGATCTTAATAATGAGGACATCGATGCCAACATCCAGCATTTACAAGTGGTTGTAAATGCAGCAATCGATCGCCAATCACCAGCAAGGACAAATACGGATACCTCCCCCAATACATCCAGGCTATCTACGCTCACAGGCAGTGGCTCCGAAACGCCTGCAAAGGATCTTCCACCGGACTTGGAACAGGGAAAATGATGAGTACCGCGCTGTCAAATCACAGCTCGATTGTACTATCATCATGTTCAAAAGGGCAGTACGACACTAAAGGGAAGAAGATTTCAGAAGGAGACCTGAGGACATCAAACCAGGGCCGGACGCCTTTAAGAAGATAAACAGGCTAGTTGGAAAGGTAAACGCCATCCCGGAAAGCATCACTTTCGGACCACAAACACTCACTACACCACAGAAGAAAGCTGATGCCTTTGCCAGTCATTTCGAAGGAAGCTTTAAGGACCGCCCACCAGAGCACCTACCAGACTTCATCACAGAAGTTGACACGCAGGTATTTGAAACTACAAACCACTGCGACCACTTCACAGCAATTCAATGTGACTAGTCCTTCCGACGACCCTTCCGATGGTGACATGTTCACATCAGTTGTGGAAGTCTCCAACATCATACATAACGGCAACTCAAAAAGTCTAGCACTACTATTCTCAACGATTATCTTCAATAACTGTCTAAACAACAGCTACTTTCCATCTTGTTGGAAAATAGCAAAAGTTTTTCCAGTTCCGAAGAAAATGAGTCGCTCATGTGTTGAAGGATATAGGCCCATTGCTTTGCTGTGTTGCGTTAGCAAGGTTTTGGAATCAATAATGCTAAGGAAGCTGAACCTTGTGAGCCAGGAAAGAGGACTTAAATCTAACAACCAATATGGTTTTCGGTCGATGCACTCAACTATCCACCCCTTGCTACGGACCCACAATGATGTCACCCGATGGCTAAACAAAAAAGAAACAACAGTGGCATGCCTCCTCGACATCGAAAAGGCCTTCGACAGCGTTTGGATCAAAGGATTGATCTACAAGCTTATTAGGTTGGTTTCCCGCAATATCTAGTAAGAATAATTAATAGTTTTTTAACAAATAGATTCTTTTTTGTACAGGTAAACGAAAATGATAAACGCTGGAGTACCACAGGGATCGAAGTTGGGACCATTCCTTTTCAATCTATTCACTGCAGATCAACCAACAAACGCAGTAGGCTGTTATACGCTACTTTATTCTGACGACTCCATTACCTATTCTGGTTCTCTTTCCCCGGAAATAGCAACAAGAAGAGTGGAGGAACATATAAAGAAACTCTGGGATTACTATCTGAAGTGGGGACTGAAAATCAACAGCAACAAGACGGAGCTCATCTGTTTCAGAACTCCAATGACTGTTCTTGGAGGAAGAAGAAAATCAACTGTAGTACGAAGAAGCAGGAACATTAAGATCACCCTCCCGGATGGTTCAACAGTTTCTCCATCTCCAGAGACGAAATATCTGGGAATAAACTTCAACGAGAAGTTTAAATTTAATGACCACGCCAGGAACATTCTCAAAAGAGCCAGCTTTGCATTTCATTTGGTGCACCCTCTATTGAGGATGAGAAGTGGACTTAGCCAAAGGACAAAGTTGCTTATTTATAAGCAGCTGATAAGGCCTGTCATTACCTACGCCTTTCCCATTTGGTTCACCATTTCGCCCACTGTCATGGAAAGGATTGGAATATTCGAGAGGAAGATTTTACGCTCTTGCACCGGACTACATCGAAACCCTACAACACTGAAATATATCAGGACGAAGAGGCTTTACGATGAAGCGAGATGCCTGCCCATCGCACAATTCATGATGATGCTGTCTCGTAAAATATTGGAGAATCTCAGCGACCACCCCAATCAGGATATTCAAGAGCTTCTACAACAGCCTTTGGAACCCAGTCACCGATACCTTTATGTGAGATCAATCAACGTCCCAGAATTTGAAGCAATAATACATAACGAAGATCAACCATTCTATGAAAAAAAAAACACCAGCGGACACTATAGAGGATGGCCCTCTATAAAAATATCTGTTTTTACCCTTAATACCGTAAATTTTTTTTTTAATTATTATCATGTATTAGATTAAGTAAACACTAATATTGTAATAAACAATGTATCCCCAATAAGATATACGTCGGGCCCCTATTGTTGAGCTGACAAATTAATTTTAGATATATGTCTAGTTCTAAGACAATTTGTAAATAGTATGACTGAATAAATAAAAACCTTAATCTAAAAAAAAAACAGAGAGGCAGTTTTAATTGTGAGCTGAACGTGAATAGTGTTAACTGAGTGAATTAGCTATAGTGAATTTCGGAAAGTGATAATAGTGCGTGAATTTAATCGTTGGTATTTGATTTTAAATAAATGTAATTGAATTGTAAAACGAGAAACCTTTTTGTAAATAATATGATTCTAGAAATCAGAGTGTGTTTAAATAAATAATTGTTAAACATAAAAGAGAAAAGTGTCTTATCATTCGAAGCACGACTTCATTCTACAATATTTTAAAACGATAAATACATTTTATTGCCAAAAATAAATGGTTTTTGCTTTTTATTTTGTATGATGTGCTATTTTCCCGCCACATGGTAACACTGGTAATGAAGATTAATCCACGAGTGTGCTTTGCATCTTTCTTACCCCTGCCACTGGATAAATTTTAGCGAGCTGTTGAGCAGGTTAAATTTTTTAAAACTCTGACTCTCTCTTCACCATACTTATGCCAAAATGTATATACTGGCTAATATTTTAAAGCAATTTACACACGGCCTTAATGATTGCTTTATTTAAAAAAATCTCGAAGTATATTTTAAGTGTTGAATCGTTGTCTGTAATCGTAACGTTGTATACAAACACGTTCTCAAATAAAGAATAGTCGATAGTTTCTTCATTCCTCTGCTAATAGGGTTTGTTATGAAAATATATATAATCCTATAAATTTTAAGCTTTACATTATGTGTATGCAAGTTTACCAGTTTGAAGAAATATTACCTTTTTTTTCTCGGCTTTCGGTAATTTTTATCCAACATTGAAATATTATTTTTTTCTCATTATTTATTTTAATTTATTTTAAGTTTAAAAAAACAACAATATAAGATACTCCTTATTTTCTATATATACACGTACATATATGTATATACATATTGCCTTTTATTGTAAATAAACATAGAACAAAAACAATATATAAGGAACGAAAAACTTACTACTGATTGAAATGCCCTATACTTGAAAAATTGATTTATATGCATGAGTGTTTTTACCCTATCCGATAGGGGTATATTAGTTTTGATATTAAGTTTGTAAGATAGTGAAATAATTTTGCTTGATATACATCAAAGTTAATGTCTGTCCGTCCGTCTGTGTGTCACCGATTTTTGGGCTTTAAATTTTGAGCTACAGTTTTGAAATTTGGTATACATACTCTCCATCCGACGAAGCAGAACAAGTGTGATATTTTTTTGACATTCGCCCACTGCCACGCCTTCTTTTCTTTTGGTTATATAAAGTTTTTTGGCACTCCCACTTTTTGTGGGCGTTTTCAGTAAAAAGCATTTTTCGGTAAAAAATTTAAACATTTCAAAAAAAATGTTGATGAAAAATCATTAGTTCTGTTAATATAAACATTTCTTCTATATATACTATTTTAACCCACGCCCACTTTTTGGAGGCGATTCCATGCAAAAACCATTTCTATACACTACCTCATAGCAAAAACGGTGTTTTTCGTCGAACCATAAATGATTTTGATAAACTGTCTGAACAAATATGTTCTGATAATGAAATTTTCTATATTTAATCGCCAAAAAGCCGACATTTTGAGGATACTTGTTTTAAGGATGGGATGGGATAGGATAGGGTTTTATACACTATCCCATCCATACCATGGATTGTAGCTATCTCATATATTGTTTTTATAAATTCTGAATTAAACTTTTAAATAAACTCTAAAATTGAATTATTGTGATTTCAATTTTCTTAAAAAAGAAAAACCTAGTCTCTTATTATCACTGAAGAAAGTTTATTTTAGATGTTAACAGAATCACACTGTGTCCATGTTTTTTTTTCAAATCTCGTATAAGCCATGTTCCACTCTTATAACCTCAAATGCATTTTTTTTATTAAAGCTAAGCGGTCTATTATGATTTTGCTCTTAAGTGATACTTAGAATATTATAGACTAAATTTTAATATATAATGGATAAATGCGATTAAATTTTTTGTATCCGTCAAGTCTTAAATTTTAGCTCCATGGGAAATATTTACAAATGTAACATCCACTTTAATAGCATTTCACGAAGTGTGGGCAAATAGTGGGGAAATTTTTAATATAGCCGTTATTTTTTGTTTGAATGTTTTGAATTTGGCAGTTAGTCTACGTTTTGCCGTTTAAATGGACGGGCGGCAGACAAAAGTGTGTGAATCAAATAGTTTTGCACCTATTTGGGCTGTGGTGAGTAATTTATCTGTCAAAGTCCTCGAAAGTTATCTATCTCTTCCTAACTTGATCTCTGGCGGAAACCTCCGAGAATATGCCATCTCTTTCTAGATCAGTTTGTGGAGTGGTATAAATAGTATTGAAGCGACAAACATTCACTTAGTCTAAATTGTGACCTGAATATGATTTGATTAGTGGTAATAGTGCGCGGATTTAATCGTTAGTATTTGATTTCAAATAAGTGTAATTAAGTTGTTAAAAGAGAATAAAGTCATAACCGTTTTTTAAATAATAGATTTCTAGAAATAAGAGTGTGTTAAAGAAGTTATTGTTAAAGATAAAACAGAAAAGTGTTTTATCATTCGAAGCCCGACTTCATTCTACATTGGTGTTAGAAGTGTGATAAAACCTTCAAGAAGATCCGACGTTTTCGAGGCAAATTTTGTTTAGCGATGAGGCCCATTTCTGGCTCAATGGGTATGTAAATAAACAAAATTGCCGCATTTGGGATGAAGAGCAACCTGAAGAGATTGAAGAACTGTCACTTCATCCAGAAAAAACAACGGTTTGGTGTGGTTTGTGGGCCGGTGGAATCATCGGTCCATATTTCTTTAAAAATTATGCCGGTGCGAACGTGACCGTCAATGGCGACCGTTATCGTGCCATGATAACCGACTATTTGATGCCTGAAATTGAAGCTCGTGATCTCGGCGACATTTGGTTTCAGCAAGACGGCGCCACTTCCCACACATCGCATCAATCAATGGACTCATTGAGAGAACATTTAGGTGAGCACATAATTTCACGTTTTGGGCCGGTCGATTGGCCACCAACATCGTGTGATATCACACCGTTAGACTTTTTCCTGTGGGGATATGTAAAGTCAACAGCTTATCCCGACAAACCCGCTTCGATTCAGGCCTTGGAGGAAAACATCACGCGTGTCATTCGCCAGTTACCAGTCGAAATGCTCGAAATGCCATTGTTGTGAGTCAGGGTCGGGCCACAGGGGCATCTTCAGTGGAGGTGAGGAGGGCATGGCACGCTTGTGGTTGCTCAGCTAAGCTCGTCGGACGGGGTAGTTCTTGCCCGCTCACCACACACCACCTGCTCGACAAAAATTTTGTTCGTGCCAAAATATAAAAAAAAGACAAAAAAAAAGAAGAAGGAAGCTACGTTACGTTGACAACGGACGGACCTCTAGAGATAGGAAAGTAGAGATGAAAAGGAAAAAGCACCACTCATGACCGATGCCTCCATCGGTGAGAAATCTGGGAACACTTCGCGTGACTAAACGTAGACTAAATCCG
Source organism: Rhingia rostrata (assembly GCA_949824845.1). Classification (NCBI taxonomy): domain Eukaryota; kingdom Metazoa; phylum Arthropoda; class Insecta; order Diptera; family Syrphidae; genus Rhingia; species Rhingia rostrata. Next base: position 41,221,543 of record OX463759.1, read on the forward strand.
CGAAAACCCTAACCGCAATATTCGATCCCAGATTCTTTCTCACCAATGGAAGGTTTGCTATGACCTTCGAAACACGCCTGGTGTTGTTGGCAAGAGATGGCCATCCCACGACACTACCGATTGCTATCACCCTGGCCGTATTGCGAGTGATAGCCCCTGAAGTTTACTCCCCAGTCAAAACTAGTACGTATATGTACGAGTCGTCACGTCTCGTTATGTCATCGTCGACCTGAAAAGGACGGCCTTCCCATGAACACACACACCGTTCGCGTTAAAGATTTAACCGATCATCTCAACGAAGAAGATTTACCCGCAAAAAAAAAATAACAACCCCGTTAATTTCATAACTTGAGTGCCACTTTTATTTAATTAAAAATACCCTAACTTAATTTATTACTTAAAGCTAAAAAGAAAAGAAATTTAATAAAAATTCAAAAAAAAAGAAAGAAAATCAAAAAAAAAAATTAAAACAAGACTGCACTAAACACTATAAAAAGAAAAAAGGAAATATTGGTTCAAAAAAAACTTAATTTACTAAAACGGATGGACCATCTGCGACGTAGCAACGGCCAACATTTGATAGACATAATCTTCAAAAGATAAACGCCAAAGAATGTTCTTTCAAATGATAATAAACATTCTCCATTAAATTTGAATTTTCTGTTTTTTTTCTTTAAAAAAGTAGGGAACCTCGAAATGGATCACCCTTTATTTATAGCACCCCACAAACTGATCTAGAAATAGATGGCATATTCTCGGAGGTAAGGAAGAGATAGATAATTCTCCAGGACTTTGACAGATAAATTACTCACCACTGCTCAAATAGGTGCACAACTATTTGATTCACACACATTTGTCTGCCGCCCGGTCATTTAAACGGCAAAACGTAGACTAACTGCCAAATTCAAAATTTTCAAACAAAAAATAACGGCTAAATTAAAAATTTCCCCACTATTTGCCCACACCTCGTGAAATGCTAGTAAAGTGGATGTTACATATTTCCCATGGAGCTAAAATTTAGCAATTTTCTGTGTTGAATACCGTGTTCTCCCTGTCCTTAGTATGAATCTGCACCTGGCAGTAGCCACTGTTCAGATCCAGTATGGAAAACTATTCAGATCACTTTATAGTATCGAGTGTGTCATCAATCCTAGGTAGAGGATAACTGTCCTTTTTGGTGACATCGTTGAGCCGCAAATTGTCAACGCAGAACCGGGTGCTGTCATCTTTCTTCTTAACCAGTACCACTGGTGATACCCACAGATAATTGGAGTTTTCTATCGGTCCACCCCCTTCCATAGTCGTAACCATTTCTGCAATTTCAGCCTGCTTGGCTAATGGCAGCAGAATTGCAGGCTGACGAATTGGTTAAGCATTTCCAAAGTCGAGTTAATGTTGCAACAAGTGTGTGCGGCCAGATTTCCCATCCTCTGCAGCAAATACATCAGCAAATTATTCAATCAGGTTTTCCACACAATTTTGCTGCTCCGAGAATCAATCTCTTTATGTCCGTCCGTTTACTTGGTAGCACTTGTGTAGCAGTCACCACTTCGGTTATGCTTGATATTGCGTTAACCGGAAATCTTTTACCAATCACTCTTCCCATTTGGATTCTCACCTCGTGTGGTCTGGTGTTTAAGACTCTTATTGGAACCATGTTGTTGTTTGGTTCCACCAACATTTTTCCAACGTTGTAGTTTTTAAAATGATCGTCTGCATCTGGTTCAACAAGTAGGAATTGGTGGCTCCCAGGACCACCCTTCAGCTTATTCCATATAACAGTTTCCGATAACGGTGGTAACACTTGGTCCTTCCCGACGAAGCAGTAGCTCCAATATCAGTTGTAGCTAAAAATTCTTTCCCGCCTATGGCCGCTACTACTATCGGACTCCTGTTGTCTTTCTTAGTTTGGGATGCTTGGATTGTGGTCCTCGAGGCGTCGTTTCCAGAAGCCAACTTCTGGCTCTCGAAGTTGGTTCTTAAGCATTTCCCAACTGCTGGTACTGAGAGTTGATAACAGCAGGTCGATTGTTGTCGCTGCCAGATGCTTCCCTCTGCTGTCCCCGACTGTGTCAATGTTGACAATTGCAGCGCTTTGATGGCTGCCTGCACTGACGCATTAGATGTCCAGTTTTGTTGCAGTTACAGCGACGCATTTGAGCTCTGGAATTGTTATTCGGTGCAACCTCCATTCTATCACAAGAGCATTAGGTGGTGGCGACTTCTCAGACTTCATGATCTCCTTGGGATGCTTGATCAGCTGCCTCTAATGTCAAAGCATAAGCTGCGGCTTTGGCAAGTGTACGTTTTCCAGCCATTCGTACTGCTAGTTGAAGTTTTGAGTCAGACATAGCACGAGTGATAGCGTCCTTTGCCATCTGGTTGATGATCTCTTCACCAGCGTAAGGATATGACAAATGAGCTAGGCATTTAATATCAGCTTGCAGTTGTTGAAGAGTTTCGGCTCGCTTCTGGACTCTGCTACACAGCTGCACTCGATACACTTCTAACATATGGTCATCACCAACCGGCATATCGATTGCTTTAAAGAATGCATTGTAGTTTCGGTGATTGTCAACGGAGGTGGTTTGCGAAAGCTCCGCAGCTGAACCACGCAAAGCCAGTGTAGGGTGGGATGGCTTTTCCTCGTCCTCCCAGCAGTTGGCCATGGCAGCAGTTTCGAACTGTTTCTTATAAATTGTCCATTGCGTCTGACCGTTGAAAATTGGAGGCTTCATTTCCTTCATTCGTGAACAATCTCCAGAAATTTCTCGAACCTTTTGTTTCTTAAAAATTTTAAGGTCTTTAGGTAGGTCTTCGAATTTCTTTTCGATAGTCTCGAAACTATCCTCTAATTTTTCGACTTTCTGTTCGATTGTTGTTACATAATTTTCTACCTTCCCAACTTTCTCTTCTACAGCGATAAATGTAGTTTCGAATTATTTAAATAGATTATCAATCAACGTGAATTTTTACTCGAGGACTTTCTCAAACTTCTAACACTATTCCTCGAATTGAATTTTGAGCTGCCGGCGCTGTTCTTCGAGCTGCTTGCTTTGACCTTCGGACTGTTGGCGCTGTTGTGCTCGTAGAACTTCGAGCTATTGGCGTTGCTCCTCGCGTTGTTGTTTTAGCAGAAGTTCCCATTTATTGTTTTGGCTTTCGGGCTGTTGGCGCTGTTCTTCGAACTGCTTGCTTTGACCTTCGGACTGTTGGCGCTGTTCCTCGCGTATTCCAATTTCCAATTTGTTGTTTTGTTCTCCGAGTTAAGCCTCTAGAAACTTCATCCTTCATGACATGTCGAAGCCTGCACTTACTTGTTTCTCTCTCTTTCTATTTTATGTTTAACATCAAAAACAATCGAATTAGGTTCTTCACCACATTGATGTATTACGTCATGAAGACGAATAAATAAATCGCTCTTTCCTCCTATCGGGGAAAGCTGCCGGAGACTCAGTTCAGCTATCAGCTGTGCAGTAGTGAGCTGATCTAATGATTTTGAACCATTATTGTTTAATCAGCCTGCACTAACTGGTTACTCTCTCTCTTTCTCTTTTATGTTTAACATCAATAACAGTCGAATTAGGTTCTTCACCCACTTCTGACACAAATGTAGAATGAAGCCGGGCTTCGAATAATAAAACACTTTTCTGTTTTTTGTTTAACAATCATTTATCCAAACACACTCTTGTGCCCAGAATTATATTATTTACAAAACGATTTCTCGATTGTTTATCTGAATGGTTCACTGAAAGTACCTTCAAATTAATGAAACGCGTAGACGGTTCGAAGAACATGAAAACAGGTTTATTAATAAAAAGAAAGAAGTAAAATGTAGTACATAGATAAATATAAAAAAAGGAAATATACGAGATGAAGGATAGCCACGACCGACCGGTACAAATGCCGAACACTCACTGTCGGTTGTGTTGTGGGTTGATGACGATTACTGCTAGGCTACTTGGTGTCGTGGTATGCGTGTCGGTAGACACTTTTATGTGTGGTGGTGACAGTCGGCCAATTCTGACATCAAATCGTCCTCGATTTCGGGTGGCGGAGTATCAGGATCGGTGTCGGAGTCATCGCCATTTGGATCTTCAGCGAGTTCGATAAAATTTCTGCACCAAGGTTTCATTTTATCGGCGGCGTAAACGGAACAGAATTTACGAGACGTTAGCTGCATACCTGGTAGATCCTCAATCAAGTAGCGATCGTTACCCAGATCACGGGAGACGATGTATGGCCCTCGAAACTTTGGTTCGAGCTTACGTGACTCACCCGTGGCGGCTGGTTCGTTCTGGATCACCACCAAATCGTTTTGATGATAGCGCATAGGTTGAATATGTTTGCGGTCAAACCTGGTTTTCCACTTTTCTCGTTCACGGTGAATATTTTCAGCGGCTAATTCTCGTTTTTGACTGGTGGTAGGAGTTTCTGGATTTTCGGTGACGTCATCTTGAAGGGCTGCGACTAGTCGGTTTTTTATTACGTTTTTGAGATGAAAGTCAAATACAAGCTCATTCGGTGTAAATCTGGTGGTAGAGTTTACTTGAGAGTTTACAGTCCACTGGAGGTCTCTCATTTTGCGATCCCAGTCCTTAGGATTTTCGGTGGTTGTTCGAAGGTAAGCTAATATTATTCCGTTGGCTCGTTCGACCTGTCCGTTGGCCCTCGGGGTACGGACGGCATTCTTCGTGTGTTGAATATTATTATCGTTACAATAGGTCTCGAAGGATTTCGAGGTAAAAGCGGTTCCTCGATCGGTAACGATGCACGATGGCAAGCCGAAATAAGAGGTGACTTCGTTCAATACATCGATAACGGGAGATGTTTTCGTATTTTTAACAGCTTTAACAATAAGAAATTTGCTAAAAGCGTCGGAAATAGCTAGAACGTGAGTGTTTCCTTTTCGAGATCGAACAAAAGGTCCAAGATGATCGATGTGTACCAAACGGAAAGGAATTGGTTCTGCATCAGTGAAGTGTAGTCGACCTTCAGGTTTACCTCCACGTGATTTGTTATAACAGCATTCGGTGCAGGCTGAAATATAACCTTTCACGTACTTACGCATTTTGGGAAACCAAAAAGTCTGTTGGATGCGATTCAGCGTTTTCTCGAGGCCAAAATGTCCCATGTTATCATGACAATGCTGAACAATTCTCCATCGGATGGTCTTCGGTACCACGAACTTCAGCGTCTCGGCTTCCTTTCGATACAATCGGTGATTTTGTAGACGATAGTCGTTCTTTAGCTGTGCTTCTTGTATTGACGTTCGCTCCCCTTTAAGCACTGCTACGATTTCACGAAGATTTTCATCTTGAAGTTGCATGGTGAGTACCCAATCGTTGACGTCGATTGATATGTTATAAATAAAACCAGCGGGTTCAACGTCGGCTGATGGTTCGTCGGGGGATCGGCTCAGGGCGTCTACGTGTGCCAAACGACTTCCTTGGCGGTGAACAGCTTCAAAATCGAACTCCAAAAGCTTTAACCACCAACGAGCGATTTTCGATTTCAGTTCCTTATTTTCCTTTACTTTGGCGACAGCGGAGCAATCGGTTATGAGACGAAAGTTTTTACCCAGAAGGAAAATTCGGAAGCGCTGCAACGATTCAACTACGGCGAGGACTTCAAGCTCATAGCTGTGGTACTTACTTTCGGCGTCGGTACAATGGCGGCTATAGTAGAAGACTGGTTTCCAAGTTTGGTTGTCTGTAGATTGCAGCATTACTCCGGCAAGTCCGATGCTACTAGCATCCGTATGAACTTCGTGTTGAGCTGCTGAGTCGTACAGCGCAAGTAATGGGGTACTGCTAAGAATGTCGATTAGTTTTCTAAAGGCGTTTTCTTGTTCGATATCCCAATGGAATTTTTCGTTTTTATGAAGCAATTTCGTCAGCGGCTTGGTGATAAATGAGTACTGAGGCACAAACTTTCGGAAAAATCCCGTTAGCCCCAGAAAACGTCTAACCTCGGTAATGTTGGTCGGTGTTTGGAAATTCTTTATAGCACTCACTTTTTCGTTACCTGGTGTGACACCGTTAGCGTCAATAATGTGGCCCAAATGTGAGATTTTAGTTGACAAAAACTTGCATTTGTCCAGGCGAAGCCTAAGACCATATTTGTCCAAAAGCGTTAGGAATCTGTCGAGGCGAGCGACACCTTCGGCAACAGTCTTACTGGGAATGATAACGTCATCCAGATATGCCAAGACTTCACCACGTCCCATTTCGGCAACAAGTTGGTGCATGATGTTCTGGAACACTGCGGGCGCGTTGACCAAACCAAACGGCATACGGTTGTATTCGAAATGGCCATCGGTGGTGACGAACGCGGTACGTTGTTTGGAATCCTCTTCTATTTCGATCTGATAGTATCCCATACGCAGATCAAGGGTCGTAAATTGGAGGTTTCCAGCCAGCTGAGCAAACTGTTCCTCCATTACTGGCATCGGGAATGGTGTTTTGACGGTGTTACGATTTAAAACTCGGTAATCGACGCAAAGTCGATGTTCGCTATTCTTATTTTCGACCAGGACGACAGGAGAAGTGTACGGTGAATTCGAAGGACGGATGATATCGTTTTCGAGGAGCTCGGCGATCATGTCAGCTACTATAGGTCGTTTGGCGAAAGCTATGCGGTACGGTTTCATATTTACGGTCTCATCGGTTTTGAGGGTGATGTTCATTTTCGTGACGGTGCATCTGCCCAATTCGGAGATATTTTTGGCAAAGCTACGGCGATGTGTTGAGAGTAGATTACGTAGGTTATCTGTCTCAGTCTGCGTTAAGTCTGACGAAATTTGGAGTTTTCCAACGGTTTCAATGCGGCAGTCATCACCTTATATATGAGGAGGTCGGTGGTGTATATGTTATCATCGATTTCGATATCTACCGTAACTTTGCTTGTGCACAAGTATTTACCTCCCCAACGAGCGATTTCGTGCAATTTGAGATTCTATCGAACTGTTTTGCAAACGACTTACGTATTAGCGTGTACTGGCTCTCTGGATCGATGAATGTTACGATATCTAATCCGTTTATTTTAATAGATTTGGTGATTATCTCGTTCGATTTTTCACAATTTGAATTTTCTATTTTATTAACGTTCGACTTCGATGTTTGCGGACACGAATCACTTTTATGTGTAGTACGTTTACAATGAATGCAGCGTTCCTTTAGTTGTGGTTCGGAACAATTTCTCGAGTAATGACCCAATTGGAAACAGTTGTAACATTTCACGGAACGATTTTGCGCGGTCTCGAAAGGTTTTTTTGAATTGTTCAAATGCGATTTCTTAGCATTTCCGGATTTGGAACATTCGGGTACTGGATTTGTCGTATGGTACGTGTGCCATGTGTTTGACGCGACGCTTTTAATCTCGTTATAACTGCAGTAATTGTTTATATCCAATAAAAGTTCGTTACAGGTCGAGTAATCATTTGAAATTTTTCTTTTTAAATCGGGTTCATTTATACCGTTTATAATGTGGCGAATGATGGCTGTATCCGGTAACGAGCCTTTATTACCGATCGATAACATTTTATAAAAATATTCTTGTGGCGTTTCGTTGTGGCTACGTTTCGAGTTTGCCATCTTTATATGAACGTCGGCCACATTTTCACTACACGGAAAGTCATTTATAAATTTTATTACGAATTGTTTCCACTCAGTAAATATTTCCTGCGAGTCGACCCAATATTTTGCTGGTCCGAAGAGTTTCTGTTGCACTGCGAAGAGTACAGACTGATCGTCCCATTTATAAGCATTTCTTAACATTTCAACCCGTTTTAAGAAATGATATGCGTTCTGCGATTTTGCCGACGACGGATCAAATTCGGGTAGCAGATTGATTATATCGCGCACATTCGAATATTGGTTTAAGTTCACTTTTGATTGCCCATCACTAGTAGTGTTCAGTAGCAGTTTTCCATCACACGATTGCCCATCACTACCCTGCTGAGATGTACATGGATATGTAGTATTTTCATTTTTGGCACTCGTCGTATGTGTGAACGATATTTTCGGTGCATATGTATTATGCATTTGTGTTTTCAACGTATTTAAACCAAGCACTGACGGTACGAACGGAAGAGATGACGACGTTGACACATACTGATACGGAACGAACTGTGACGGAACACACGATGGAAGAGATGAAACAAGTTGTGATGGCACATACGGAGTCTGCAAATACGGTGGCAGAGAAGAAACGATATGCGATGGCATACACGTTGGCGGTAAAGACGAAACTATATGTGAGGTCGTACACATAGGCGACGGAGACGGAATGTTATGTGAGGGCGCACACATAAGCGACGGAGACGGAATGCTATGCGAGGTCGTACCCAAAGTCGGGGAAAGCGAAACGAATTGGGATGGTTGTTGGAGTGTGTGTAACTGGTGAGCGTCGGTCTCACCGACGAGAACGGTTTTCGTTGATGGTGACGACACATTGTTCGGTTCAAAGTGTGTGCGAGTTTTCAATGGCAACGAATCCATGCCGTTTAAATCGAACTGCGCAACGGATTTTTCGAGAAAACTTAAACGATCTAACACACTTTGCGACGCGTTGAAACTTTCGTACTCCTCACCACTCCCGTTACCCACCAAGCGTTCGATAAGTGCCGCTTTCGTACCCGTTGTTGAAAGTCCCGCTTTTGAGCATTTTTTCGAAGGGCATTAATTTTTAATTTTTGTAGGCTATCCATTATTTTTTTTTATTTTGTTTTTACACTGTCACGATTCACTACATATAGATTGTCACGAATGCATTTTTTTTTTTTTTACTTTGACCATAAACCACTACTGAGGTAATCAGATTCCACTTCTGAAATTGTCAAGGCGGTTGATCTGAATGGTTCACTGAAAGTACCTTTAAATTAATGAAACGCGTAGACGGTTTGAAGAACATGAAAACAGGTTTATTAATTTATTATTATAGCAAAAAGTCAATTTAATTTTAGCCGGCTAAAATGTCAAAAATTAGCCAGTGAATAAAATTTAACGCAATTTACACACGGCCTAAGATGTCTCTATAAATAGGTACGGATGTATATACTTAAAGTTGTATATAAAAATATTTTCAAAATACTTTACATATCATCCACTATATAAAAATCAAACCAGTATTTGTTCCCGAACTATATAATATACTTTGAACCAGTTAAATATTGAATAATATAAATTAATAGTGATGTATATCAAAAACAATTTTTTTTTTTAAATATTTATCTTTAATATTGGAATTAGCTCCCACCACATGTTGATGTAGCCCGACCCTATAATTTTACTTTTTTACATATGTCAACATCAGGTGTCTTTTTTTTAACTCAAACCATTACCCGGGATCTCCACGAGCAATATTACATAGAATGCAATGTGTCATTCTATGGAAATTGCTTGTGGAGACTTTAATAGTATTTAATGAAAATTTGATTTCTATGTATTGCTCAGTCCATTGATTTCTATGGATAGTATGCTATGGGCTGTCGTTTCTGTTTGAAATTGTAAGATTGTTTGGGATAGTAAACAATAGAAATACCCGCCCTACATTTCATAGCATTCTATCATTATTCTATTCTATGAAAAGTGACAGATAGTAAGCTATCAAATATTCCTCGTGGAGACGCGGTGTTAGATACACACAAATGGCTATTATTTACGTTTCCTCCTGCATATGGTATGGCGTATGGTATACAAACGGTTTTTTATGAAAACGCCTCCAAAAAGTGGGCGTGGGTAAAAATTATGTATGGAAGAAATGTTTATATTACTAGAATAAATCATTGTGCATCAAAAATGTTTTCGAAATGCTTAACATTATAATGAAAAACGGATTTCAAAACTTTTCACACTTGTTCTGTTGGGAGCAACAACAAACACCTGTACCAAATTTCATCATTGTAGCTTTAAATTTAAGGACGCACAGCCTGACAGGCATGGCTTAAGCGACTCCTATCGATTCTGAGTCAATCCATATAAGATATACCTAGCGTAATTCCTTTGTATCAAAACAAATATATAAAAATGGGATAGGGTATAAAACAATAACAATACTCACGAAATAACATAAAATCCAAAATACATCGTTATAATATTGCACATACATTCGCAATTTATTTATTTTGAACACGAACCAACATAATTAATCATTAATTTTTTTCACGAAAAAATAAATCCAAGCGGTGCAACTGAGGAGACATGACGTCGAATACCGTTCCACAACCAACAACACCACATCATCCAAAACCCTGGCCAGTGGGGGAGCATGTTGATATTCCAACATAAAACTCAATATGCAACATTGATGCAACAACAACAGAACAGCACAGCATTTAAGTTCCTGTTGCTCTGATATCGTACCTGGTTTTCATACGATCGCTTGCCAGTCTTATTTTTGGCCTGGTCTTTCGTGGATATTTCGGAGACTTTCGCTTAGATCGTCAATGTAGTCATTATTCTATTATATATTTTGATTCCCAAATGTCCTCCCGATGGTACATCTTTGACCATGAACCGTGGAACGACCAGCTGTGATACAAAGAACTTTCCGTCGAACGACTCCCATTTTCTTCTCAAGACATTATCCTGGAAGTAAAGAGAATCCCATTGTGCACAATACGACTTCAGAGTTGAACTACGATCCGAAATTTTTTGCCAATCTGGTTTCTCCAAGTGATCCCTCTGGATAAGAATCGGTTCAATGTCAGGGCTATCCGTCTGCGCTTCTCTGATCTTTTCGGTCGTCCAATCGTTGTTATTCTCTGCTCTTATTCGCAGGGTGGTGATGAGCTCCTTTTCTTCTTGGCGGGTGCAATGTTTGCCGTTCATTCCGCATGGTCGACGAGACAGTGTGTCAGCGTTAGAGTGCAGGGTGCCCTTACGATGCTGAATGTCAAAATCGTAGCTCTGCTGCCGATCAAACCATCTAGTAACTTGACCCTCTGGATTTTTAAATTGAAGCAACCACTTTAGAGCAGCATGGAATAAGCAGTACGAATAAGGAACTTCCTGCAATAGAGGTATTTATGGAAATGCTTCGTCGCCAGAATTAACGCTATGAGTTCCCTCCTGGTCACACATTATTTTCTTTCATATCTGGACAGAACTTTGCTTAAGTAGGCCAACACTCTTTCCTGTCACTCGTGTACTTGAGATAAAACGGCTCCAACTCCAAAATTACTTGCGTCGGCATCGACTATGAAGGTATTTTTCACCGTCGGGATATGCAAGTATTGACACTTGATATAGCTGGTGCTTAAGTCTTTGAAAATCATTATTACACTCACTTGACCATTTAAATTGTTTTCCTTTCTGTGTGAGTTGATGTAAACTCTTAGAACTGCCAGCAAAATCCCTCATAAGCCGCTGGTAGTAAGTCACAAGTCCTAGGAAACTCTTTAGTTGATGTTTGTCCTTGGAAACCGGCACATTTTTCACAGCGTGAATCTTTTCGGGATCGGTCCTCACTCCACTAGTTTAGATGATGTGTCCCAAGAATCGAACTTCGGATCTGAATAGAGCAACCTTCATTGGCTTAAGCTTCAAATGGGCATTCCGAAGTCTTAGGACTACCTACCGCAAGTTCAATTAGCACAAATTCACTGCTCCCGATTCAGCTTGCATGAGTTGTGAATTGATCTCTTTATGTCCGTCATTTAGATGGTAGCACTGGTGTAGCAGTCTCCACCTATGTTATGCTTGATATTGCATTAATCGGAACACATTTACTAATCACTTTTCGTTTTTGATTCTCACCTCGTGTGGTCTGGTGTTTAAGACTCTTATTGGAACCATGTTGTTGTTTGGTTCCACCAACATTTTTCCAACGTTATAGTTTTTAAAATTATCGTCTGCATCTAGTTCAACAAGTAGGAATTGGTGGCTCCCAGGACCACCCTTCAGCTTAGTCCATATACCAGTTTCCGATAACGGTGGTAACATTTGTTCCTTCCCGACGACTGTTCTCAGAATAACTTCATGAAGTCAACTCCTATAATGCATTCGTCACAAATATCAGCCACCAGGAATGCATGAGAGAAGGCGATTCCCGCCAGGTATATCGTCAGCCGTAGTTCCCCATATACTCGAGCTCTTCCTCCAGTTGCGGTCCTCAAGCAATATCTGCTGGTGTTATGCAGCCGCGACGGACGGATGATGTCTTTTCGGATAATGGAAGCAGTAGCTCCAGTATCAATTGTAGCTGAAAATTCCTTCCAGTCGATGGTGGCATCTACTATCAGACTCCTGTTGTCTCTCTTAGTTTGGGATACTTGGACTTTGGTCCTGGGGCGTCGATTTCGGAACCCAAATACTGCCCCGCGAAGTTGGTTCTTAAGCATTTCCCAACTGCTGGTACAGCAGTATGATTGTTGTCGCTGCTAGTGACTGCTGTTCCCGACTATTGCAGTGTGGGCTGTTGCTGCGCTTTGATGGGTTCCTGCACTGACGCATTAGATGTCCAGTTTTGTTGTAGTTCCAGCGACGCATTTGAGTTCGGGAATTGTTATTCAGTGAAAGCCACACTCTTCTACAAGAGCATTCAATGGCTACCCATTCTCTGACTCGATGAGCTCCTTGGGATGCTTGATCAGCTGCCTCTAATGTCAGAGCATAAGCTGCGGCTTCGGCAAGTGTACGTTTTCCAGCCATTTGTACTGTTAGTTGATGTTTTGAGTCAGCTATAGTACGAGTGAAAGCGTCCTTTGCCATCTGGTTGATGATCTCTTCACCAGTGTTAGGATATGACAAATGAGCTAAGCGTTAAATATCTGCTTGCAGTTGTTGAAGAGTTTCGCCTCTTACACGTGGTCATCACCAAACCGTATCTCGATTGCTTTCACGGTAGCGCTGTAGTTCCCTTGATTGTCGACGTAGATGATTTGCAAAAGCTCCGCAGCTGGACCGCGCAAAGCCAGTGAATGTGCGAATACTTTTTCCTTGTCTTCCAAGCAGTTGGTCATGGCAGAAGCTTCGAACTGTTTCTTATAAATTGACCATTGCGTCTGACCGTCGGAAGTTGGAGGCTTCATTTCTTTCGTTCGTGGACAATCTCCAGAAATTTTCCCGAACCGTTTGTTTTGTAACGACTATAAGCTCCTTAGCTAGATCTTCAACTTTCTGCTCAAATGCTTTGAATACTTTCTCAACCTTCTTTTCAAAACTATCCTCTACTTTTTCGACTTTTTTTCGATTGCTGCCATATAATTTTCTACCTTCCCAACATTCTCTTGTACCGCCATATATGTAGTCTCAACTATTTCTAATCGATTATCAATAACCATAAATTTTGACTTGAGGACATTCTCAAACTTCTTACCCTGTTCCTCGAATTGCTTCTCGAGCTGTTGGTACTGTTCTGCTTGTTGCCCTACGAGCTGTTGGCGTTGCTCCTCGCGTTGTTGTTCTAGAGAACTCTTTTTTTCTACAAGAGAATTCTTTTGTTTTCCGAACTCAAACTCCAGAAACTTCATCATTGATGACATGTTGAAGCCTGCATTTACTTGTTGCTCTTCGACATCAAAAACAATCGAACTAGGATCTTCACCATCTTGCTTTATTGCATCATGAAGACGAATAAATAAATCGTTCTACTGAGGAAAGCTTCCGGAGACTCAATTCAGCTTTCAGCTCCGCAGTAGTGAGCTGATCTAATGATTTGCGAACCATTATTGTTTAATAACAAACACACACTTAGTCGTAAGCCAAATTACTTTTCGCTTTTCTCGAATTTTCACGATTCTCTATATTCACTTCAACTGTTCACTTCACTATGTTCTTTAACCGTTTCTAGAAAATCAGAAAAAGGTTTTATCCCACTTCTGACACCAATGTAGAATGAAGCTGGGCTTCGATTGATAAAACACTTTTATGTTTTATGTCTAACAATCATTTATTTAAACACACTCATATTTCTAGGATTATATTATTTACAAAACGGTCTCCCGTTTAACAATTCAATTACACTTATTTGATATCAGATACCAGCGATTGAATTCGCGCACTATAATCACTTTCCAAATTCACTTAGTCACTATTCAAATCACTTTCGGGTCGCAATTTAGACTAACTCTCTGGTTGTCGCTTCATCTCTATTTATACCATTCCACATACAGATGCCATATTCTCGGAGGTTCCTGCAGTTACTAGAGGGTTCGTGTATTGGTTTTGACAGATACCCTTATTTCAGTCATTCCTTCCAGTGGGGATTCATTTATTCCAATCGACACTAAATGGATCCGTTAGATTTTCACACATCAGGGTAGGTTCATATACTACAATCCGAAATTATAACAATACGTTTCCTCATCACGGGACTAAACGATGAGAAGCAAATCGATCAATTATACGTGCAAGAATTTGTGTCGTGTTTTGCGTTACGCGAACGGATTAAATCTATCGAAAGCCTTATAGACCATAAAAGAATGCGTTAAAATAAAAGATTTTACGAGATGTCCGACGGTGATAAATGGCTGAATAATACGATGCCTGACGCTAAAAGTGGTAGTTCGACGGTAAGCAAAGAAGAATTAAATACCATTAGTGAATTTTCCAGAATGATTTGTTTCTAATGTATGCAAAGAAGGAAAAGAGAAATGCTAACGTTGCTTGCGTGTATAAAAAAAGTCCGATAACGATTGCTAAAAAAGCATAAAAGTTAACGATGCCTTGTTGATTGGCTACATTGACATGGGTAGTGAGTGCGTGACTAATGCGGAAGACGATGCCAAAAAGAATGATATCCCGTATACTGAATGTCAAATTTTGCTTAGTGGATTCGGCGGTGGCGGTTGCGAAACTATAGGAAAATTTAACGGAGTTTTAGATATATCACACATATGAATTATCGGAGAGGTATATATTGTGCCAAATGATGCCCAGCTGGTAAGTGTTATTATCGGTAGATCGGTATTGCGTCCACCGCATGTTCGAGTTGAGTTTTTGGATAACAAGGTTAATATGTCGTACAACTCAGATCATTTGTTGAAAATTAAACAGCTTGGTGACGAAACATTGGTTCAAGAACTAAACGTTTCCGTACCTGAAAACATTATCGGTGAACCAATACAGATCGTGTTTCGCTAAAAAAAAATATCAGAATTGGGTATTGCAAAGGATACCGAGATGTCACTAAAACTTGCGAGAGCAGAACACAATGAAAAAAGGGACAGTCAGCTTCCCTTTACAAAAAAAGAGATATTAAGCAACAAAGTGAAAGAACTTTTAGAAATTCCGCATCAAGTTTTACGTGCCTCATTGTTTTGGCTCCGAAAAAATATGGGACCGTTAGGATGTACATTGATTTGACAACTAAATGCCATCACTATTAAAGAGGAATATCCTATGCGGCTTGTAGAGGAACAGTTAAATAGGTTTAGCGGCTATAAATTGTTCACCATCTTGGACCTGAATTCCGGATATATTGAAATACTTTTTGTTGAGGAACCCAGACATTTGCTAGCATTTGCCGTATTCCAGCCAATGATGGATCTGCTGATTGCAGATCTTACTTCAGGGGATATTCTAGTTTTTCTTGATGACGTTATAATTCCAAGTAAAACTATGAGTGAGGGTCTTGCTAGAGTTAGTTTTGAAAAAAATGTCGGAAAGTCCACTCTTAAACTTGTTAAATGCGAATTCTTAAAAAGTCAAGTAGACATTTGGGACACATATTGTCTACTAAAGGAATCAAACCGGGATCGAATAAAACTGCTGCTATTGTAGATTTTAATACACCATCATCTATTAGACAAGTTTGACAATTTTTGGGTTTGTCTGGTTATTTCCGTAAATTCGTCAAAGAATATGCTCATATCGCAGGTCCATGAGTTACGTAGAAGGGATGTTGTATTTCATTGGCATGACAGGCAAGATAATGATGTAATACTGTGTAAACGAGATGTAAAGAACCAACTTCGCGTTAGTTTTTACTCGATGCACCACGGATTGCGAACTAAAATAGCGAAGTTACGAATTTGGGCTGTTAGCTATAGTTGAAATCGTAAAATCGTTTTCGGATTTACCTATTGAGAAAATCATTCTCAGTAATTACTGATTGTTGGCTATAGTTACCCTGAAAAATATGACAAACCTAACTAGTCGTATCGCTCGATGGCTGTTGCCACAGTTGAAGCAGAAATAACGATTCTACCGGAAGCGCAAACGTCCTAGTCAGTATGCTTGTGGAGATATGGTGCTGGTGTTTAACGATCTACAAGCCACCAGAACATCGCGTTAGTTAGACGTCCGATGGAGAGGTCCATGTTTAGTTGTTCGATCGATTGGAAATGACAAAAGGATACACCAGGAGCTCAACGGTCACAGAAAAGGTTTCATTCTGTGTTCGCCTCAGACCGTATGCGCAAATGGTTAACCTTTCCATATGATTGAGTGGGTTTGGACACTGATGATTCTTCGGAAGCAGAGGCAACATTAAGAGCATATAGAGCAGAATATGGTGCCGGGACGTCACCTAAGCAGGATAGCCGAATGTTACATGGCAACGATAATATTTCCCAACAGGAGAACAGCGAGGGATAAGTATAAAATAACTCGTTTGTCTAGCAGGCAGGGAGTCGTTTGGTAGTTGCGAGTCCGAAAGATTCGGTATATTTTGTAATCTGCCAAGTCAAATAAAACTCTAAGTAACCAAATTAACAACAACACATCTTTTATTTTTCGGGACCAATATATTCTTTGTGTAACAAATGTTATGTTGCAACCGCAACAAACAAGTCAATTGCAATTATTAGTTTTCCTGTCGGAATTTAATCATAACAAACAAAAAGCCTTCGGCAAAGCATGCAAATATCTAAAATTGGACTAGCAGAAGAATCGACACGCAACAGTATAAAAACAAAGCAAAAATGCATGCAAAAAAAATGATGTTTTGGCAAAATAATGCTCTTCCCCCTAAGCGACACGCAGAGCATAGCTTAGCGATGAGTGTGTACGATTGCATTGGTAGCACTCGCACCAGCTGATGAGATGACCAGCTGATGTGGGCTGTGGGCGCTGCGAAGCGGCGAACGTTTTTTTGCATGTAACAGGTGCAGCATTGAGGTTCTGCACTGGGGCTATTGACCAAATTAAATTTTTTAGCATTCCGAATGCAACTGGATCAGGAAGGTTTCTCAGAATGAAAAGATAGTTTCCTTATGGTGAAGGGAAGAATACATAAATAAAGTTAAAATAAACCGATATCGACTGCCTCAGTTTTTTTTACTTTCTGTTATTTCACTTGAAGTTGTTGGTAATTTTTTTTTGGGTGTTAGAGACGGAATCTTTTCTTTTGGCACTGAAACACTCAGTTCAGAAAATAGTTTTTGTATACCCTATCTGAAAGGAATCGCTAGCTAAGTCGGTTAAGCCATGTCTGTCTGTGCGTCCGTCGTAAGTCCGTCCGTCTATAGGTAACGGGTTTTTGGACCTTAAATGTTGAGTTGGACTCATGAAATTTGGTACATGTAATACTTAAACGTGTGTTCGAACAAGAGTAAGCTTTTTGGAAATCTGCCCACTGCCACGCCCCCTTTTAAGAAAAACCTAGTTTTAGGCAGATAAAATTTTTGAAAAAGTGTCTGACCAACATATCTAGGAAATCCTTATGTCTATATTTCTTCTAAACAAAGTTTTTTGCCACGCCTCTTTTTTGGGGCGTTTTCAGTAAAAAACGTTTCTCATATGTTTTTTTGCTTGTATCCGCGCGGTACATGTTACAAACTTAATGTCAAAACTAATTTACCCCTATGGTATAGTGTATAAAGACTGAGTTTGAGGTTATACAAGAGGAAGATGAATTAAACGAGACCTGAGAAAAAATACAAGTACACAGTGTGATTCAGTTATCATCTAAGAAAACGTCATTCAGTGA
This sequence comes from Rhingia rostrata, assembly GCA_949824845.1. Lineage (NCBI taxonomy): Eukaryota > Metazoa > Arthropoda > Insecta > Diptera > Syrphidae > Rhingia > Rhingia rostrata. The sequence continues at coordinate 41,239,417 of OX463759.1, forward strand.
TAAGAACAGTCAGTTATTTTGTTTTAATTTCTCTACACTTGTTGACATTTGGTTGTTTCTATTAACGAAAATTAAAATAAATACTATTTATTTTTTTAGTTTATATGAATTAGAAGTTCAGAATTCATAGGAGTAACACACATTCATATAAATAAATTTCTCAAGTACATGGCATTTTAATGAGTTGTAAGTTCTTCATTTTGATATCTTGTTTTTGTTCTATATCTTTGTACAATAGAAGACAAAATAACGAGTATCTTAATTTGTTGTTTTTATACTTAAAATAAATTATGGGTAATAGGATCAAAATTTACCTAAAACTGAAAAAAGAATTTAATGTTTCTTCAAATTGTGAAACTTGCATGCAGATAATATATAAAGCTTAAAATTGATCAGATTATCAGCAGAGAGTTCAATAAACGATCGACTATTCTTCATTGCAGAATTTATTTGTATACACAGATATGTTGCTTGAATGTGAAAATCGGTTATGTACACCGATTTAAAACTCAAAATATTCTTAGAATTTTTTTCAATTAAGCAATCAATAAAATGTCTATATAAATGCGGCTGTAAATGTTTTAAATTATATATTAGAAATGGTAACAATATTTTCTATATCATCCATTATTTTAAAATCATGCCAGGATTCATTCCCAAACTATGTAAAAAACCAATTCAATATCGAATACATAATATAAATTAATATACCTATTTCAAATTAACGAATTTCAAAACGAATATTTTAAAATATATTTCTTTCACATTGGAATGTTATCGCACCACATATTGATGTAGCCTGACCCTTGGATTTTACTTTTTTGTATTAGTCAACATCAGCTGTTTTTATTTACCTCAAAAACATATGTCGATTGCTTACATTCATTTTTCGTGAGGGAACAAAATTGTATTTCATATTAATTTATTTGTTATTTATTTAATTAAATTCGTGTGTTTTATTGTATTAATACAATTAATATGGACTGAAATTTAGAAGATATTCTCGGGATTAAAAGTGTATCAGAAATGCACCAAGTATGCAACCTCGAGGATGGAAACATTAAGGCGGTGTGTCCATTGCATTAAAATTTTAGCTAATGGATACATTTTGGCATTAGTATGGTGAATAGAGACTTCAAAATGAAAAAGATGGTCCAAAAAATTTTATGGTTACTTTTGTTTCCCTATATGTAAAATATGATTAACATGAACAAAGTATGGCGGATATCTTTAATCATCAGCACAAATTGTACAACAATATTTTCGATGATCTTTCTGGAAAACTATTCCGTATTTTTTTACGACAAGAAATTATAAAGAAAGCAATTTTGTTTCAATTCTTTTGGGAAATTATTGAAAATAGTATTGAATTAAAATCGTATTTAATCCAATTGACACAGCAAAAAGCCAATTTGTTTTTACCCCTGCAGAAATGTCAAAAACTAGCTAGTGGATAAAATTAAACCCGAACGCAATTGACACGCGGCCTAAAGGGATTTTAACGAAACTAGATACGGAACAGGTAAAACAAGATTCGGAATCAGAAAACGGCCTCCGCAAACATCAGATTTGAGTTCGAGTTTGTCTTAAGACTAATCTCCCAAGCGTTTTTTTCTACACTGAAAATACCTACATTCAAATCTAAAACTACAATCATAAAGAATTAACATTTGATTTTGATTCACTCATTACAGGATGTCGTCGCTTCTGATGGCACCGATGAAAAACTAGTTAACGAGAGTACACAATATGATGCCAGCAAGTTCTTCATTGTCGAGAAATCATATATTCGATCTCAAGCAAACAAACAGCAATATGATGGTCAATGGAGTTTCGAATCACCCCCAAAGAATTGTTAGGAAAAATGATATTGGACATGTTCTTAAGTCGAAAGCCAAACACGATGCAATCTAATCATTCCTACAGAAACATTTCAACTAAATCTAGATTTATATATAAGTGCTCTTTCTTCCTTGTAGGACTGACAAGAGTGCGGTGGTTCGTACATAAAATAACTCTCTGCAGGCAAACAAAGTGACTACACAAGAAATGACGACAAAATATTACATTATATTTCTTCCCCCAATTCTATAGTTCAATGATATAACACCATTCACTATCAATTTCGGCCCGGACAAGTGCGGCAATGATATCAAGTTGCTTTTCATTTTCCTTCATGGTCATCCAATTAATGCCTCCTCTGAAGAGAAACACAGTCGGAAACCAAGGTACGAACATTTTATTTACGTCAAAGTTGTTCATTGACCTGAATAACTTTTGTTTACAGATGACGCAATAAAGACAAACTCCCGTATTTGTATTATTAACTTGTGAAGCCTAACAAGACACCACATTCCAAATTCGTGTAGACCATAAAGTAGTTACTGAAGGTTCATTGCTTAGAGGTTTCTCGCTTACCGTTAATCCACTAAGCAAAATTCACGATCCAGAGTGCAAGAAACCAGACGGATGGGACGAGTGTGAGAAGGTAATAATGCGATTTGAGAAATTTCGACAGTAGTTAACTGGTTGTCATTTCTTTTATGTAGATTCTATATTTAGATCGAGAGAAACCAAATGCCTTGGATGAAATTGCACCACCACAGATTTGCGACCCATCGGCTGCCAAACCCCATGGTTGTTGGATGAGGAACCAGAAATGATTGCCGATTCCAATGCCAAAAAGCCCGAGGACTGGTATACAGAAATCGATGGCGATTGGGAAGCACCACTAGTTGCACCATCCGATGTGCGAAAAGGTCCGACAACAAAAAGACCAACGAGCTGACTCCAGATGATGATATTACAAATAGTAAAACTACTCAAAAGTAAACGGCGCAATACAGCAAGCAATACCTAAGTAAAGAAGAAGTAGTAGAAGAACAGGAGGAATAGCAGAACGTGTAAATAAGGAGCATCAAAGCACAAAACCTTCCGAAGAAACCGAAGAAAGTTAACGAAACAAAATCGATTCATATTCAGTTGCTATATAATACATTTTCCTTATAGGAGCGAACAACCCCACCTGCTATTGAAGGTACTCGAAAACGCAGGCCACGCAAAGATTACCAAACTTAATTTCCATTAATTGAAACTAACGCCCTATTTAATATTAATTTAAAAAATTAAAAAAATGTCAACTGATTAAATATTTTTTATTGATATTTATTAAAGATGAAATAAAGAAAAACCATAATTGACAGTGTCACTTATTATTCATATATAAAGGAAATAATGTATACAACTAAATTTTATTTTATGCAGCGATTTAATTTTAGCTTGAAGTGTTTTCATATGCTAAATTGTAAATAAAAACCAAAACATCAAATCATGCAAAGGGTTTTTATTTAGGCTCAAGTAGCAAGGTATTCTTCCGCGTTCTACTCGAAATAACTAATTTAAAATAATTTTTTATCGAATTAAGTGTTAGGGCGTCATTTGTATTCAGGTGAAGATTGTTGGAGCTACTAACAGAAAAGCCGAACAACTGAACAACTGAAGCAGCTACAGTTGCCATGCATGAAATCATATGGGATTTGCCAAGAAGACCCATACTTGATATTACTATAACTTACTGCTTTGGGATGTTGAGGAGTATTATTCCATGCTGCTTTTCGAACGGTATCGATAAAGGAGTCAACCGCGACTTCAAGTTCTAAAGGGGATCTAAGCGAGATACCCAGTCGAATATTATTTTCAATGCAATTTTTGGAGCCTTCCCAGTTTGTTTTCCTGGTTGTTGGTCTGGGTGGGTTTTCATTTCTAATGATTGACTCGCTCGTTGTTAGAAGGACCGAAGAATAATCAGAGAAAAGATCAAAGCATTCTTCAACTTTGATTCGATTGGACGGCACCCCTTTTTTATGAAAAAATCGATCAAATCCGGCATTTTTGTATCACCAGTTGGCAAGTAAGTTGGTTTAACCGAAGAATGAAATTCGGTATTGTACTTTCTACTTACTGCATAACTCATCCTACCTTTCTGTGATATGCATCTAGATCCCCAAAATGTATGTTTTGCATGAAAGTCTCCTCCGATGGCAAAACTCTGTCCAAGGGAATTAAGCACGTTTTCAAAGTCAATTTTCTCAATCTTGCAATGCGGTGGGCAGTAAACAGAAGATACCTTTAGAAAGGATTGTCTGCTTCTGACTGGTACATCGAAGGTTCGATACACTCTTTTAGATATAGTGACGATGGATGTAGAGCATGATATCCGAGGTAATCTTTAATCTTTAATTTCGAATTACTCTTTGCGTGAGTTTCAGATATTAAACAGATATCGATATCTTTTTCTTGTATATACAATTCAAGTTCTACAAGATTTTGCCAAAGGTATTCCCAGTCAGAATTTTAAGAAGTCTATTAATGTCGAAGGTGGGTTACGTTTGTTGCGAATACTATTTTCGAGCTTAGCTAGCCTGTTAAAAATAAGTTGATTCATTTTACTTTGTTCCTCAAGTTTTGAAAGAATAATCGAAAATACGTTTGTAACTGGGTCAGGTGAGATATTTTTTTTATCTTTATCAGATACTATAGCTTGGGCATACGTTTGTACATTTGGTTTTCGATGTACAGGATCCAAACAATTTTCTGATGGCCGCATATTTTGTGAAAATTTGGGTTTTTCAATTATAGCCTGCTTTGGCTCCGACATATTTTTAATCGGAGTTTCAGGCATTTTCTTTTCTTAATGCAATTGCTGTGACTTTATACTCATAATTTGCCGTTTTTGAAACTCCTTATCTACTTCGCAGCCGCGAAAATTTGCAGGATGATTGCCTTTACAGTTGATACAGATAGGAGGAGTTTTCTTATCTGACCTTCAATCTACTGTCATATAATTTCCGGCACATTTTACTCACCTCGGTTCTTTTTGACAATAGGTTTGCGTAGGATTATATCCTTGTCAGCTCTTGCACTGAGAAACTAATTTGGAATCCTTACGCATGGGTTAAATTTTTACAACAGTATTAAGTATTGTTTTTATTTCATAAATTTTATTCAAAGCTTCTCCTTCATAGAAAGTGAGTATCAAAAAAGGAAGACCTCGTTTTATAACATTTTCTTTGCCATCTTTCTGATGTTTTTCTCGCTTGACAATGTTAACGGCACCTATAACTTTATATTGCCTGCTTTTCAGATTGCTAATAATGTCAGCCCTTAAGCACGACGCATGTAACCCTCTAGCTACAACGAAGCTCTTCGCAGAGCAGTTCGACATTTGTAATCCTTGTTCGAAGATGTAGGTGACCTCGCTACCTTTCAGCCTTTCCCGAAAGTTTCACATAATTGCAATAATTGGCTCTCCCCAGAATACGTAGGGCCGACTTACAAAAGGGGTTGATTTTCCAGTAATACTGAGTTGCCACCTGGGGTATTAAATTTATCTGTTTTACTCATTGCATTTTTGTTGTTGAATACTCTTTATACTCGGAATGCGGGGAGTGGATTTAAGTAGCCTTCTACGACAGGCACGCCTTTCCTTGGGTATTTTCTGACCCCTAACCCGAAGGGGTGATCACTAGTTACGAAGAATAATCCATGAGTGTACTTTCCATCTCTGTCACTCCTAAGCAGGTATACCAAATGTCAATAATTAGCCACTGGCTAAATTTTAGCGAACTGGTATGTAATATGCAGAGATCCGCTAAGGAAGAGATAGTTAACTTTCCAGGACTTTATGTTTTGCTAATCCTGGAATGTTCCAAGATTTTGACAGATATATTACTCACTAAGGCCCAAATAGGTGCACCCATATTTGCATCACACGCACTTTTCTGCCGCCTGGTCATTAAAACATCAAAACGTATACAAATGCGAAATTCCAAATTTTCAAATAAAAAACAAAACGGCCAAATTCAAAATTTGCCCACTTTTTCCCCACACTTCTTGGAGTGCTAATTAAGTGGATGTTACATTTGTTAGTATTCCCCATGAGACAAATTGACGGTTGAAAATAATTTAATCATGGGTAATAGGATCAAAATTCAACAAAATCTGAGCAAAAATAATGTGTCTTCTAGTTGCAAAACTTGCATGAAGATAAAATATAAAGCTTAAAATTGATAAGATTATCAGCAGAGAGGGGAATAACGATCGACTTTTCTTCATTGGAGAATATATTTGTATACACAGAACCGTTGCTAAAATGTGAAAATCTATTATATTCACCAGTCTAACACTTAAAATATACTTAGACATTTTTGAAAATAAGCAATCATTAAAATTTTTATTAAAATACGGCTGCAAATATTTGAAACTATGTATTAATAATTATAAAAATACTTTCTATATGATCCATTATTTTAACCCTTATGGTGGTGGCAATCTCGACGCACGCGACGAACGCGACGCAGACGGTTTCGCATTGAAGTGTCAAAAATGGTGAGGATTTGAGTGGTGGTGGCAATCTCGACGCTCACGACGCGACGCGATGCGATGTCACTTGATTGACAGTTCACCATTAGCCGTCAAAGATTTTGTTTGTTTTTCAATTCTCACAGAAGAAAATTTAATTTTCTGCTTAACCAACTCAATAAGTTTTTCTTCGAAATTCATCACACAACACAATTATTAATTCAGTACTTTTAATTTATTTTGTTTATTTATAACCTATGAAAGTAATCTCAAGATTCTCACAAACATACCATCTGACAGCTTTCAAACTGACATTCCAATGCGTCGATGCGCAAGAAAGTTGAAGTTGAATCAACTTTTCTGTGTAGCTAACGTCCATTGCGTCGCGTCGGCGTTCAGATTGCCCACTTATACATGTTCCCATAAGCTCAATGAGTTTTTGACATTTCATCGCGAAACCGTCTGCGTCGATACCGTCCGTTGCGTAGAGATTGCCTTGGGGGTTAAATGCATATTGTATCGAAAATAAGACAACGACTTTTACTCGTGCCACAGCTGTTTTTATTTTTCTTACCAACATACGAGTTACATAAATTGAAAGTTACATAGTTTGTAAACCGAACAAATCAAAAGAGAAACAAATGTGTGGCCCGTTATTGGTAAACGGTGAGATATTGTTCACTGACATTTTGCAGTTTTGGTGGTTCTAAAGTTCGAAGTTTTCATTTATTAGTATCAAATAAGTTTTGAGGGAAATAGGCAAACAAAATATAATCAGCGAAGGTTATTACTTTAATCTGTATACGAACTCGTCATTATATACTTATACAAAAAAAAACACTTTTTTGTTTGTATCAAAAATGATACACCATGTATTTGTGTGTTGCTTGTTTTCATTTTCGATTGGCTGCAAGTTTGAACTTTTTGCATTTTTTGTATTATAAAATGGCTCGAAAAATCATTTCTGATAGGGATATCGTAGAATATCTAAAATTGTTAGAAAATGGTTACTTATCAGAGGATGGTGCTGAGCTGGATGAAGATGATATTGATGAATTTTTGTGCCTTGAACAGCTGCGAGCACTAAATGAATATGATGACAACAATCCAAGTACAAGTCGCTCTAGTCGTCCCACTCATAAGCCTTTTGATACTCAAAGACTTAGATGGAAAAAACAGTCACTTTCATTTCAAGAAGACAACATTCAATTTCAAGGTTGCAAATATTTTTCCTCTGAAATAATGGGACTATAAACTCCGTTTCAATTCTTCTCCGATTATTTTACTTCAGATTTTATCAAAAAAATAGCTGAAGAAACAAACAGATACTCTGTCCAAAAGCAACCTGATCGTCCTGATTGTGTAACTGAAAATGAGTTGCGTAAATATATGGAGATATTGATGTTTATGTCCATTTATCACTACCCTAACATTCGTTCCTATTGGGGTAATAAACATTGTTTTCAGGCCATAAAGGAAACCATGCCTGTAAATAGGTTTGAAAAGATTAGGCGCATCCTTCATTTCAATGACAATGATATGCACAAGCCAGTAAACGATCCCAATTACGACAAGCTCCACAAGATCCGCCCGATTATAGGTAATCTAAACGAACGATTTTCTAGCGTACCCATGGATCAGAGTCTCTCAATAGATGAGCAAATGTGCGCTACAAAAATAGGCCACTTCATGAAACAGTATTTGCCCTTGAAACCGCATAAATGGGGATTAAACTTTTCGTGCTATGTTCTTTGATGGGTTATACAAATTTATAATGTACTCAGGAAAAGACAATGATCATATGTTAGAAAATGAGACAGATATCGGAGCGGTTGAAAATGTCGTGATAAAACTATCGTGATATAATCCAAAGAAGAGTGAACCATATAGTATACTTTGACAACTTTTATACCTCTTTGCCTCTTATGTACTATATGGCAAAAGACGGAATCTTATGCTTGGGAACAGTGCAAAGAAAGCGTCTAGGTAATGACTAAAAAGTCATTTCTTGTATGTAGGATGAGGATGAGGATGATGCTAGATCATCCAGAGAAACCAACATGGATGAAATTGCACCAGCACAGATTCCCGACCCATCGCCTGCCAAACCCCATGGTTGTTGGATGAAGAACCAGAAGTGATTGCCGATCCCAATGGACAAAAGCCCGATTACAGGGATACAGAAATCGATGGCGATTGGGAAGCACTACTAGTTGGACAGCAAAAAGACCAACGAAGTAAGGTAATGAAACAAAATCACTTCATATTCAGTTGCTAAATAATTAAATTTCGTTATATGAGCGAACAACCTCACATGCAACTAAGTTACTTGAAAGTTGCTAAATAATTAATTTTCGTTATAGGAGCGAACAACCTCACCTGCAACTGAAGTTACTTGAAAGCGCAGGCCACACAAAGATTAGCAAACTTAATTGCCATACACAAACGAAAGCTTTGTTTAATATTAATTTCAAAAACTAAAAAAAAATCAACTGATTAAGTATTTTTACAGATATTTATTTAATATGAAATAAAAAAAACCTAATCGACAGTTCGCTTAGTATTCATATATAAATGAAATAATATATACAACTAAATTTTATTTCATGCAGAGACTTAATTTTAGTTTAGAGTGTTTTTATGGAATACTAAATTGTAAATAAAAACCATAACACCAGATCATGTAATGGGTTTTTTATTTAGGATCAGGTAGCAAGTTATTCTTCTTCTTTCTGCTCGAAATGACTAATTTGAAATACTTGTTTATTAATTATGTGTTAACCCTTAAATGCCCCTTGTATCTTTAAAGATACGTATCTTTAAAGATACAACCACTCCAAAAATTCCTGTGGTCATGGATATGGATATTTATTTTTATAAATTGGATCTATGTAATTAATAATATTATATTTATACATACAACATTATTTTTTACTTTTATCTGCAATAGTTAAGAAATAAATTATAAAAAAATTAAAAAAAACTGTTTTTTGTTAAAATTAAATAAATGTGATTTTTCTCAGTGTAATTTCTAATAACGGGTAAATGTTTTTGAGTAAAAAAAAAATACCGGCTGCATTTAAAATATATCCTTTAGTGATATGAAATGATTCAAACAATTCCAGGCATTGGACCCTTCACAGGGAATCTTTTATTGGTTGTATCTTTAGAGATACAGTGTGCACTCCCTGCATTTTTCTTATTTCCGTTACGCACAGCGTTTGCACTACATTTTCATTCGTGTTCTATTCTTTGCGAGAGCAAGTTCACTTTCTCGGAGCTTTTGAATTATTAGATGATTATTTATTGTTTTAAATACAATATTTAAATAAAATGAATTCTTAGAGATACTTTGATTAAATATAAGTCATGTCGGGTTATATTCGAGATGGAAGAGTTAAAATGACTGATGATGACGTTTGCGAATTACTTTGTAATAGTGAAGATGTAGGTGACGATAGCGTCGATGACATTGATGACGACAGCGATGAATTAAATGATGAGGGGGGGAAAGGGATGGGGGTTGAATCTCAGAGGGTGGGAAATATGGAGATGATTGTTGATGAAGATGAGCATATGAATCCGAATGCGATTGACCTCAATACATCTGTTCAAGATTTCTTTCTCAATATGATCAGTGATGATACTGATCAGGGAGATTTGATTGAATTAGAATCAAGTAATTTCGGACTGCTTGATTCTGAGCCATCTACTTCATCCCGAAATTCTTGGAATGAATTCCCCTCAGAATTTCGCAATATAGAAATAATTGGTAAGTCTTCTGAATTTGAAAAGGTTATCTGGAAAAAAGGTAATATACAGTTTAATGACCAGAAAGTTAGATTTAGAGGTGACAGCAGTTTACCACAAAATATAATTGACTTGGAAACACCATATCAAGTTTGGAGCTATCTGTTTCCTGGAGTTTTATAGCAACATATAGTTGACGAAACCATAAGATATGCTGAACTTGAAGAGACATTTCGTTTCGATATATTTGAATTACGAAAATATATTGGAATACTTTTTTACATGACATATCATAAACTTCCAAACGTTAGAGATTATTGGTCTGATAAAAATAATCATAATCAGCGTTTCGAAAAAGTAAGGGAATACATTCATTTTATTGATAAAAGTACTCAGCCACCCACTGATGCTCCTAGTCGAGACCGCCTTTATTTAGTTAGACCTGTTATTGACATCCTCAATACCACATTTGGAAGCGTGCCAAAATTAGATAGACTGTGTGTTGACTAGCAAATGTGTTCTACCAAAATTGGAAGCTACATGAAGCAGTATTTGCCCAACAAACCGAAAAAATGGGGCTTCAAGCTTTTTGTTATGTGCGATACAACGGGATATGCATACAAATTTGAAATATATAATGGAGCACCGGAAACACCAGCTCAAGGCGAACCTGATCTTCAACCTTCGGCCAATGTAGTGGTCCGGCTGCTTAGAGAAGTACCAAGATTCCAAATTCAAATAATATATTTTGACAACTATTACACAACGGTGCCATAAGTAGTATATTTGCGAACATTAGGTATACTTTCAGTTGGTACCATTCGACGTAATAGAATCAAAAACTGTAAGCTTCCCGAGGAAAAAGTATTGCAAAAGTTCGAGCGCGGTACCAGTCAAGAGTTTGTATGTAGCATTCATGGAATAGATGTAGCTTCAATGTCTTGGAAAGACAATAAAATTGTAAATCTACTATCAACCTATGTCGGAGTAAAGCCGATATCAGAAAGTATGGGAAAAGAAACGGTACAACCAATTACCATAAAAAGATTTGACAAAAAGGACAAAACTGTCAAAATGATTCTATGTCCTCAAATTATAAAAGATTATATTCGGCATATGGGTGGTGTCGATCTGATGGATTGCTCTATCGGCCGTCATAAGATAAATATGAAAAGCCGAAAGTGGACAAATAGAGTGTTCTATCACCTTTTGGATGTGACAGTTGTTAATTCCTGGCTGTTGTACAAAACAATAAATAAAAATCGGCCTGGGTTCAAGGCCATGCGATTGATTGATTTTAAATTAGAGATAGCTGATACCTTATTCTCTTTCAAATCGACACAACCTCCTGCTCGCGGACGTCCACGTATTGAATCAGTTATTCAAGAAAAACGTAAAAAACCTAACGCTCATATACCACCACCGAAGGACACCAGATTGGACAGAATTGATCATTGGACAACGATTGATAAGAAGGGTAGATGCAAATTTCCGAACTGCTCAGGACAGACAAGGATGTTTTGTACTAAATGCAAAGTGAATTTGTGTTTAACTGCAGAAAAAAAAATTGTTTTTATAACTACCACAATACGTAAAGGAACTTTTTATATTATTTTTTGTAAATTCATTCGAATAAATTTACAAAATCTATATGTATTATTTTTACTATATTTATATTTCTACTTAATTTTTACTTTACTTTAATGTATTTTAAATACCTTATATGATATAAATTACTTTAAATAAAAATATATTAACAATAATATATTTGAACTTAAAAATATGAATTTATAAAAAATATTTGCAAACAACATCTTTTATTTTGGCATCGTTTGTATCCAGGTGAAGATTTTTGGAGCTCTTAACAGAAAAGCCGCACAGCTAAATTAGCCCAAGGTTGCTACAGTTGTCATCCATTAAATGCTATCGGATTTTCCAAGAATCGGATTTCTGCATCGAATTCGTGAAGTTGAACTAAAATAGTTTGAAACCTATTTAGCGGAATGATAAAAATGGGTATTGCTTTGGATTTCTAAATTTGATCACGATGCTTAGGAGACTTGTGTCGTTTGCGATTCCAGTTTTTTCGACATTATTTTGTTTAAATAATATCACATTTGTTGTGATGTAAGGAATATCTGCATTCTTATCTCAGGATGTTCAGAATATCTGAAGCACATGATACATAGTGATGGTGCTAATGGTGTTGCTTACTTCCACTATTTGTTCAACTTTCGTTCAACTTAACCTTTCTACAAGATAAAATAACAAATTACATGCAGTAGTCCTGACAAGCTAAGTCGGACTCATGTCCTAATCTTTAGACATATGTTTGATGTGCTACTTACGCTTTACCTTCTTAGTCTCAAATTCTAACATTGGCTTAGAACTGGCCGGTAGTCAGGAATCTAAATTTGTTGAAAATTTAAGTTGACAAACGTTTCGATAATAAAAACCTTCTCAGAAAAAAATTAATTAGAGATTATGTTTTATGAGAAATGTTTTGTGTTATTTAATTATAAAGGAACAAATTATAGTTTTACATTTTTCTTGCTATTGAAGTTATTGACATGAGTAGTAAGTTATAGAAGAAATTACAAAAAATGTATGAGAATAATTAAAGTTTTAAGTCTTAGTATGGTAAATTAAACTTAGTTTAGTATTAATCAATAAATCCAATTGATTCGCCGTCGACTAATTGATCGTTGATTGTCGCTGTGTTTATTCGTACTTTAATTGGCGCATATGACGAGTCTGATGTGGGTCTTCGTAGGCCTCGCCGGTGCTATTTCGATATCCGAACCAATTTCCTTGTGGGTTTACTTTTCTTAATCTATTGCGAAGCGTTCTATTATGGGCAATTGAACTTTATATGTAAACTGAATTTTGTCACCTTCACCATCAAAAATCATAGATGGCTGCTTTGGATTTGTTTTACATTCCGCCATATATTTGATTTGAAGATAATCTGATGCTGAACGCTCACATATTGCTGAAGTTATTTTTTTACGGTGTCCGCCCGACCTGACGTCCAGTTTCTTCTGCAGCGAGTCCCAAATGGAAACTGTTTGAATCTTTATGGTCGGGTTTTCACAACAAATATTTGTCACAGATATCGTTGACATCTGAAATGGCATAATAAAGGGTTAAGCAAAGTGTTTTTAAATATGTTATCAAGTCGCAATAACAGTAATATATAATATCAAAAAATAGAAAGATGATACTTATTATTGCACTGACACTCTAAACAGAATGGTCACTACAGTTGATTTTGGAAGTGATCTTGGTGTTCGACAACATTTTCTTGGCTTCTCCATGCTAGCATGTTTATAATATGTAGTTTGTCTGTTTGTGGGGATCGCCACAAATCATTTTTACTGATCTTAAGTTGCCAGTTCTAAACTCAATTTAGTTCTCGTTGATTGTTGATCAGTGCTCTAGCTCCAATGTTAGAATTAGATTATTGTTTTTTTTTTTATAATTTGTGCGCACTCAAGGTTATGAATACCCTTTATAGGTGTTAGCACAGTACGGGCGTTAAGGAAATTTGGGATAAGTAGAACGGAGATGCGATGCGCATTGGTTTTAAATGCCTGTAAGTTATAATTGAAAGAAAAAACAGAGTTTGGTAGAGCATTCCACATACGAATTGTTCGGTTTATGTACGAATCTCTATATTTCAGCGTTCGTCCGAAGATAGGCTTGAGAGTAAACTGATTTGCATTCATAGCATAACGGGTATTGCGGCTGAATTGTTGAATGGGAGGAATGCAGCTGGTTATTTCATTTGAGCATTTGTTGTTAAAATAGCGATAAAACAATGTAAGGCAGGAGATATTTCGACGGTATTCCAGCGAAACTAAATAGCTCGATATTCTAATGTCTCCTATAAGTTTTTTCGCACGCGATAGAATCAAATCTTGGAGGTGCAATGTTGTTTTTGGTGCACCCGACTAGATGTAGGCGTTAAACTGAAGTTTAGGGCGTATAAACGCTTTATATATTGTGGCCAGATTTGAAGCAGCGAAATTTTTTTTATCGATTAAGGAAACCTAGATATTTCGCTGCGTTTTTAACAACTTGGAATATGTGGTCGTTCCTACGTAAGTCGTTACTAACAGACATACCTAGCATGGAAAGTTTTTTTGGTTTCTTCGACGTAAGTGCCATTTATGGAAAATGGCTCTAGATGTGGGTTTCGCTTTAACGACAAAAGAAAGCATTGTGTTATGGAAATATTGAATTGTACTCTGTTAGATTTACCCCATTTAATGATGCTGTCAAGGTCGGATATCAATGAGCTTCAGCTGGTCGTTCTTTGTTAAATCGGAATCTACGAAAAATACGATTACAACACATATTCGATATAAGATAGAGAATACCACCTACATATGTTTGATGACAAATTTTTATAAATTCATAATTTGCTACTTCAAATCGAGCACTATTTGGCTGTGGATTTGGTCTGGATTTTGCATGTGCTCCAGCCATTTGGGATCTTCTTTGTAAATTGGATTGTCCGTAAGCTTAAAAAAAAGAATGGGTTATTCTATGCCAACTGTATTTGATACATTGATTACTTACCACTGCATCAATTTCTTTAATTGTATTGCATTACTCGAGACAGGCTTTTTCACCAGTGAAAATGTAGACAGAGTCGGTTTTTGTGGCGGTGGTTGTGGAGATGATTGTTGGGGCGACGCTTTTGGCTTTTGGTATCGATTTTTTTCCTTATGAACTAAGACGCGAATGAGGATAGTCCATCTTTGATGTAGTGGCTGCTGTTATTTTGCATTTTCTTATGCTTGTGCCAGTGATGTTGTTGCAGATGCAAGTGCGATATTTAAGATTACAGTTTATCAACGTATTGTAGAATGCAGCCGGGCTTCGAAATTTAAAACACTTTTCTCTTTTATGTTTAACAGTAATTTATTTAAACGCACTCTTAATTCTAGAATTATATTATTAACAAAATGGTTTCTCGTTTAACAATTCAATCACTTAAATTCACTTATTTGAAATTCAATACCAACGATTGAATTCGCGCACTATTGTCACTTTCCAAAATTCACTATAGGTAATTCACTCAGATAACACTATCCAAATTACGTTCAGGTCACAATTAAAAAATGAATGTCTGGTTGTCGCTTCGTCTCTATTTATACAATTCCATATACGGATGGCATATTCTAGGAGATTCTCGCAGTTAATACATGGTTCGAGAAGTGGCTTTGACAGATACTCTTATTCCAGTCATTTTTTTCCAGTGGACATTCATTCATTCCAATCGACACCAGATGGAAATGATCGATTTTCACACATCAGGGTAGGTTCGTACACTACAATCCGAAATTATAACAGTATGTTATTGTTGGACAACTTTTTGGGGTGATTGTTTGGCCGTTGAGAACTTGATTCATTGGCGTTGTTTTGATTCTAACGTTGTGTCGCTACTGTAGATCGTCAGGCACAGTCGGTTTTTTATTTGCTGAAGCTGACTGTTTCGTAAGCTTTTTTACGGTTTTCAACAATAAATGAATTTCTGAGAAACTGTCTTCAACGAAATAAAACACGACTAGTTTCAATGATCAAAATTCAACAATAATTTATTTCAAATATTTAACGCCCTTTTATATTACTCTTTTTGAGTGAGTTTACAACGATTTAAAATTTGGCAGTTATGTTGAGTGACTTGGGTTACAGGGTGACCCAACATTCCGGCCCCTGTTGAAGGAACTGCAGGATTGCAGCTAGTTCAACACTCAAAGGGAAGTATCGCCAATCTTTGCACCGCTCGCTTCGTTATGCCTGCCTTAGTTTTAACCTTGACCACTCGTATTTTGCCGTCGTCGCCCTTTATCGTGGATATTACACGTCCCATTCGCCACTGGTTTGATGGAATGTTGTCGTCTGCAATCAACACCAAAGTCCCTGACTAGATTTCTTTGACGGCTGCTGCTCTCCACTTTGCTTTGCTTTGAATTTCTAGCAAATAATCTCGTCGCCATCGCCTTAGAAGTGATACCCGCTTCCAGCGCTCTATTGATGACATGGTCTTTGGTTGATCGAGTACCGGCTCCGGTATGGCTCGTTGTGCGTCTCCAATTAGGAAATGGCCAGGCGTAAGGACCTCACAATCATTGGGATCGGATGACATCGGCGAAATAGGTCTAGAATTTAAAATAGATTCAATATCAATGACAATGGTATTAAATTCTTCAACATTCAACAATGTTTGAGACATCACACGACGAAAATGGTATTTAAACGATTTAACCGCAGCTTCCCACAGCCCCCCAAAATGCGGTGATCTAGGTGGGATATGTTTAAATTCGATCCCCTCCCCCGCACACCAACTACCTATGTCTTTCTCCGCTTGCTGGTTAAAAAGCATGTGCTTCAAAGACGCAAGTTCTCTCCTAGCACCTACGAAGTTCGTTGCGTTATCACAATAAATGCGCCGGGGCAGTCCTTTTCTTGCCACAAATCGTTTTAATGCCATGATAAACGCTTTGGTCGTCAACTCGCTTACTGCCTCAAGATGAACTGCTTTACATCCAAAGCACACAAAAACTGCAACATAATACTTCTTTGGCGAACGTCCTCTTACTCCTTCTGTAACCCCATAGGGTCCACAAAAATCGACGCCTGTAGTTAGAAATGGCCTACTTAAACTAACTCGATTTTTCGGAAGATTTCCCATTATTTCCACCTGAAGCTGAGGTCGAAATTTAAAGCATCGTAGACAACTTTTTATTACCCTCCGCACCAATGTTCTGCAGTTTATGATCCAAAACCGATGCCTTACCAACCCCACTAATGCTTGTGGGCCTGCATGCATGTTTTTAATGTGCAAATGCATTACATAGTTCCACACAAACTGGTTATCGTTGGGTAAAAGTATTGGATGTTTCATATCATACGGAAGCGTTGCATTTTTCAACCTTCCCCCATCTCTCAACAACTTCACTCCTGATTGTGCTCCTATGTACGGAGCTAGCGCCTTCACCTTGCTATGAGTTGGTAACTCCTTGTTGCGCTTCAACAACTGTGCTTCCTCTTGGAACGATGAGTTTTGGATGTGCCACATTATTTTCAACAACGCCTCTTCCAGCTCGTCTACCGATAGAATCTCTTCTTTAGGCATACCCGTTTTACGACACTTCTTTATAAATCTACAAACATATGCCACAATACGAATTGTTTTTTGGACGCTGCAAAATTTGGTATATATTCCTCGAAACTCATCTGTGATTCTTGTTGCCATCAACGTTGTTCGCACACTTTTTTTTCCTGGAACTGCTGATATATTAAGAGTTGGTTTCGTTATTGGCCACTCCCTTTCGTCCTTATACAAGAATGTCGGCCCTGTAAACCAGATCGAGTTCATCAACTCTGCTGCTGTCGCACCTCTCGACACGATATCCGCCGGATTCGCCTTGGTTCCCACGTGTCTCCAAGTAGCTTGGTGGGATCCTTGTTGAATCCTGGATACGCGATTTGCCACAAAAGTTTCCCACGTCGATGGGTGTTTTGCTAGCCAGTGCAAGACAATTTCCGAGTCTGTCCACAGATTGACCAACTCGATTTCTTGCGGAAAGTTGTTTAGCACCTTTTCAAAAAGTTGTACCAATAATTCCGCCGCACAGAGTTCTAGCCGAGGGATTGGTTGGATTTTCTTCGGAGCCACCCGTGATTTGGCACAATATAGGTTCACCAATACCTGTCCTCTTGTGACAGAGCGCACATAAATGCAACACCCATAGGCTCTTCCCGATGCATCTGCAAATCCATGGATCTGCACCTTGGAATCGGACTCCTCACATGGTAACACACTTCTCGCAACCCGTATCCTCTGCAGCTCTTCTAGTTCGTCCTTGAACTTTGCCCATTGAGTGTGTAATTCCTGTGATAACGACTCATCCCACTTCACCTTGGATATCCATAGATCTTGCATTAAGATTTTCGCCCTCACGATTATTGGATTTATTAATCCTAATGGGTCAAATAATTGAGCCATCTCTGACAGCACTATCCGCATCGTGATACGATTGGATGACGCTAACTTTGGGGTCAAATAGCAAAGCTGGTCTGCCGTAGGATCCCAACTAATCCCTAACGCTTTAATGATGTCTGCATCATTTATTCGCAATGGTTTCTCCTTATCGTCATCTGGAATGGATGCCAAGAATGATGGCTCGTTGGAAAACCACTTACGAATCTCAAATTTTCCTTTTTCTAGTACCGCTTTTACTTCATCGTAAATGCTCTCAATCTCATCACGCGTATTACCACCAGTAATTAAGTCGTCGACGTAGAAGTCTTTTCTAACTTTTCCTGCTCCAATTGGGTAATCGTTTTGACACTCCGCTGCCAGCTGCGTGAGGCATCTTGTGGCTAAATACGGAGCCGACGTTGTGCCGTATGTGACAGTCAACAGCCTGTAGATATCCCGATCATCCACGTTAACCTGTCTGTACATTTTTGATATATCCGCTGTGAGTGCATATTTGTAAGCTCTAAACCTCAATATAATTGAAAACAGATCATCCTGCACAACTGGGCCTTTCAACAAAATTTCATTCAACGAGAGATTACCTGATGATCTCGCATTACAATCAAAGACAACTCTTAATTTTGTTGTCGTCGAATCCGGCTTGATTACACACTGATGTGGTGCAATATATTTAACCAGACTGCGATGGCATCGTGGCACTTTTGTCATATGTCTCATATCAACATATTCCCGAATGAATCTGCCATATTCTTCCGCCAACTCTGGATTCCGGCTAAACCTTCTCTCCAATCCGTAGAAACGTTGCTCCGCACTCCGAAATGAATCACCCAACAACTCTTTCCTAGATTTGAATGGTAGCCGAACAACAAATCTCCCATCGGCACTCCTCCTCATCGTCGATTCAAAATGGGATTCGCAGCTCCTTTCCTCTTCCGTTAATATTGGATTCTCTGGTTGCAATGTTTCGATCGCCCAGAACCTTTCAACTAATAATTTTAGCTCTGGATCACCTCTCTCCAATTCCGTAGCTGTTGCTATATGACAACGCGCTTTGGTCAACTTCGTCGTCCTGATCTTTCCCGACACGATCCACCCAAAGACAGTTTTTTGTAAAATAGGCCTGTCTACACCTAACTTGATTTGCCCCACCATCAACAAACTATAAAACAAATCTGCCCCTAACAACAGGTCTACTGACGAAGGCAAGTAGAAGTTTGGATCTGCGAGTGAGAGATTTGCAGGAATGTTCCACTCTCCAAACTCGACTTTTTGCTCCGGCTGGATGCTGGTTATTTTTGGCAAAATTAAGGCTTCCGTTGATGTACTAAACGCCGACGACCTCGAGTTTATTGAAATTGTAGTGCTGTGCTTGACCTGCATTGGCAATGAACCTACTCCGGCTATTGTTGAGTTGACACGTATTTTTCGAAGACGTAGCTGCTGCACCACTGCTTCCGTAACAAAATTAAGTTGAGAAGCAGAATCTAACAACGCCCTAAACTCATGTCTTTCCCCACTGCAATCTAAAAGCTCCACTACTGCTGTTGCCAATATAACCTGACCTGATTCATTAACTCGAGCAACTGCCGAATGCAGGGCTGAGTTACCCGTGATGCTTTCTGCTTCTGCTTGTTGTGCACCTGAATCGACCCGATCCGCCGTATTTACTTCGTATCGATGTAGAAGAGTGTCCACCACCTAAGCAATTAATACAAAGTACCCTCTTTTTTACCTCCAGAAATCTATCCGCTACGCTAATATTCTTGAACGCAGAACACATATCAATTGTGTGTCCAATTTTCGTGCAAAAATTGCAATTACCGCCGTTTGCTACGACTAGCGTGGTTTTATGTTTGCCGTCATTTTTCGACCGATTCCTACCCGAATGTTGTTGCTGGGATAAATGGTTGGTTGATGTCGATGGTTGATGACCCAACTTAGTTTCCCTTACTTCCAAATTCTGACATCTACGCGAAAGAACTTCCTCGCAATCCTTCCACAATAGTCTTTTAGAATAATCAATCGACTCTTCCCATTTCAGCAATGAATCTGCATCGAGCTTTTCGCTCACCACATGCAATAGAAACGCATTTGCGATGTCCTCCATTGAAACGATTGATTGCATTGCACTAAAATGGTTTGAAACTGAATCAACTAATGTTCTAAGCTGGGACGCGACACCTCGAGACATCTTTGGCAACATAAATATCGACTTAATATGTTCCTCTACCATTAATGTTTTGTTATCAAACCGATCCTTTAGTCTGTTAAATGCCTTCGTGTAATTTGCCTCAGTAATTTCAAATTCTTTTACTGCGGCAAGAGCCGTTCCTGTCAGACTATCCAACAAGTAGTTAAATCGTTCCACGTTATCCAGTGAAAGATTGTTATGAACTAATTTTTTATATATTCCTATAAAATTGGGATATTCAGAATATTTTCCTGCGAATTTAGGTATCTTCTGACACTGCAAATTGGCCTTCGTCAGAGACGGAACAGCCAATGATGCATTTAAAGTATCGACTGAAACATTTGCCTTTACTTTATTAATTAGCGACATTATACTCGACTTGGTTTCAATGTACACATCTTCAATCTCATTGCGAGTTTTAAAATTAACGTCCTCATCTGTGCTAAGCCTTTCGATTTGTATTTGGGTACTCAAAATCTGCTTGAAATAGGATTCAAGAATACCTAATCTACACTCTAATTCAGTCAACGATAAATGTTCACCTTTGCTGTGTATCAATTCTTTGATTCGAGTTAGACTTCGCTTTGTGTTCGAGCGCAAAGCTTTTAATTCGCCAACTGACGGCCCTGCCATCTCCTTTGGTTTTGCATCATCCACCATATCGTAACGATTGTTATTTATTTGATATTTGTGTTAAAATTCTACTATTCGACTATTGATATATGATAAGCAATAATATCGAAGTAGTTGTCACAAATTTGAATCTGTCTTGAAATCTTGCCTTTTTCGTTTGAATATTTTAATTTATCATTGAATGATTTGAATTCCAATTAATCGAATCGGTAAAGCTTTCAAATTTGTGTCAACTAATCGCAAAGGCACATATAGTCCGTACCAAAACAGTTGGCCAACGGTCGATTGCGCAGAGAGAGGATTTAAGAGAACAAAAATGACGCGAAAGAGATTTAATCACTAAGCGTTTTTGCCTGTAATTTACAATGCGTAACCCAACTTTACAGTGCTTAGAACTAAAATGCTGTTGAATATCTAAATAAACTTAATTTTTTATTATGAGGTCGACTTTTATACATTTCTACCTAGAAGTCCGATTGTATTTGAAAGGGTTCAAAACCCTTTTTATGGTTGAACATTTCGTGGTTTAGCGCTAGGTACCTGTATGGGTGGTGTGCTTGGTTAGCATTAATTTTATGATGTTTGATTTTACCTGTTTGACTTAAGTTTAAAAGTTTTACGACATGATTAGTGTTTGCATTTGGTTACAGAAAATCGTGCCTATTGTTATTGGGTATAAAATCGTTTACGTTTCCAAAAAATTCCCAAATTGTAATTTTTTTATTAAATTTACCTACCTCGCCCAAATTCAATGATATAAACAAAAAAAATTTGGTGTGACACTGCAATTTATATTTACTTTGCGTGCCAATATCAGTACCTACATGATCAATATGCACGACACAATTAATAATGATCAACGAAAGCATAATGAGCAAATAGGGTTTAAATCTAAAACCGTACACCTTCATACAGACACAGTCACACAATCAATTCATGTGCAATGTTTTGCTTAATCTATCCGACCGTGATCACATCATACTCCTACAAAGAACCGACAAGACAAAAAACGAAACAATATATTTTCCTCCAAGTAAAGTTGACATATAATGGTCTATAGTTTTCCTCCGCTCCTAATTTCAGTATAACAGAAGGAAAATGAAGAAACCACCCTCAGTGAGATCGCGACAGCGATCTTGAACACAAGGCAGGGTATACGTCGTTTTCCACCCATTTTCGTCTCTTTATGCTTGTTTTTGCAATTTTAAGAGATTGTAAAACACATTTTAAGAGACCTGCGCAGTAGAATGGCCAACTGTTTTGGTACGCACTATACCGTATTTCCACTTGAATATACTTAACAAATATGTAGTTCTCTTAAATTTGGTTCTCTTCAAATGTTCGTTCCCCAACTGCAAGCGTCCGTTAAACAGCTGCCCAAGTGCTCACCATCACCGTAGATGATTTCCAATGTTCCGTATGTGTATACCAGCAAACAGTCCAAGATCATTCACCTCACCAACAACAACAACCACGCACTTTTTCAATTGTCTTGCGAAGACGAAAGTTCTTTCACTTTGTATTGTGCTTTTTCCTTTTCACTCGGTATGAGAAGGTCAATTACACTCTTGAATGCACTCTCGCGACCAACCGCTAACCACTCAACGAAATTTGTATGTCAGTCCAAGGGACTTTTAATTATTGGAACTTAAGAATGTTTAATTGTTGATTAAATTCCCGGGTTTCGGCACCAAAATGTTTCGTAAGCTTTTTTACGGTTTTCAACAATGAATGAATTTCTGAGAAACTGTCTTCAACGAAATAAAACACGACTAGTTTCAATGATCAAAATTCAACAATAATTTATTTCAAATATTTAACGCCCTTTTATATTACTCTTTTTGAGTGAGTTTACAACGATTTAAAATTTGGCAGTTATGTTGAATGACTTGGGTTACAGGGTGACCCAACACTGACCCTACAAAAAGAAGTTTGCAAGACGCATAGACTATATTAAGTCAAAAACTTACAAATATCTGATGAAATACAGTAAACTTAACTATTGCAGCTGGTAGCTGTGCGTGACAATCCCAGCGGATTGGTTTTTGGGTACAGATTGCTAATCTTATTATCGAGATTGAATGTACACGCTTATAGCCAGAAATCAAGTAAAGAAGAGATAGGAAATTTCGTACGTCTTCGCGCGAATAATCCCACTAGTGCTTTGGACCACTCGGTCACAGGCGATATACTTCGTGTGTTAGTGTGTTAATAATCCCACTCGTTTCTTGGACTACTCGTTTCTTGGACTACTGGTTACGGCGATGTGTTAATTCAGGTAAAGGTTTTTGCAAAGTATGAGAAAGTTATTTGTAATTTTTTTTTAAGAAATAAATAGTTAACGAGAATTGAAAACATTTTCGCGATAAAATAAGCTTACTGTTCTACACAATGGCTTGATTGTTTTCGATGTAATTAGCATTAGGCTTACGACAAGCAATTCGCTGTTATTTTCACGCGCACCATCCACTATCCGCAAATGAAAGGACCAGCACCCCAGAATAACCAAATACTGCTGGACTATCAGCTGCAATAATTAATTCAGCAATGTCATCAGACACATGTAAGTGTCGAACTTTATATAAGCAGTGGGTGTTACAAAATGCAACATTATTTTTAATAATGGTTTCTCTCGACGATCTTTAGCAACAGCAGGTTTCAAATAATAAAATTGAACTCCATATACTTCAGACAGCTGAACAACAACAACAACCATAATACTGCTGCAAATCATACAACGTAGGTGGGATAGAGATGTTATTGTCTATTTAGAAATCAACTAGCTGGCAATAGAAATCCTACGAAATAAAAACAACCAACAAAATCACCCGAAAAATTCCACAACATGTGTCTGCATTTAGTGATATGAGCCAGCCATCCAACAGTAATAGGAGATTGTAGTAGACACAACTCCCTCTGGCGACAGAGTAATGGGAAAATCTAGAGAGTAAGAATAGATCAAAAGCATAACTCCATAAATGCTAAAGGACGAAACAAACGAGACAACATCACTCCCCCGCTTCGCGTCTTCGACGTCGCAGACTCCGGCGAAGAAGAAGACATTTCTTGTGAACTCATTCAGCAACCAATTTCGCTGCCTGGACGTTGGTGCCCCTTATCATCGTGGCACCCAACAATGGGCCTCTATCAGCGTACCAAGGCGGCTGGGACTCAGCAAAAGCACATGGAAACGCTTCGCAGCGTTATTCCTCTTATGCCTGCTAAGCATAACTTATGTTTAGCTCGTCGACATCGAGGCAGGAATCGATACAGACATAAGAAGAAGCCAACAGCCGCCCACCAACACGGAGGATGACATCGCCAGTCTGCCGGCGATGAAACTGTACGCGTATCTAGCGGTGGAGTTAAAATGTTCAGCAGCACACGGAATTCTCCCCCGGGCAGCAAAAAAGGCAACGAGGCACGGGCCCGGCACTGGGAATCAACATCACAAGCGCGGAAAGAAAGGACAACAAGGCATGTATCTTATCCCAAGAAGGACTTCGGGTACGACAGTCAACGGCCCCTGGGCGACGCTTACGTCTGCTTGCGCTGAGACACTAGGTAGACCACCCAGCCATTGGTCCCTGGATCAATGTATAGCGTGCAAATCATGAACATGAAGAAAAACACAGACCTAATGAGCATTATGGACACCATCTCCGGCTTCAACATGTCCTCAGTGTGGAACATCCCTATTACCGGCATAGCCAAATTGATATCAGTAATAGGCTAGTTCGCCACACACACCAAGTGAGCGCATCTCAATTGCAGCAGGTCTGGTAGATACAACCACCCAAGTCTATCCTCTTTTTGGAGCTTGGTCCGTATCTGCTTACATCAAGATCCTCTCGCAAGCAGTGGCTGCAAACACTTCGAACCTGTTGGTGGAAGGAGATCTACCTGCCCGCGACTGGACCGGATACTTAATAGAGCAGCCTTCGTACCTGTCGCTGAGACACAGTAATATATGGGAGGAAGCTGAAACAAAATGCCGTCGTGTACAAAAAAGTTAAAATATCACTATGTGAAGGGGTGAGTTCAAAGAAGATTTTTGTTTCGTTCTGTAATTCATTTTAAAATGTTCCATCTCTATATCCTCTGGTAGGGATATAAAGGGTTTTTCAATAAGAGCGCTACAAAAGTTTTTTCTTTATTCCAGTGAAAGTACGTTCGATGCCATTATATGTATGGAACTAGATTTATTATGCATGGCCACCACGGCTTGCAGAAGTCCAGACGCTGAACCAAATTTTCGACGGTTCTTAAGCATAAATCGGCCAATACTGCTGCAATTTCACGTTCAACATTCGTACGAAGTTTATCAATCGGTGCTGGCTTGTTGGTATAGACCATTGACTTAACGTAGCCCCACAGGAAATAGTCTAACGGCATTAAATCGCACGACCGTGGCGGCCAAGCGACAGGACAATTTCGTGAGATAACACGTTCTCCAAACTTGGTTTCCAATAAATTGATTGTGGCATTCGCTGTGTGGCTTGTGGCTTGTGGCGGCGTTCTGTTAGAACTGCATGTCCTCCAAGTCCATATCATCCAATTGGAGCCAAAAATATTCGGTTATCATTGAACGGTAGCGATTCCAATTCACAGTAACGTGCCAGTCGTGATCAGCACGGAAGAAGTTCGGCCGAATGACGCCGCCGGCCCATAAACTACACCAAACCGTAATTTTTTCGGGATGAAACGATGACTCATGGAGTACGTGTGGATTGCTGCCTGACCAATACCGCATATTTTGTTCATTGAAGACGCCATTCAGCCAGAAATGAGCTTCATCGCTGAAGATGATTTTCAATGAAAATCCGAATCATTTTCAAGTCGTTGCTCAGCCCAATTCACGAATATACGAATCTTCTGGTGGTCAAGCAGCTTTAGTTCTTGCGTCAATTTAATCTTGTTAGGATGTAGGCCAAGATCTTTTCGCAAAATTCTCTACAACGACTTCATAGAGATGCCCAACTCTTGAGAACGACGTGTGAGAGACGCATTTGGGCTTTCTTCAACTGAAGCCTTAGCGGCAGCAATATTCTCGATACTACGGGCACTTCTTTGTCTCACTGGCACGACAACATTTTGTACTGTGCCTGTGGATTCAAATTTTTCCACTATTTCAGGTATCTTAATGACTGTCGTCAAGTTAGTTTCAGCAACGTCATGTTCGACGATGAGGCTCTTCTTATGTGTATTTCTTTATTAAACAATGGCTATTCTGCGGACCCACCAATAGTCGTAAAGCAATGCAAAGTTGCTCTTTTGCCATACCTTGCCACAGGAGTATTCCCAAATCAGGTGATCGAGGAGATATCTCTAATTATAGACCTATCTCAAAATTATCTTGCATTCCTATATTATTTGAACACATTATTTGTGATAAATTGGTCTTCCTCTGTCAAAACGAACAAAAAGAACAGCATGATTTTGTAAAAAATCGATCCACTGTCACAAATCTCTTAACTCTTATGTATCATTGTTCCAATAGATTGGAAAATAAAAAAGAAGTCGATTGTATATACACTGACTTTTTCAAAGCTTTTGATCAGTTGTCTCATAACATCATTATTTTTAAACTTAAGGCATATGGATTCCCTCCAGGTTTCATCAATTGGGTTCAATTATATCTCTCATGTAGAACATATCAGGTTAAATTTTGAGGTTCTAAATCCAACCCTTTTGTTGCCCAATCTGGCACCTCGAGGCAGTCATTTAGGCCCTATCTTATTTATACTCAATATTAACGACGCAAGAGTTTGTATTCGAGAGAGCAAAATATTGATATATGCTGATGACATAAAAATATTCAAATGTGTAGGAGATCTAGCGATTCGCTTTCACTACAGACTGATTTAAAAGGTTTTACCATGTGGTGTCTTACAAACGGATTGAGTCTGAACCCTACTCAATGACAGCATATGTAACTTCATCAAATTTTAATTATATTCTGTCCGGGCACAGTCTCTGTCGTGTAGACTGAAAACGCCCCCAAAAAGTGGGCGCGGCAAAAAAATGTTGTATGGACGAACTATAGACATTAAGATTGTCTAGATATACTGTTCAGACACCGGTTCAGAATCCTCAGCTGAGTCGATCTAGCCATGTCTGTCTGTCCGTCCATCCTTCTGTGTGTCACCGATTTTTGGGCCTTAAATTTTGAGCTATAGTTTTGAAATTTGGTATATAGACTCTCTATCCGACGAAGCAGAACAAGTGTAAACGTTTTTGAAATCCGAAAACTGCCACGCCCCTTTTTTAGAAAAACCATAAGATATGAACAAGATATCTAGACAATTTTAATGCCTATATTTTGTCTGTACAAAGTTTTTTGCCACGCTCACTTTTTTTGGGGCGTTTTCAGTAAAAAAACATTTTATGGTAAAGTTTTAAACATTGAGAAAAAAATGTTTGATGCAATATTCATTGGTTATGATAATATAAACAATTCTTTTAACCCACGTCCCTTTTTTTTGAGGTGTTTTCATACAAAAATGATTTCTATAGACTACCTCATAGCATAACCAAGCGAAAATCTGTGTTTTTTGTCGAACCATGAAAGATTTTGATAAACTACCTGAACAATATGTTATGACAATGACGTTTTTTTATATATATTTTAAGGATGGGATGGGATAGGGTACTAAACGATCCGCACAGCAGATTGTAAGTACAATAATATTTTTAATAAAAGTTGTAGCTAAAGATTTAATTAACTTACCTGTAAAACCATGTTCACAGGCATTTTAAGGACAGATATAACCATCGGAAGCACCTCAAGAACCTTAAGAGATATTTGAAGTTAAGAAATCCTTCAACATTTCAATAAATATACGGCTGTAAATGTTCAAAATGATATTTTTAAATATTATTAGCCGTATTAATAAAATAAATAAATTAAGTTTTAATTATCATTAATCAATGAAAATGAAAACTTACTAATTCGTTGAAGTGGGAATTAAATTTAAATTTGGCGTCTCAATAATTGAGACTTTTTCGGCACAAACTTACTGCAATAATTCTATAACCAGTTTCAGTTATTTGTCACATTTATTTTACTATTTTGAACGAACCTTGTGTCTTTCTGTCCAATTTTTATTTCTCTTCCTTTTGTTATTTCAGTTATTTCATTTTTAATAAAAACTCACAAATAATTTCACTTTATTTTTACAACGGAATAAAAACAAAATAAATAATTAACACCTGATGATGACATCGGAAATTTTACTGACTGTAAACGCTTCAAATATCATCCGTCTTTATAAAAGCATACCAGGATTTATTCCTGAAAGATGTAAATGAGTTTAAACCAAATCAATATTAAAAAAAATTAAAACTGTTGAATTTCAAATTAACGAATTTTTTAACGTATTTTTTTATATATTTGTCTTTCGCATTGGATTGTAATCCCACCACCTATTGATGTAAGCCAACCCTCGGATTTTCTGTTTTGTATATGTCAACATTAGCTATTTTAATTTACCTCGCATAATATGGCAGTAATGGGTGAATGAACTTTGTAAACGTCCCATAGAATTGTTTGGGAAAACGATATTGGGCTTTGTTTTTAAGTGAAAACCCAAATACGCTGCAATCTCAACGATCCTAAAAAAAACATTCTTCTGAAAATGATGTCACAATGCAGGTAATATAATCCGACTAATTTCAACTACATCTAAATTCAAAGGTGTTATTCCTTTCTTATAGGACCCTATCCCATAGGGGTATAAACTGACGGGCTCAGTGGCACGATGGTTAGTGCGTTGAACTGCCGCGCAGAAGGTCTGGGTTCGATTCCCAGCCGTAGCAACAGCTAAATGATTTTTCACTGGCCCTCCTCTCGTGATGATCTGACAAATCATCCGAAAAGTATCAATTGTCATGAATAGCTTATCTCAACTTAGCCGTTCGGATTCGGCATAAAACAGGAGATCCCGCTAAAGTGCAAAAAAGTACACACGCACACATGAATGGCTGTGAGAAAAAAGCTAGGTACTGGGTACTAGCGACCTTGTTGCGCCATAAATTAAATTTTATAGGGGTATATCAGTTCTGATACATAGTTTGTAACATAGTGAAATAATTTGGCTAGATATAGCTTACAGAATTTGGATCGACTCAGAATCGATAGCTGAGTCGATTAAGCCATATTCGTCCGTCCGTTCCTCAGTCCGTACGGAAGCAGTTTTTGGGCATTAAAATTTGAGCTAAAAAGATGAAATTAGGTACACTTATTTGTTGTTACTCCCAGCAGAACAAGTGTTAAATTCTTTGAAATCTGCCTCATGCCACGCCCCTTTTAAAAAAACCTAGTTTTAGGCCAAATCGTAAGAAACTTTGAAAAATTGTCTGAAAAACATATCTAGACAAACCTAGTGTCCATATATCGTTCATACAAATTTTTTGCCACGCCCATTTATTGGAGGCATTTTCAGTAAAAAACTATTTTTGGTTACATTTTAAACATTTTGAAAAAAATTTGGAGGCAAATTCATTGATTATTGATCATTGACGGACTGACCGACGGATAGACTGACATGGCTTAATCGACTCAGCTAGCGATTCTGAGTCGATACATATGCTTTAAGCTATATCCAGCTAAATTATTTCACTATGTAACAAACTATGTATCAGAACTGATATACCCCTATTGGATAGGGTATGAAAAGAGGTCTGGAGAGAACCTTGTTGAAGTAGGCCACCACACTTTGCTGTCCCTTGTGTACTTGCGATAAAACGGCTGCAACTACAAAATAACATGCGTCGGAATCGACGATAAAGGTGTTATTACCGTCGGGATATGTTAGTTTCGGCGCTTGACAGAGCTGGTGTTTAAGTATTTCAAGAGCATTACTACACTCACTTGACCATATAAATTGCTTTTCTTTCTCCCTGAGTTGAAGCTGTTAGCAATGCCAGCAAAGTCCTTAACAAACAATTTTAGATGATGTATGCCAGGACTCGAACGTCGGATCTGAAAAGTGCACACTTCTTCGGATTAAGCTTCAAATGGGCAGTCCAAAGTCCTTGGAATAACTTCCGCACTTTTTTTTGCGGGACCAAAGGTTGTGCGAAGAGAAAAAATGATTTTCCCATGACAATTACACATCTAGGTATACCAGACAGATTTTCCAAGTTAATCCTCGCAAAACGCATTCCATCAGTCGCTCAAAAGTTGCAGGAGCGTTGCATAAACCAGTGAAGGCCGTCTTCTTCCAGTCTCTTCAGATCCAGTGTGAAAAACCATTCAGACCCCTTAAGAATATCGAGTGTGTCATCAATCCTAGGAAGAATATAACTGTTCTCATGGTGACATCATTGAATCGCCGATAGTCAACACAAAACCAGGTGCTGCTATCTTTTTTCTTAACCAGTACCACTATTGATACCCATGGACTATTGGAGTTTTCTATCAGTCCGTCCCTCTCCATCGTCGCAACCATTTCTGCAACTTCAGCCTGTTTGGCTAATGGCAGCCACCTTTCAAGCACCTTTCCCATCCTCTGCAGCAATTACATCAGCTGATTACTCAATTAAGTTTTCCCACCAAATTTGCTGCTCCTGATTTAGCTTGAATGAGTTGAGAAAGGATCTCGTTATGTCCGTCCATTTGTGTAGTTTTGCGGTGGTTGTGATGATGATGTTTCAGGTGTGCAGCTGTTGCTGTTCATGTTGTTTCAGAGGTGGATGCGGTTCCATAAGAGTTACCACGACACAGGAAAATATGGTGTCTGCCTAGACATCTTCGACAGTTGCCAGCTGAGCACACATTGGTAGCGTGTCAAGCCACAGGTATATCCAATAATTTCGGGCAACTACTAATGCGATGAATACTGCTGTATTGCATTGTTTTAAGTGCCATGCAAATGAATGATGTCAAGAGATAGGCTCTGCGATTCACGTACGGTTTCCACAATAAATAGAAGTCCAGCACCAGCCTCGATAGCTACTGGCTTTATGTCAACTAAGCGAGCCACATCCCAAGTTGCCTGATAGCCGGCAGTGTATAAGTTGCCAACAAGTAACAAGTGTTTCAAGTGAGTCGCCAACCAATCCCTCACGTTTTTCTGCAATTTGTAGTACTCGGGATGCCTGGTTTGTCGATGAGGGTTTGAATTGCGTCCTTAAAAGCCAGTTGCGAAGTGAGCCATCAAATTTGGGTACAGTCACTGGATCCAATTTCAAGTCCATGGCAGCACGTACCCGATCTGCTGTATCCATGGACCCTTAGGTGCCATCAAGCGGTAGAGCTTCGCTACTGATGTGTTGTGCTAATCCTCCAATTCGTTCCACAGCAGCTGATGTGTCTCAAATTCAGCGTCATCGGCTGCATTGCCAATAAGCACCTCATGAGCGTCCTAGAAGTATAGAGCAAAACTCGCCAACTCCTACGAGCATGTGCGAGAATCGCCATTGAATCCCTGAGCCAAAATTGCCGTTGTCATACGGCGGTATACACTCGCATCTGATGTTCGTCGTGTGTTCTGTAGTTTAAGATTCTTATTGGAACCATGGTGTTCTCTGGTTGCAACAACATTTTCCAACGATGTAGTTTTGGAAATTATCGTCTGCTTCTGGTTCAACAAGTAGAAGTCGGTGGCTCTCAGGATCACCCTTCAGCTTCACCAATGAAGCAGTTTCTGATGACGGTGGAAACACTTGGTCCTTACCGACGACTGTCCTCAGAGTAGCTATTTTTGGTAGACCGTATTCCATTGGTATCTCCACATTTCGATATTTCAAGACCTGCATGCCAATATCCAAAATAATTTCATTAGCCTTCATGAAGCCCACTCCAATATATGAGCCACCAATAATGCATGGGAGAAGGCGAGTCCTGGACTCTGCTGCACAGCTGCACTCGATACACTACTATCATGCGGTCATCCCCAAACCGCATCTCGATTGCTTTCACGATAGCGTTTTAGTTAATTTAATGGATATGGTTTGCAAAAGCTCCACAGCTGGACCACGCAAAGCCATTGCAAGTGCGATCTTTCTCGAGCTGCTTGTTTTGAGCTTCGAGCTATTGTCGTTGCTCCTTGAGCTGCTTGCTTTTGCCGTCGAGCTGTTGGCGTTGTTCTCCGAATTTAGCCTCCAGTAACTTCATCATTGATGACATGTTGAAGCCTGTTCACTTACTTGTTGCCCTTCGACGGTTTTGCCTAAAACTACTTCCTAAAAAAGGGCGTGCCAGTGAGCGGATTTCAAAAAAATGTACACTTGTTCTGATGGGAGCAACAACAAATACGAAATATGGGCAGTAGGATTGACTAGATATGTTGTTCAGACATTTTTTTTTAAATCTCAAACGGTTTGGCCTTGCATATGGTATGGCGAAGAGTATACAAATATACAGTGGCAGTGGGCGGATTTAGAAAATTTTTAAAATTGTTCGAACAGCACGTACAGGGATCACATGTACCATATTTTATTATCCTAGCTCAAAATGTAAGGCCTAAAATTTGGTTACCTACAGACGGACAGACATACATAGCTGAATCGACTCGGCTAATTAATATAACCCTATTGGATAGGGTATAAACATACATTCCATTGCGTGGATCGTTTACTACCTTATCCTAACCCATCCTTAAAATGAATA
The DNA here is from genome assembly GCA_949824845.1 of Rhingia rostrata. NCBI lineage: Eukaryota > Metazoa > Arthropoda > Insecta > Diptera > Syrphidae > Rhingia > Rhingia rostrata. Next base: position 41,271,982 of record OX463759.1, read on the forward strand.
AATTGAATACCCGAAATTTGGGATTTATGGCGTTAAAATAAAGAACAATCAATTTAGTCGCAACATATTGTTTAGACAGTTTATAAAAATAATGTATGGTTCGAACGAAAAACATGTTTTTCTCCTGCATATGGTATTACTTAGGGTATACAAATGGTTTTTGTAGAAAAACGCCTTCAAAAAGTGGGCACGATCTTACATCAAAATCTTTTTTCGAATATTTTGCAAGGTTTTTTTTTTACTGAAAACGCCCCCAAAAAGTAGGCGTGGCAAAAAACTGTGTACGCATGAAATAAATATATAAGGATTGTCTCTATATCTTGTTCAGAATTCTTCACCATTTGGCCAAAAAGAAATTTTTACACTTGTTCTGCATCGTCGGATAGAGAGTCTGTCTATACACCAAATTTCAAAACTCTAGCTCAAAATTTAAGGCCCAAAAATAAATCGGTGAAACACAGATGGCTGAACGGACGGACAGACAGACAGACAGACATGGCAAGATCGACTCAGCTAGCGATTCTGAGTCGATACATATACTTTGAGCACAGGCAATAATACCCAGATGAAGCAACTCATCACAACGCTCGTATCACAAAAATGAGGGAGAAAAATCAGAAATCCACCTTTTCTCATATCGCTCAATGGCAATCTTCCCGGGGAGGATCACTTGCGTTGAACATAAGGTTCGCATGAAATGTATTGACATTGACATCACAGTACTTCGCACATGAATGCAACGAACTACAGACACATAACAGCACTGGCGACTGAGGCCATCGGCTGGGACGGATCAAGACATTTATACAACAGAGAGAGACGGATAGATACATAGAAGGAAAGACATATAACATAAACCTACGTGGCACAGAGGTTCGCACCAATCATTGCTAACCTAGGACGAATAATATTCGCGCGTGAATCCGGTGATCTCTATGTTGTGTGTTGACCAATGGGGGGTTTCGGGTGACCAACCAATGCATGCAAATGCACCCAGGCTAATGAACTGCTGATTCAGCTGGGAATTTGTTGGTGGATAATGAGAGGTGTCGAGTATCCAGCAAATGAGTGTGGTTGAACTCGGGCTAATGAAGTGCTGACTCGTCTGGGAACATGTTTGTTCTTGTTTCCCAGGTAGGTGTTGGATGGTGATAACTCCTCCCCCTTCAAAAATCTTAGGTGACCGCTAGGTCAAGCCGTTACTGATGGTAGAATTGGCGGGACACTGTGTTTAGAGTGTACTTTTCGCCAAATTCTAGAGACGACGAATGCTAAAAGTATGATGATTGCAGCTTCTGATAATATAGACATTTTAACTTCTTGGGTTAAACTACCTAAGCGTTCTATGTTTTAGACGCTGAGTTCATGGACGTATCCCAATTCAATGTTGTGATCCTGGTTGGGGTTGTTCGTCAAAACTGGAGGAAGAGCCTGCACAGTAGAGCTCCTAGGACTGAAGAATGTCCTGTTTTTCAGTTGGCTAGATTCGTTGTACATCTGAATAACGTATGTACCTGTAAGAGATCTTGAGACATTGTTGGAGGTAAGACCATTAAAATTTGTAACAAAAATTGTGTCTTCCTTGATGAGTTCAAGAACTTCTTCCTTGCTTGTATGAAAAGTTCATGCTGGGGATGCAGGTGTCTTAAGGAATGTTTTCTAGAGACTTGTTGATTGAAAGACAATTGTTTTTCATACCGTATGTCGTTCTGTGATTTACCAACATCTTCTTTTCCCACCTTTGGCATTGAAATAACATAGAGTAACATTGAGCCATTGGTGAAGATAGATGGTGTTCCATATTCGAAGGCTTCAATTTCATTAACGTATGGTAACGTTTCCAGTTCGTTAATAATTTTGCTGATCTCTTCGGTGTCTAGTAAGTTCGTGTTGATAAGACCGTTCTTTGCCATTTGACAGGCTCGAACAATCCCGTTTACTTCTCTCTTGATGACCATGATTTCGTCGAGAGCATCTTGTTCGAATCTCCCAGAGATTACATCTTTAATTCCTCCTTCATATATTGTGATAATGGAGTTGATTTTCCTCGTTATTTCCTGTTTTACACCCTAACGTTTTTCGTTGATTTTGTACTGCTGGTTATTATTATTAATTATTGTCTGCTCGCTTCGGAGGACTTCGTTCCAGTCTTTGGCGTCTACATTTCCTGCTACCCACTTCCAAGCCGACCCTATCCAAATGATTGATCTGGTTTTCCTCGACGCTTGTCGTACATGGAATTCAATTATGCGCTTTCTGCCTTCGTCTTTTATGTTCGAACAGATTGCGTTCGACACACCATCTAGGAGAATTTCGAATTGCATTAGGGCAATGGTTTGCAGCAATTTGAAGCTGCCGTCGACATTCCATCCTCTGACTTCTTTTAGGGAAGTTGAAGATCTGGAACCCTTCGGCGAGCACTAAGGATAATAATCTTCGGGATATTTGTAAGAAAAAGAGATTGCTCTCGTATTTTGTTAGAAGTAGACAAGTATTTTCATGATTTAATCCTCTGTGAAGCAGGGATGATTCTCCTAATAAACGAATTAAAACAAAGACTTTCTTTTTCACGTTATAATTCGAGATTTTAATTAACCTATTATAACTTACAACTATGTTAGGAGCTTATTTTATTCAAAGGTTATTATCTTATTAGAAATATATATAGAATATTTATAATTCTCATAAAGTTAACATATTCTTGTGCGAAAGATGCATTGTTACTATTTATCCATGCATCCCCTTAGCTCTGTTCTTGTGTTATTACTTTCACTTATTTTTTTATTTGTGTTTTATAGACCTTACTGCCTGTATTTGTCACGATTGTGACGTTATTGTCGGTTACAAGCATCTTTCGGACAGAAAAATAATGGAGAATTTTTATAATTTGTTCTCTTAGATGGAGGGACGACTTAGAGAATTTATCGATACACGAGATAAACTTTTCTCCTTAAATCTCCTTGAATCTCCATGATATCAATATGAAGTATCTCACATGGATAGGATGGGATTGGTGTAGGCTGAAATTCGGGAGTTGGTGGATGTCTGTCATATCTGTTTGCAGACGTCGCACGATTCGCATATTTGGCAATCAGTTGGAATTACCCAGCCTAATTACCTAAGCTGAGACTCGACGCTATCCCCAAATACGATGACGTCATCGATATACATATTGCGTATTTTGCCAATGTATTCTTTCAAAACGCCATGGATCACCCTTTGAAATATTGCGGGGTCATTTTTCAGACCAAACGGCAGTCTTAGGAGTTCATATTTCTCGTTAAGGGTTGAGAACGCAGTATTAGGTATATCAGAGAGTTTCATGGGAATCTGGTGAAATCCCGAAGTTGAATCTGGTGTGATGAAGAATTTCGCATTACCAAAGCTAGCTAGAGTCGAATTTAGTTTGGTATAGGATAGGTGTCCAAGATAGTGACCGGATTGAGCCGTTTGTAGTCGATGACCATCCAGTATTGTTCTTCGCCGTTGGGTTTTGGTTTCTTCGTCACTATCCAAATGGGTGAGTTGTACGGGCTCTTGGGTGGTTGGATCACTCCTTCCTGCAACAGTTTCCGTATTTCATCTTCGACTACCTCCCTCATATAAGCCGGATATGGATAATTTGTTGTGTATATGGGCTCGTCGGTCTGGGTACGAATTTCGGCCCTAACCTAGGTCTGGATCAACTCTTCATCACTAATTGGATCGAAGAGGTTAGCATATTCTCCGATCAAGATGTTAAGCTTAGATCAAATATCCTCGGGGAGATTATCATCTATGATAGCATTGACTTCTTTTGAGATTTTATTTTTTAGCGGTACTTTTATTTTGGGTTTTAGTGAATGGGTATTGCTTTTGCGGTCGATTACCGCCTCGAGTTCTTTCAATGTGTCATCACCGATAATGCCGTCGAAAGAATTAAGTCATGGTAAGACAAAGAATTTCATGATTGTGTTGTCTCCAACATTTTTTAAGAATCTCCCAACCACGTATTGTGTGATTGGGACATTCCCACCAGCGGACGTAACCGTGAAGGTTTTCTTAAGGGGAACTGAGACTTGATTAACATTTTCACTTATAAAGTTCAACTAGAAACTTTAGAACGGAGCCATTCCCCGTTTCGTACTCTATAAATGGTACCGCTCTATAAATGGTGGCCGCTCGACATAAAATTTACCTGTTCAGAGGCTTCTTCAGCTGCGGCAGCGTACTCATCATTGTCCTCGTTCCCGACCTGCGCGTGAAACATCCGTTGATTCTAATTGTTGGTGAAGTTATTCGACATGGCTTTACGTTTGAACGCATTGGAATTATTTGGCAGATTCTTGTAATTCACCTGACAGGTCTGAATGATTCCGTCAACATCCATTCTTTCATGTGTTTTCGGAGCCAGTGGTCGAGGAGGTATTACGCGCTCTGAAGGATAACGGTGTTGGTAGTTAGAGAAGTGTTACTTCGGATGGAATGGTTTTGGTTGCGGTATATTTTCCCTCCTGAAATTGTTGTTAATCGGAACAGTCACGGTGTTCGGAAAGTTACCCCAATGGATTACATGGTTCCTAAAATGTAGGTTCTGCATTTCTAAACATAATGAGTAAGCTTCGGGCAGGGTTGTTGGTCTTTGAAGAATAACTATTCTTGCAGCTCGCCGTTAAGGCCTCTCGTAAATATTTCGAGATCTCGGTTTCGGTATGTTTCCACCAATACATTAACGGCTTCCTCACTATAGGATTCGGTTTTGATCTTTTGAACGATCAGTGAAAATTGGTGGTTCACCGCGGCATAAAACTCGTCAACCTTAGAGCCACCTTGCATCAGTTGGTTCAATTGATGTTCGAGAGTCCTGATCTCTTTCTTATCCGCGTAATGCAGAGATAGGACGTTTTTCATGGACTCCCAGTCATCGTGGAAGATGTTATAAGGGACGAGTGCAGTATCTGCACCGCGTCGAATTTTTCGGCGTATATGTTTGAAAATAGCCTGATACAACGGCTTATTCCTAACAATACTGAAATTCTTCAGTATTCCCTCAACGCTGTGTATCCAAGATACAAATGTCGCTGGATTGCCCTTGGAGCTCTCTCACGCAATCGGGTAGTCGGCTGATCTCACGTAGATATTCCTCTGATCGCGGTTCCTGCAGAGGAACTGCAGAAGTGTTGCTCTTTGTTGGGATTTCCCCAACAACTGCAGCTTTCCATCAATGCCTTTGAGTTGCTGGATGATGGCGTTTATAGCCCCAGTCAACTCCGTAACGGATTTTGCAATTTGATCCATTGATCCATGGAACGTTTGGACAAAAGGCCATAAAATAAGCTTTTATTTTTTATAAGAGTTAATTTTTAATTTTTGTATTATTTTATGTTATATATAAATATTCTCTTCTATTTTATAAAAACATAATTTGGCAAAAGAATGTATGATATAAATTATTTTTTTCCCTTTAAATACAACAATGTACCTTACCTGATTATTTCCAAATTTGGTATGGTGACTTTTCCTTTATATATATATGCTTTTCACAAGCACTTGTCGAACTATTTTCGATAACTTTCTCACATAACTATAATATCTTTCTATATTTCTGGTATTTCTGGTATTTCAAAAATTTTATATATTCAACAGAACAGATTTTGAAATCTGTCTTTCTATTACTCTTGGATCATTTATCTGAACGATCTCCAAGCATGTTCTCATGTGTATGCAACTGTGTCAACTGTGTTCTCACGGGAACAAAGATGTGCACTCAAATAGAGAGTACCAGTTCATCTATCCTGTATTAAAGGAAAAAAAACGCGAACGCCAACCAAGAGGTTGGCCCAACTGTTCGACTAACTTAATGTGAAATCCAACACGGACAATTAAGACGTTATAAATTATTTACTAGGACCGATCAGGTTACGGTTACGACAAGAACTACGACTTGTGTTGCACATAAGGTTCGCATGAAATGTAGGTTCGCATGAAATGTAGATTCGCACCAATCATTGCTGACCTAGCACGAATAATATTCGCGCGTGCATCCACTGATCTCTATGTTGTGTGTTGACCACTGGGGGTTTTGTGTGAGCAATGCAAGCAAATGCACCCAAGCCAATAAACTGCTGATTGAGCTGGGAATATGTTGGTGGCCAATAAGAGCTGTAGAATGTCCAGCAAGCGAGTGTGGTTGAACTAAATTATCTTAAATAATTTATATCAATGTTATAATTATTTATAATTCATTTATATATAATATATAAATTTAAAATGCTTTTTAACTAAAACACTTTTTGAAAATGATTATTCAGAGCTGAGCTCTGATTTATTGAATTCACTGTAGATGGTGTTTAGGAACTAACTGGAACATCGCAGATGACCAGTATTTATTGACTTGTGTTTCTGATAGATAGGATGTGAGTCGGATATAATATGAATATGATATCTGACTTCTTATTCGTTTATCTTTGTTTATAATTTCTGTCGACGTGCATTTATTGATCGTCTTATCGTTTTATTTTTAATTACGTAGGGGGCTTCTCTGATATATAGGTATAGGATGTGAGTCGGATATAATATGAATATGATATCTGACTTCTTATTTGTTTATCTTTGTTTATAATTTCTGTCGACGTGCATTTATTGATCGTCTTATCGTTTTATTTTTAATTACGTAGGGGGCTTCTCTGATATATAGGTATATGATGTGAGTCGGATATAATATGAATATGATATCTGACTTCTTATTTGTTTATCTTTGTTTATAATTTCTGTCGACGTGTCGTTTTATTTTTAATTACGTAGGGGGCTTCTCTGATAGATAGGATGTGAGTCGGATATTATATGAATATGATATCTGACTTCTCTGATAAAAACATATTATGAGTTAAAATATTCGTTTATCTTCTTTTACAGTTATAACTCCTCCCTCTTTGGAATCTTTTATCGGCTTAAAAGTGACCGATGGAAGGCTTACATTTGTAATAGATTACTATTTTTTAATTTTATTTTTAAATATATAATTACAAAAGTTATGATAGTTATTACAATTGCAAACGATACAATGTTAAAGGTTATATGTTTTTTATGTATTTTAGATTCTAACGTTTCAATGTTTTCAATTGATTGAAAATTCAGATTTTTATAATATAATTCTGAGAAGTTATAATTTAATAATGGTATTATTTTATAATTACTCTGGTACAATTTTTTGTTATTGATTTTATTTTTTATTTCTATTTTACAGTTTTCTAGTTTTAGTATATAATTTCCTTCTAAAACATAATCTAGGTTGTTACAACTTTGTTTTACTTTTTCTTTTTGTAAGTTCTGTATTATTAGATATTTTGCTTTTTCTATGATTGAATTTTCTTCTGTAAACGTTTCCGTTTCGCATTCTAAATTTATACTGTTTTTAATAGATTTTCAATACAATTACCTTTAATTTGATGTAGATGTTTTATTTCTTTAGTCATAGTATATAAGGTTTTATTAAATTCTAATAATTCATTATTAGGTATTTTAATTATTCTTTCTTTTACTGGAAAAGTTTGTAGGTATAGTTTATTGAATAATTTATCATTAAAGTTAGGGATACTTAGGATAATTAGTAGATTCTCATTATAGGTTGCCAAAGCTATTTTCAATTCCTTAAGTTTTTCAAAATTTATTTCGTAATCGAATATCTCTTGTACAGTCAGTATGTCTTGTGTTAGTACACCAGTTCTACTAGTCATGATGATATTATTAATTTTTTCTATTATTTCCTGTACTTCTACTAAATTTTTGTTGAATTCAATTTCCATGCGTAAGGCGTTAATGTCATTTTGGACTGTTTTCCATCTATTTAATGTCTTATAACTTTGTTTGAATATGTCATTAAGTTGCAAGAACTGTTCATTAAATTGTTGATTAATCTTTACTTGTTTGTTGTTGTTTTTTAGTAGTTCTTCGTTATTTTCTTGAAGTGCTTTTAGGCTTTGTTCTATGCTTTCCCTATCGTCATCATCCATTGTTCCGTAGACAAATTTCATTCCTTTTCCTATAATATTAATTAAACCTCTTTTGTGTATAATATGGTGGGGAATTATTGTTTGTAGTTTAATTTCTAAGGTATCTAGCTTTTGTTTCTGTTGATCATTTTTATCGGGTAAAATTTGGTATTGGTTTTTTAGTTGATCTATTAGTATTTGACATTCTGTCAGGTTTATTAAATGTAAGATCATTTCATAATTATTGATTAGTTTTACTGGTTCTTCCTGTAGAAGTAGGAATTCTCTATCTATCTTTGTTATTTCGAAGTTAGATTTCGCTAGGGTTATTAAAGAGAGAATCACTATTGTTATCTTCATTGTGGGGTCTTGTATGTTTCTTTCTTTTTCGGAACTGATCCTTATGCAAGGTTTGCTTCCTAAGTTTACTTTTATTACCTTTACTTTCTTGTGTTTCGTTTTCAGTTTATTAAAATTTTCTGGGTTATTTATTTTTGTAAAGTTTGGATCTATTTCTGTGTCTATTCTGTTTTTATTAAGTTTTTCTAAAACTTTAATTTTTGTTTTTTTCAATTCTACTGAATACTATTTTGTTATCTATCTTGCCTAGGTGTATATCGATTGGTTTTTCCTTGGTTGTTTTTGGAATTGGAAAATGCTTTATTGCTTGGATTTTGTTTGGATTAGGTTTGATTCCGTCTTGCGTCACTACGTGACCTAAGAATTCAGATTCTTTTTTGAGGAAGTCACATTTGTTAAGTGAAACTTTCAAGTTTACTTTTTGTAATTGTTCGAATATCTCTTTTAGCGAGTTAATATGTTCCTCGAGTGATGTAGAGAAAATAATTATATCGTCTAGATAGACGTAACATATTTTCCCAACGAAGCCTTTTAGGACTTCGTTCATCATTCTCTGCCGGAGCATTTTTTAAACCGAAAGGCATTCGTAATGTCCGGACAGCGTGCTAAACGCTGTTTTTTCTTGATCTTCTGGTTCCACTTCTATCTGATGGAATCCTTTTGTAAGATCTAGTGTTGTTAAATAATTTGCCCTTCCAAGTTTATCCAGGATATCATCTATTAGAGGTATTGGGAACTTATCCTCTTTTGTGGCGTTTTTGAGTTTTCGATAGTCAATGACTATTCGCCACTCTTTATGGCCTTCTTTATCTTGTTTCTTCGGTACCACCCATATAGGAGCGTTATATGGTGAAGTACTTGGTTTTATTATTTTTTGATCAAAAAGATCTTTTATTTGTTTGTCCACTTCTTGCTTGTGAACTTCGGGATAACGATATATTCGGGTAAATATCGGTTCCTCATTCGTGGTGGAGATCTTGTGTTTAACATGATTCGTGAAACTGAGATCGTCGCCTTTGTGGTAAAACACATTTTTGTTTTCTTTTAGAAGTTTCATTAAACTTTTACGTTCTTCATCATTTAGATGATCAATTCTCTGTTGTTCCAAATTTTCGAACAGAGTTGAAACTGGGATCATTTTTTCCAAATGACTAATTTCGTTTTGGTATTCCAATTCTTCTTCTTTGGAAAAGAAGAGTGGAACTTCTTGGTTGTTTAACTTCAAAATTTTACTTTTGAAATTTATTTCTACATTATTTGGAAATAGTATGTTATTTCCTATTAGACCGTCAAAGTGGTCATTGAAATTATATATTTGGAAGATGCAGTCTTCCTTTACGTGGAAAATAAATTTTTCCTTTGGAATTATTAATTCCTTGTCTATAAAGATAAGAGTTCCCAACGTTTTTATTTCCAATGGGGAATTTCTAGTTTTTATAAACTGGGTTGGTGCTTTTTCGTTGTTAATTAGACTATTAGTTGCACCTGTGTCTATTAGTAGTCTAAGTATTTGGTTGTTTTTTTCTAACTTAACAAAGGGGAGTTTATTGTCTCCTCTGATGGATAGGTTTCCGAGGCTGTTACGGAAAAATCCTGATAATTTTTATCTTTTTCATTATAATTTACGGTTACTTTCTTGAGCTGACTTGACGTTGGATCTATATCCATTGGTTGGTGTTGCCTAGATGGGGGTTTATAATTTGGGTTATAGTTATTTCCCTTGTAATTTGGATTGGGATTATGATTAAATGGGGGTTTAATGTGTATTGGACTTTTGGGAATAAAATTGTTTTGGTTTTGGTAATGTTGAGGGTTAGTTGTAACTTTAGGGGTTTCTAATAATTTTTTAGGATTCAATTCAGATTTATCGTCTATAAAACCTGCTTGCGTGAGCTCGTGTAAAGCTTCTTGTAGATTTGATGGTTTTAAGGCAAATAGAACTGTTCTCATATGAACAGGTAAACGTTCTTTGAAAATGTTCAGGGCTGTTTCTCTTCCTGAATTGTTTTTTGGTTCAGTTCACACAGTGTCCTTTGGATGTCATTATAAAAGTTCATTACACTACCTTTGTACGGAGTTTGTCGTAACTCGTCATACAATTGGAAGGAACTTTTGAAACCTCCAAAATTTGAAATGAATAGTGCTTTGATATCTATCCATGTAGTTAGATGGGCATGAATCTCTATGCACCTTTTGGCTTTACCAATTAGTTTAGACTTCAGGATATTAATACACATTTGTTGACTTTGGTCATTATATTTTTCTAATGTTGGTATAATGCCATCTATGTTTACTATAAATGTATATAAGTTCTCTCTTCGTCCATCAAAAGTATTCAATTTCTCGATATACTTTAATGGATCGAGAGTTAGTGTTAGAGACATTTTGTTATTTGGTTTTTCTGATTTAAGGTTTGGCAAACTATTTACAATATTTTCACTTGTAATATTTTTATTTGTTAAATTTGGTTTTACAATATTTTTATTTATTTCGATATTTTTAAATTCTAAGTTAGACTTACAATATTCGGGTATGGGTGTGTTTCTTATTTTATTTAAGTGTGTATCTTCTTCTTCGGTAGATGACTCCTCGCCCGTATACTTGGGGTTATTCTTCTTTGTTTCCTTGAATTTTTTGATGAGGCTCATCTGTTGTTTTTACTGCATTATATATATATATATATTTTTTTTTTATTATTATTTGAAAATCAGTTTCCTCTATGGAATTCGTTGTATGGTCATGTGTGTTGACGTGAACTACTAACTGATTAAATGTATTCACTGAAGTAATTTTAAGAGTCTTTATTTTCGTCTTCTCTGATATATAGGATGTGAGTCGGATATAATATGAATATGATATCTGACTTCTTATTTGTTTATCTTTGTTTATAATTTCTGTCGACGTGCATTTATTGATCGTCTTAGCGTTTTATTTTTAATTACGTAGGGGGCTTCTATGATAGATAGGATGTGAGTCGGATATTATATGAATATGATATCTGACTTCTCTGATAAAAACATATTATGAGTAAAAATATTCGTTTATCTTCTTTTGCAGTTATAACTTATATATATATATATATATATATATATACATATATATATATATATATATATATAATATAATATTATATATATATAAATATATATATCATTGAAATTTTTAATTAAATTTTATATAATTGTATAAATAATTATTTTATTTATAAATTATTAGATATTTATTTTTAATTATATTATCTTTATAAGTATGAAGTATAAAAATATTCTTTATAAGTATAGATTATTAATAACAAACTTATAAATTATATATAAATATTTAGATACATACATATATAAAAAAATTATACATTTATATAATATTTATTAATTTTATAGTATGAATTTAATAAAAATAACATTATACATATATATATTTAAGTACACATATGTATATATAAATTATTTATATGGACTAATAAAATAATTTAAATTAAATTTTACGTAAATTAAACGATGTATTCTTTAAAATTTAAAATAATTTAACAGTCTAATAATATATTTATGCCAATAATTGAATCTATATAATATTAAATATTTATAATTTAATAATATATAAATTATGTATACATATATATATACTATATATTAGAGCGAAACTTCAGTTAACCCTTAATCTTTAATAAATAATAATTATATTTATTAATACTCGTAAATATCCCATAATTATATTTGCTTTAAAAATATAGATTATTAATTTATAATCTTAGATACTATATATATAAATGAATTTTTTTTTAAAGAAACTTTTATAATTTATAAAAATAATATAATTATTTATAATATATATATATATATATAATATTATATATATAAATAAATATATCATTGATATATTAAATTATTAAATATTTATTTTTAATTATATTATCTATATAAGTATAGATTATTAATTTATAAACTTATAAATTATATATTAGTATTTATATTTATACATATATACCAACTTTATTTGTTATAACTGTGGTTGTAAGAGGTTACAACCAAAAGAAAGCAACTGCTTACCACAAAATAACCACTTCACAAATTTATTAATACGATATAGTTCTCAGATTAATTTATTAACAACGAAAAGCAATTATTTATTTAAATAAATTTTTGATATATAACACTTAACACTGATAAGTTAAATTTTTGCTATGAGTTAAATGCAAAATACAAGGAAAAGAAACGAATAGTAAGCAGCGAGTTCAAAACACGTCTACTACACACACATGCAAACGTCTACTAAATTATAGTCATTAATCCTCAATTTAAAAGCAATGAATGCCTTTAAATCAGTTTGTCGTATACAAATTAAACTAAGGAAAACTACTCTTACTAAAATAACTCTTATAAATCAATAATTATACTTAATTCCCATAAGTAAAAAAAAAACATATGGCTACAATCCACTGTGTATTAATTTATCAAAACGAAAACGAGGTTAAGTTCCACGCACTCAAATAAAAATAAAAGAAATAATGATAATGATAAATATAATGAAAAAAATAGGTGAAAAATAATAAGATTAATAATTTGATAATAAAGGGTTGGCTTGTTCTTTTTTAAATTAAACCAACTTTATTTGGTCCTTTACGAATTTGAATATATCCTAAAACGTTTCGTTCTAATAATGTTAAGAAAGCAACTCTTACTAAAACACAAATAATTAATACTAAACTTATGATTTAAAACAAAACAATTTCTATATAAAACAAGTAGTTACTATTTGTAATATAAATTTCATTTATGATTTCTAAGTGTATTACATTAATCTGCCAAAAAAAATACATAAATAAATTAATTATATTCTTATTTATAAAAAAATAATTTATATATTTAATCCTTTCGTACTAAAATATACAATTTTAATAAAGATAGATACCAACCTGGCTTACACCGGTTTGAACTCAGATCATGTAAGATTTTAAAAGTAGAACAGACTTTAAATTCAATTAGCTACACCTAAAATTATATCTTACACCATTCATACTAGCCTTCAATTAAAAGACTAGTGATTATACTACCTTCCCACAGTTAAAATACTGCTGCCAAAATTCAAAAATTCATTGGGCAGGTTAGATTTAAAATTAATTTCTATAAGACATGTTTTTGTTAAACAGGCGAATATTTTCAATTATAAATTCAATGATCAAAAAAAAATTTATACAAATTATATCATTATTGACTTATTCTTATTATTTATATAAATATTTTAATGAAAGTTAAACTAAAATAAATAATTTAATATACAAATTAATTTCTAACACCCTTAATAAAAATTGATACTTCTAAACATATAATATTTTAAATAATATTTATTATTTATAAAAATTTGTTTTATAGCTAATCACAGAAAATATTACTTTTAAAATTAATGTGATTTTTGAAAATAAATACATACATTTTAAAAACTAAATTAAATTCATTTCTTAAGGAACTATACTCTGTCCAAGAATAAATGTCAGTACAGGGAAGATAGGACATTTGCCTCTTTGTCTGGTTGCAGTAACATGTATAAATGTGTCCCTCTTTAAAGCTCTCGTAGGGTTGCCATGGTGTATATTATGAATCACCACAAAGAGAGAGAGCATTTCGCTTAGGGTTGCCATCTGCCATTTTAGTTTGTTTAAAAAAAAAACATTTTTTTCCGAAAACAGAAATAAGAACTAAAAAAAATATGTATTATCATTTATTCATGATAAATATAGTAAACAAAAATATAATTCATAATAAATATAGTAAAGTATTATGTTAAAACATAAAATTTCATTAATTTAGAGTAAAAATAACTTCATTCATTTATAATATTAAAATCTATTAGTCTGATGAAAAGTTAGTGCTGCTACTATCGTCATTTATATTTATTACCAATCTTTCGACTGCTTCCCCCGCGAAAACGTCCATATCCCACATCGTTGGCTCAACAACCTGTTCAACGTGTTGCACACATCGGTGCCATTTCTCACTGTCAACTCTTACAAGTGCTGTTGTTAATAATAATTTAATTTCTGTTATTTTAAATGACTTGTTTTAGCTTGCTACAAATCCTTTCACTTGAGCCCAAACCAATTCTATTGGATTTAGATCGCAGTGATAAGGCGGCAAGCGAAGCTCTTTATGTCCTGCAGCTTGAGCCATTTCATCCACGACATAGGTTTCATACTTGGCTTTGAAACGTTTAACGATTTCAAGCAACTCTGTTTTAACCATATCATCCTCAAAACTTATAGCATTAGATCTCAGCCACTTTTTTATATCATCTTTTCTAGTAGAAGTGGTTGGTGCTTTATTTTTCTTTCTGGAATGGTAGGAAGCATTGTCCAAAACTATTACGGCGTTGGGTTCCAGGCGCGTTAAAATATCTTTGAACCATTTCTCGTACACTTCGGCATTCATGTCTTTGTGGTAGTCTCCAGTTTTTCCTGAAATAAAGCATAGCAGACCTTCATCTACGAAACCTGTAGAGCTTCCAATATGGGCTATAATTAGTCGCTTTCCTTTTCCAGATGGTGATCGCAGTCCAGTTGACAACCCTTCATTAAAAGCTTGGCGTGGTGTTGTAATGGATGGATCCACCCACACTTTCTCCCGAGTATGTCCCTCGTTGAGCCAGGTCTCATCAGTAAAATATATTTTTCTTTTCTCTTCTCGAAATTTTTTTATTTCGCGTAGATACCTTCGTCTCCATGATATAATATCACTTCTTTCCAACAACAAGTTTTTACGCTGACGTTTGACGAATTTAAATTTAAGATCTTCTTTTATGATTGTATGTAAAGTTGATCTGCTCATTTTTGTAATATTTGCATTTTGTTGGGCTTCATGCAATATCTTATCGAGCGTTGGTAAGTCATTATCCATGAAAAACTGATGGACTATGCGCATAATGGCACATTTGTCAAAATCATCGACCCTGATTTTGCGACCAGAATTATTTTTCTTCTTTGAAGGCGAATTGTGGCCTTTAATTTCATTTTCTTTTAAAAGCCTATACAGTTCGTTCCGTAACAGAAAAGACATCAGCTGCTTTTCTTACGTATTCCGTTTTATTTTTAAGAAGGCCATAAACTTTGTTAGTTGAATTTACAATTTGTTGTTTTTTTTCTGCACTTAATTCCTTTGAAGACTTTGTAGCCATTTCTCTATTTAACCACACAGTTGCTTAAAACTTAATAATGACTTCCGTGCAAAATCAGAGAATTATTCGTGTGCTATGTTCTTACAGCTGGCGATGGGTTAATACTAATATTTTTTTATATGTATTTTATATATATAATATTTTTTTGAATGCAATGAGTAAAAATCATTTTTATTCGAAAATCTTTACAATGTTAAATATCAGCCATTTGATTATATTTCAAGCAGCCGAAGTCAAAAACACACAAAATAGAATCAACCTGTTGTGTTTTTTTATGATTTTATGACGGTCTGTTATAAACCGGATATATGTAATATAAAACTCATATCCTTTTTGCAAACATTGTCTTAATTGCATGCAACTGTAATAAAACTCATAATCTTTTCCACGCATTGATTTTGTGGTTTTTGTATTAATTGAATATTCAAGCGGTTATTGTTTTATGATTTTTTTTATTTTTATTGCTTCGGTAAGTCATTTTCGATTTATGTCGAGCCTGCCAAAACCAACTCGGAAACATATATTTCAATCCCATCCCTAGTTCTTACAAAAATAAACACAATAACACAGCAAAGCCAATAAAAAAGAAAACCCACAGAATGAGTTTGACAGATAAAAATGGTGGGAAATGGAACGATTTATCGCACATCCATGGTTAGGTAACTCTTCGGTAACCGCAGATTCTTAATCGTAGGTTAAATCAAAACTGCGACAACCTAAACGTCAATTTAACCAGCAGTGAATAAACCGGGCCATAGTCCAACAATAATATGATCACTTATTGTACTGCATTGTTGCAATGCATTAAAATAGCGCGCGAATAAAATTTCCTTTTAAAATACAAAGTCGAAAAAAATGGTTTGACTACATTTTAGCGGTTTCTCGAAGAGAGGAGAAAAAATCGCAAATGATAACACCACGTCACCACCACACAAATTATTACTCACAAATTCATTTTTGTGCTCTCAAAAGCTTCAAGTCCCAAAAGTTCTGTAACAATAACACTGAAAAATCAGTATCGATGTGCTAACATTTGAGAATGGTAACACTGCTTTGATGAGCGCACACCACACGCGTCACTATTATTCAGTATTCAGCTCTCAGCAGTCAGCAGTATAATGGCGAATCGCGAATGGTGATTGTATGATCAGTCTGCCCAATGTTATCGGGCAAACAAGTCAAAGGATGGCTGCGGTTAAATCTGGTTTGTAATTACAACAACAATTGTACACAAAGTTCAGTGGCTTCGTTTGTGCTTCAGTGGTAATATATCATTGAGTCCACTTACAGGCACCATTGTTAGAAAAAAAAAGCTTTCCCATAAGACCTGTACTGACATTTTTTCTTGGACAGACTATAGATACCTTAAAAAACGAATAACATTTCTTTTCTTATAAATTATTTTTAATGATTTTATCACATTTACTTTTAAAATTTATAAAATCTTTTAAAATCGAGAAAAATATATTAATTATTTTCTATTTAATATATTCTGATACACAAGATACAATGAATTAAATTTTCTTTCTAAATAACAAATTTTCATAATATTTTAATTTTATTTCACAATTCTAATAAACTATAATTAATATTATTTTTGTTTTATACAAAACTAAAACATTCATTTTGATAATTATTTAAAAAAAAAACAATAATAATAACCAAATATTAATCAGTTTATATTGAATTGCACAAAAAAATTGTCAATGTAAATGAAATACTTTTCTAATTAAGCTTTAAATTGATTCTAGATATACTTTCCAGTACATCTACTATGTTACGACTTATCTTATTTTAGTAATAAGAGCGACGGGCGATATGTACATATTTTAGAGCTACAATCAAATTATTTATCATTATAATTTTATCAAATCCACTTACATTAAATTTTTCATATATAAATTAATATGAATAAAATTTATTGTAACTCATTTATACTTAAAAATGAACTGCACCTTGATTGGATATTAATTTTAATATAAATTATGGAAAATTATTATTCTTATAAAATATATATATACAAATTAAATTACAATTTTAAGTAAGGTACATCTTGGATTGTCGTTTATAAAACAAGTTCCTCTGAATAGACTAAAATACCGCCAATTATTTTAAGTTTCAAGAACATTTTAAATAATAAGGTATCTGTCACCAATCCAGGATTTATCGTTGCGAGAATAAACATCCACAAATACGCAAAATATAATAATGGGTTTATTCACTGTAAATATACCAATTAAGAGTTTACAAAATTGTTATTGGCAATTAACTTACATTTCGGCAACTTTAGGCGGCTTGCGTCCGAACTTGGTGACTTCAGTTGATTGAATGTGAGTAAATTCGCTTGAAATAAACGTCAAAATATACGCTCTCTTCGTAAATTCAATCGCAAGTCATCTAAAGTTCCGATTACATTTTCTGATCTTATACAATAATTAACATTCTACCCCCCTTGAGGTGCCCGAATCTTATTCGGAAATCTCACCAACTTCAAGTTTTGCCAATTTCACAGCAGGTCTTCGCAGGAGTCCTGTAGACGTCTTGATCTCAGCACAACGAACTTGTCCATCACGCCCTGAAAACACATTCGATGTTCTTCCGCTGATCCACTGGCTTCTAGGTACATCAACATCGCATACCAGGACCAGATTTCCAATCTTCAACGGTGGAACCATGTCGAACCATTTACATCTTCTTGTTAAAACGGGTAGATACTCGCTTATCCACCTCCGCCAGAATCGATCCTTCAGCTGTTGACTCACTTTCCATTGCTTCCTGAGGCATAATGCTCTAGCATCAATCAGACCTGGCGTCTGCGTCGAGTTCGGGCCTGCAAAGATGAAGTGATTTGGCGTAAGAGGTTCTTCATCCTCATTCATCACGGGTAAGTGCGTCAGGGGCCGACTGTTGACGATGCTCTGTAGCGAATCGATTTTCGGTGTTGTTTCTGAGAGAATGCGTGATAGAACTCTTTTGATGGACTGCACGAGTCGCTCCCAACATCCTCCTGCATGCGGGTTCCCAGGGCAATTAAACACCCATTCAATTCCTTTAGAAGACCACTCCACTTTGAGGGCTTCGTTATCAAAAATGTTGCTGGTCATCAACTCGTTGTTGGTCCCAACGAAGTTCGTTCCATTGTCGCTTCTGATACGAAGCGGAATTCCCCGCCTATTCACAAAATTCCTTATGCAAAGAATGCAAGCATCCGTCGATAAGTCGGTCGCTATCTCGAGGTTTCGGCACGAACTGTAAGACAGGTGAAAAGAGCTATCCACCTCTTCTCCCTTCAACGTCCAATGGCGACGTTGATGGGGCCAAAATAGTCCATGCCCGTATACGTAAAGGGTCTGACGTTAGGAGTGAGGCGATCCTCTGGCAGTTGGCCCATCATTGGTGGCACTGGCTTCGCGTTTCTAATTCGGCATATTTGGCATCTATTTCTGACTCTCTTGATTGCATTGCGTAATCCGTGCACCCAGAATTTCTGTCGAATTTCATTCACGACAGTATCATCGTACTGGTGAGCACAGCGGCGATGGAAGCATTCAATAATCAGGACGGTTACTTTATGACTCGTTGGCAATATGATAGGACGTTTGGTTTCGAATGGTACTGTCGATGCAGCGTCAATCCGACCGAGAACGCGTAACAACCCATTGTTATCTAGGTACGGTGAAAGCCTGTATATCCTGCTGTCTTTACTAACGCGTGCATTTTGAGATAACATATCGATGTCAACGCTATATGCATCCCTTTGTATTTGGCGGCATATTACACGTTCTGCTTCCTGTAGTTCAAATATATTAAGTTCGCCACTTGGAGTGTCGTTCTTTCTACAGCCGGCGACAAAACGTAACAACCATGCTATTGAACTTTGCAGCTTTAAATATGTTGAGAATCTCGTAGGGTCGAAGAAGGGGTCCTTGAAACGGTCCGCATGTAGCACATATCTCGGCCGTAATTCATCTTGGCACTCATATATGGCGAGGTCTTCCGGTGTTTTTGGCCATTCTTCTTCAGAAAACTTGAGAAAAGAAGGGCCATTTATCCACTTGTTGCGCACATCGAACTTAGGGGGGGGGGGTACTTGGTTCTGGTGGCCTCGTCAGCTGGGTTTTGTTTGGATGGGATCCAACGCCACTGGTTCACATGGCTACTCTCTAATATCTCAGCGATTCTGAATGCCACGAATTCTTTATGGCGACGGGGGTTAGTGCGCAGCCAGTGGAGCACCGTTTTTGAATCGCTCCAAAACACGCAACTTGCAAACTGTATTTTGTAAGAATCGACCATTGAGTTACAGAGCCTTACACCAAGAATGGCGGCTGACAGCTCTAATCGCGGTATAGACACCAGCTTTCTTGGACTTCCTCTATTCTTTCCGCAGACAAACGAGACGTAAGCTTGTCCCTTATATTCGGCTCGAATATATGTGACCGCGCTAAATGCATCTTCGCTGGCATCGACAAACGTTTGTAGGTCGATGCGGTCAGCACATGTTAGGAAGCTACTGTGACAACTTGGAACTCGCAACTGCGTCAACATCGACAACTCTGCCTTCCACTGCCTCCATTTTTCAAACAGCTCGTTTGGAATTGGATCATCCCACTCAATTCCAAAGCTCCAGATCGACCGCAACAACAACTTCAAATAGAGCATAAAGTTGGCGATCATTCCAAAAGGATCGAATGTGGACATGGTGATACTAAGGAACTCTCGTTTTGTCGGACATCTATATTGCTCCATTATGGCTTGACTTATACGAGGAAATTTATATCGAAACACGAACACATCTTCTATGTTGTCCCAACACATGCCGAGGACCTTTTCAGTCGAGGACGCTGCATCGATGTTCATGTCGATTGTTTGTTTTTGATGTTCATTTGTATGGTTACAAATGTTTCGGGTAACTTCTTCAGAATTCGACGTCAGGTGACGTAGGTCGAACCCGCCAGCAGGATGAATTCTTATGACGGCATTTGTAACTTCTATGGCTTCATCAGCGTTGTCAAAGCTGTGGACGTAATCATCCACGTAGTGATGATCGATTATGGCTTCAACAGCCTTCGGTTCTTCTGTAGAAAATCTTGAGGCATTGTGGTTCTTAATGAAGTTGGCTATACAAGGCGAACAGCTGGCTCCCAAGGCCATGGCTTCCATCACGTACACATCGATTTGTTGGTCCTCGTTTTCACGCCATAGAAAGCGCTGCGAGTGTTGATCTTCAGGCTGGATCAGTACTTGATGAAACATCTCTCTGATGTCTCCTATTACTGCTATTGACTGCAACCGGAAGTTTAGTAGTACTGCTACCAAAGGCCTGTAGTCGTCGGGCCCTTTCAAAAGAAATGAATTCAATGAGACACCATTTACCTCAGCGGCGGCATCGAAAACTAAACGAATCTTTCCAGGTTTATTCGGGTTTTTCACACCGAAGTGTGGTAGATACCACGTTCTCGGTGCGTCTACCATGGCTTGTACAGTCGTAGTCGTTAAAATCCTTAGCGCCCTCTGGTCTGCTTCGGAAACCAGCCTTTGCGTCGGTTTTTGAACTCCGAAGTTATCGATGCGAAAATATTCATCGATGATGACGTTCAGTCGATGATCCTGTTCTGCTGATTGGCATCTACAAAGTAAAATTCTGTTAAAGGGATTCCCATATCGGCAAGAAGTTTCACATCTTTAGCCGCAAAGGTCTGGGTCGGTAGACACAAGTCCGCTACTGTCTGTACTTTGCACATCTCAAACCTTTCAGCATCAGTCTGGTCTCCACTTATTAAAACATCAATGACAGACGACTTCTCTGTAATGGTTTTTCGTCCAAACCACCGCAAGCTGAGGTCCTTAGGTCGTCCATTTAATTGAAGCCTCTTAGCCAGGTCAGAGCTCATGATCGTGACGGAAGAGCCCTCATCTAACAGTGCATACGTTCGTACAACCGAGTCGCCATTGAACAGTCTTCCGGGTAGCACCCTAAAAAGAATCGTTCGCTCACCATCATTGTTGCAATTCAACAAGGAATTTTGTACAACGTTATTTTCACTTTCTGGTTGCACTTCCGTTTGATGAAGCGATTGGTGGTGCATCTTCACGCAGTCATCGATTCCGCATGTTTTTCGGGTCGTGCAAATTCTCAAATTGTGACCAAACCTTAGACAACCGAAACAAAGTCTATTCCGCTTTATGAACTGCCACTTTTCTGGATTGTCCAACTTCTTGAAAACGTCACATTGAACTACAGGATGGGGTGGTTCCTTACGATATCGGCGCCTTTGGTTCACGTTGGTTGATGGTGAACTTTCGATCACATGCAGTATACTTCCAGATTTTGGCTTGGATTCATCTTTGCCCTGAGTGGTGGAAGACAATGAGGTCGTCGTGATGATACAAATAAGTCGGGCCATGCGATTTAACCATTCGTTGAAGTCCTTTATTGTAGCATACGGTAAAATGTTCACGCTGACTTCGGCCCACTCCAACCTTTTGCTCATTGGTAGCTTTCCTACTAGTTCATCTAACAAAGTTGGATTAGCCAAATGATGACGCATGCCACTTGCCTCCAAGAACACTGTCAAATTCTGCACCTTCGTAGCAAACGGTATTACCATATCTAATTTATGCTCTGGAATTTGCATAATTTCACGTATCTTAGTCAATTGACTCTGGACAAGGCATTCTGGACGTCCAAAACGAAATTCCAATTGAGACATAACTTGATCCACGTTGTCCGGATGAATGAGCAAGGACTCGACGACGTCCCTCCTCCGTTCATGCTCTTTTGGAGGCGGAACGTATTTTCTACCCTGCTGTAGTTGAACATACCAGTAGATTCAAGAAAGGCCATACAGAACATCGGCCACTCTTCTGGTTTACCATGGAATTCTGGTAAATCGTGTAACTTTCGATGACTTCCAAAGCCAATCGATTGTGATGCTCGTTGGTTCATCTGAGATGGTAAT